>NDXB01021324.1:24088-46158 GCA_002631895.1 Agapornis roseicollis
AAAAAAAAAAAAAAAAATCTGGAGAAAAGAAGAAAAAGCACAAAACCAATCCTTCTTTATACTAAATAAAAGATCTCCACCGTTTCAAGTCTCCATATACTGTGAGAACTAGACCGACAATAAATAGCACAGGTTTTGTCTAAAATCAGCCACATTTTGGTAGAATTTGTTATTTGAATGGGTTGTGTCCATTCTACTATATTTTTTATGATGAAGGATATAAATTCCATGGTTTTATAGGACTTATTTCCTATTGGGAAAGAATTAAAGCTGCAAAACATGCTGAATTTGCCAATAACTTAGATACAAAATATAAACAAATCCTTTTTTGCCTTCAATAGACAGCTAAAAGTGTACCTAGGAAATCTAATCTGCAGAAATTTCAGCTAACATACCACTGTTTCTATTCCTGTTGCCAAGAAACAGTTATCTTCTATCTCCTTTGATGCTAATCTCTACTTTTAGCACCATTTCCCTATTCTCATTAGTCATGCAATGCTTCTCTTAAATGTTAAAGCTAGTGCTGAACATTTTGCCAATTCTTATAATTGGCAACCTTGAAAAGGTATATGCTATCTGTGGAAAAGCCTGTGCATAGACTACCAGGTTACAGCAAGTTGAAACTAAAGTGTACTAATGCATATATGGGTTTATACATGTATATATATTTTAAAATATTTTTGAGAAATTTAACTTCTTTTAAAATGGAGCAGTATAGATTTTTCAAAAAGATGCTAAAAGCATTGCAGTAACTGAACTAATTCTAGGACAGCTGGAATATTGCCTTTAGGAGTACTTAATTCTGCATAAAATATGTGTGAGTAAGTAAATGAGCCATTATTAATTCCACATCTGAAGAGAATGCAGTCTTTTTTACATTAGATAAAAGAACAGCTGTATAGCCCAAATAGTGTAGTAGACGTTTCAGAAATTAATAATGGTATTTCTTAAATGTCAACAATGAAAACATCAGTAAAGAAATTCTGTCTCAAAAGAATCATCCAAATTAAAAATCTGAAACAGAAAGATACAGCAAGTGACTAAGCAATTGACAAGCTTAAGTTTAGTTAACTACACTGGACTTGTGCATGAATCTTCATTTAACAAACTCATGGAGCAAAACATTCTATATTTTAAGAGTACATTGTATGAAGGTATAGATAGAAATGTAAAAACCTTAAGACCTGCTTAATTTTTTATTAAAACCTGTAGGCAATCCACAGGCTTGAGATGCCTCTTTTGAAGCTTAAGACATCAATACATCCTTTAATTTGAATAGTGCTGCTTTTTTTAATACAAGGTCTTTTCAATCAGTAATTTTTCATAAAAATTTTGTGCACTTATTCAGTTTCTTGGATCAGTATTGAAATGTAAACAGGCGTACAAAATGAAAATCAGTGCTGCCAACAGCAGTGCTATGCGAAACTCATGGTATTCTGTGCTCCTTTTCAGGTCCTAGTGATTCTCAGCTCTGACTTTTTAAAGCATTCATGAGTTCAGAGAAAAGCTTGCTAATGTAAATGCTGGTGGCTCAGAAAGGAAGAAAATAAATTATGGTTTATAATCTAGATCGTTGAAACTGTGGAGAATGATAACAAGCAACATACCCACGATCTAGATAATTATTAAGATTCCACTTCTGATAATTTTCTAGAAAATAATTCAATACTGATTTTCTTATAATCTCCTCTATGGCTTTTCAAAGAAAAACAGTGTTCTAGTTGTGAATATCCACCACAATAATTTTTTAAAACCAGCAATTCGTAAGACACAGTGTAAAGAGACGTTGTCTCCTTTTGCTTTGTTTAGCTTTGTAATCAGTGAGCATTGTAAATTTCAGTATACTTTATCCATGAGTCACAGTAAGAACTTTTGTAAGAATGAAAGCAGATAAAGAAGGGTGGTTTTGTTTGTTCATCACAGTTGTTTCCAAAAGGGAAGACTAAGTAAATCCATAAACACAGCAAGACTTGTAATGAAATCTGACTTGAAACTTCAAGGTGAAAACAAATAATTAACAGTTTTTCATATATTAACGAAGCAATTAAAAGTTTTTCATTAGGTGAATGCATTGTTAGTGCCTGCATTTATCACAGATCATTGTTCTGGTTACGAAGTCACCGGCATTAACTATTATACCTTCTTAGCTGCCTGCCGAATCTCCCTGCTGTAACACAACTTAACATCCAGAGGATGTTAATTATTCATATATATATTTGTCTAAGAATAACTTTTCAGTATTTCTTTTGATCATCCAAATAAAGTGGAAAAACAATCTTAGGAACAGCAAAAGGGTGATCACTGTTCCTCTGATGACAATTTGCTAGCAGAACACACATGACAGAAAATGCCATACCACAGCTCCAGTCCACTGGGTGGACTAATTTGAATCATAGAATAATTCAGGTTGAAATGGACGTCAGGAGATCTGTAGTCCAGCTTCCTGCACAAAACTGGAGGTCAAATCAGGTTGCTCAGTGCTTCATCTAGTTGACTTTGGTTAATCACAAAGAATGGAGACTCTAGGCAGCCTCTTATGCTGCTTGGCTGTCCTCAGGGTGAGAAAGTTCTTCTTATATGCTGAATGAAACTTATGTTTCAACTTATGTTTGTTGGTTCATCCTCCCACCATGCACTGCTGAAAGGGCCTGGTTTTATCTTCTTGCTTACCTCTTCCACAGGAAGGGGCAAACTGTGCTAAGTTGCTCTTAGCCAGGCTGAACAAGCCCCATTCTCTCACCTTCTCAAAGGGCAAGTCATCCAGTTCTGACCATCTTGGACCTCCACTGGTCTCACTCCAGTTTTTCTGTGTCTTCCCTATACTAGAGGGCTCCAAAATTAAGCAGAGTATCCAAATGGGATTTCATGGATGCTGAGCAGAGGGTGGTAGTCCCTCCCTTCAATGTCTTGGCTGTATCCCCATGAATACCTTCCAGAGTGTTGCTGGACATCTCTGTGTCTAGGACATACTGCTCATTTAAGCTCATCTTCCAAGGCCCTCAAGTCTTTCCTGGAAAAGTGTCTCTAATCAGGTAAGCCCCAGCTTGTGATCTTGCACTGCTACACAGGCAGCACTTGATATTTGTCATTGTTACATTTCATGAGGCTTGTCTATCCATTCCTCCAGCCTGACTATGTCTCTCTGGATGGCAGCTCTGATTCCCTGCATGTTGATGTACCCCACTAAAGTACTATCATCTACAAATTTGGTGAAAGTATCCTCCACTACCTCTTCCAGATCATTGATAAAGAGGTTAAACAGGTCAGATCCCAGTTTAGATTCCACTCCATTTCTTTACAAAACTCCACCACTTCCCACAGGTCTCCAGGTAGATTATGACCCATTAACAACAGCCCTCTGAGTCCAACCATGGAGCTAGTGCTTTGCCAGCTCATTTTCTGCCTACTCAGAGACAGCAGGACTTAGTGTCAAAAGCCTTTCTGAAGTTGAGGTTGATAACATTCATTGTTACCTACTAGATAATCTTTCAGTAGATATTCTATATTAACTCATTTTTCTACAGATAAGCTCCTTTTTCCAAAAATGCTTGAATCTTTCAAGGTCCCTTCCAATCTGGGCTATTCTGTGATGATCTTATCCTTCATTCACAAATCCAGCTGCTTTGTTGTAGAAGGCAATCAGGTTAGTTAGTTATCACCTCCCTTGTTGTTGAATCCTGAGGCAAAGAAAGTGTCTCAGCATTATCTGCCTTTTGTGGCTTACTAAATAACCTTTCCCATTGAGCAGTGGGCACATATTTTTCCCACTCAGTCTTTTACTTTTAATGTAGGAAACATTTAACTTGTTGCACCTGAATTCACTTGCAAGTGTCAGCTTTTTTGGAGCTTTGGCTTTACTGACACTATTCCTACATACTCTGACAAAGTTTCTAAATTCCTGCTTTGTAGCCTGTCCTTATTTCTGCTTCCTGCATTACAGTCTTTTGGCACAGAACCCTCTTCATGCCCCTGGCCGGCTTAGCCAGGCTAGTCTTCTGATATGCCTGCTTGCGTTTTTGACTGTCAAAATGGTCAATTTTTATGCATGAAATAAGTCTTTCCTAGAAATCTGTCAGCTTCCCTTATCTTCTTTATCCTTCAGAGCTATCTTCAGTGCAGCTCTATCCACTCCTTTAACAAGCCACAGTCTGCTCATCTAATGTCCAGGGTATATAGATATGTATTATCTTACTCTCTCAATATCTTCACCTTCACAGTCACTTCAGTTTTGTGGCCACTACAGAAAAAATATGTGGTTGATTGCCAGTGAATAGGAGATCCAGCCTGTTCGGCCCATTCACTACCTGTATTCCCAGCATTCTCCAGAAGTCTTCACTGTGTTGCCCTTCTAGCAGATGTCAAGGAGGCTCAAGCCCTCCAAAAACATCAATCTGCAATCCCAAGACATCCTCAAGCCATCCAAGGCAGTCTTTGCCTACTTCTTCACTCTGATCTGCTGGTGTGAAACACAGTCACATCATGCTATCACCCTCATTGAGGTCTCCTGGGCTCCTAAGCCACAAGCTGTTAATGAGTCCATTGTCCATCCCACAGAAGAGTTCACACATCCAAGTTGATCTTTACCACCTTCCCCCTCATTTTCCTGGTTTTCCTAGAGAAGTTGTTTCTATTCATTGAAGTACTCCATTTGTGCAAGCTGTCCTAACACACTCAGTTATTCCAACATTATAGGTCTGTGACTGCACATGGAAATTTTGCTATTCAGCTTGTTTCTCAGGCTTTATCGATTTTTGTACACACAGTTAATGCACAAAGTCAATCCTGCCCCACTTTAACAGGTAGATCCTTCCTCTGCCCAGAAGCCTGGAATCCCCAAAGAGGCAGAACCTTGTTGACAACAACAATTGTAAATAGTATTCTTTTCCAAACTGATAGGATCATGAGGTACACCCAGAGTTCCTGATGTCCCTGACTCTCACACCCAGAGCAGCATAGGCACTCTTGATACACCAAAGATGTCCTTCTAACAGCATTCTTGGTGTCCATATGTTCTGGAATAACAATTACTGGACAAGTATCATTCCACATCTGAATCCCTGCAAGGCAACAAGACACCTTTGGGAAAGTCATCTCAGCAGACATGGTTTTCTGCCCTTTGTAAGGAATTTCTTCACTGCTAGCTGCTGCTGCTTCCTCTTGCTGCAGATCCATGGTTCAAGCTCATATATGGCTCTGGTATGTCCCCTGACAAGATTTTCTGTCCCTTACCAGCTACCAGATACAGTACATGATCTGTAGTTTCAAATCTGCAAGGGAGGAGATGCCTTCTTGGTGCCAAAAGTCATAAGACCCAGCCTTACAATTTGTCACTCAACTGAGCAGAATCATTGGCTGCCACCTTCATCTGTTCAGCTGAGGTTTCAGTCTTTTTTGTGTAGGGCCTCAGTGAAGATACTGTTCATCTTTCTTCTTCCAATGCTTCACAGTCCATTCACCCCCACCCACAGCCCTTTCACCTGGTAACAGCCCCTCATCCAGAAAACACTTTCTGTAGGAAAGGCCTCCCTGCCTTTCTCCCCCAGCCATGGACAGGAGCCCCAGGCACTCATACAATTCAGGATCTGGGAATCGGCATTCTCCCCTTAATGTGCCTTTGCTGTACCAGGATCATTGCTCCAGTATCCTGTGGTATAGTACCACCATTGCTGAGAAATTCCACCACCATCAGCAAAGCTACTGCTTCCCTTCTGCATCCATTCAGTTATTTGTACTCAAAGCTGCCCTCTAGGTCTGGCAGTTCTATACCTGTCTTCTCAGCATGGTTTGAAATGGTGCTTGATGCTCTCATCTCTAATCTGGAGTAAGCTGAAGGCAAAAGGCATGATTTCACTGAAGTGAAGGACACTACAGGCCTGGAGAGATTAGGATCAATATCCTTGGAAAGTGCATCAGGTAAAATACCAAATAACTCTCTCTAACCTATTCATTTATTGCTTATGAGCATTCAGCTGTCTATCCTGAAATAAGTATGCATGCCAGACTATCATCTTTTATAAGTGATTAAATTGTCTAGTACCATTGCTTTTTTTGTGCAAAGGGTGTAGGATAAAGGCCCCTATTGAGCTCAAAGGCAAATTAAAATGTGCATCACATTATATTTATATTAGAATCTTTTGTACATTTTGCCTGAGAGGGACAGCTATCTTCCCACAAGAAATGTATAATTTCAAGGGATGCATCTCCACAGGCCTGCCAAGATAAAATTGGAAGGTTATTTATAGTAAAGAATAAATGACTACATGGTGTGGCAATGACAAAATATTACTGAGAATTAGAGAAATAAAACATGAAGTTCTGAAGATGAAAGATAAACATGAATAAAGAAATCTATAATACAAAATACAAGAGGCCAGAAAAATATGAAATATAGTGACTGTGAATAAAATGGTAACTGTAAAAGTGCAAAACTGACAAGGAGACATTGAAGTGCTGAGGATATCAGCAACAGATATTTCTCAATAGATTACCAACTCGCATTCACACTTTTTCATGGGGTAACAATTCAAAAATTACAGTCAAGCTGCTTCCTTTTCAAAACGTTAACCTCTAAAGAGTCAGAAGTTGCAAAGCTAAATTAGTCTGCATTATAGTGTCTTTGCTTCCATTTTGAACTGAAGACTTTGTTTCTTACATGATGGAGGTACTACTGTAAGAAGAAAAGTATAATGCCTTTCCTGTATTTCAACGGATCTGTCTTTAATGATTTTTAAAGTGAGGTCTGTCCTTGATTTTCACCAAGTAGAGGCAGTCCTGTGCTTTTCCAGGAGTGTTTCAGTTTCATGTGCCAACATTTTGTGATATTGATGACCTGCTGCCCTAGGTGTTGTCTCCCCCTGCAGTTCTTAACTATGCTTCCCTTCTTTCAGTTGCTTCTGCACCTATGCATTCCCTTCCAGTCTCCATGAAGAGCAGGTTTTGCATTTTTATTACAATTTTGTGCATTACAAAGAAAAATACACTTGATAACCAAATTAAAACCTACCCTGTGTTCTAGATCTCTTCCCCCTATTTCACTGAATGGTTGATTTGGATACAATATCCAAATACAGAGAAAGCATGCAATGAAACTTACTAATAGATGAGATTTGAACATCTAGTGGATGGAGATAGATTTACAGCACTTCAAATATTACATCAGATGATACAAAGTTCTTGTGGGGATGCAGACAAGCCACCATTCCTGGTTTGTCCAGTGTTGAAATATGAAGTCCATACATGACAAACCTGGAAGATGCCACTATAGAGGAAATAATTTATCAGTATAGTGAGAGATTATTGAACATTCTTGGCTGATGTAACATTACCAGAGACAGAACTTCCACGTAAACAAACAAAACTAGGACACAGTTTGACTGTATGACTAGGCTGTGCTAAAACATAATGAAAAATTGATCTGCTAGGTAATACAAGCCATCAGACACCTTTAATGTTATGCTAGGCAGAAATTATTACCTACCGTGTCTGAAGCTTGAAACCAATACTTTGTAAATATACAAAGTTTCTTGGAGGACCTTGTACAAGAATTAAGTTGTGATAGACATTGACTAAAGCAATCTGAAATTTCTTCCCTACTCTGCCTTTATCAGCTAGGACTAATTCTAACGCACCAGACTTTGCCTAGGATGATGGACTTGATGATGGATAAGTCCTAGGACTTAACTAGTCCTTTGGTTGTATTAAGTTTTAGATTTAGAAGAGTTTTACAAAAGCCATTTCTAAAAAAATGAAAATAACAATAAATAAATTGTTCACTTGCATGTAGAAAAGTGTTTCTTCAGTGCCAAAAAAGGAAGCATGAAATTGAACGTTGACCTAAGAAATGGATGCTGTAGCTCTTAGTGACATGAAGGTGGTTCTATTCTGCATGAAGCCATATGAATTACTTTTCACTGTTGCTTATCATGCCATGATAGCTTTTCATGTGCAGCATCATAAGGCTGTAGCATCTGTTATTTGCCTCTTGTAAAGAGCCAAAGCTAATAACAAACTGTAGCTTACAGATATGTACCTTTTAACCTTGAACAGGTTCTGTTCCCATGAACTAGAAGAGTATAGTCAGAAGATGCATTTCACAGCTTGAAGTTTCTGAGAACACAGTGATAAGGTTTCACCTGGCATCTGTTTTCTGGCTACTGACTGTCACAGATATTGCCATCACTCAGTTGTTTCCTTCATCTTGCAGGGGATTTCAGTGAAAGATTTGAAATGACAGAAGGAATCAGCTGGAGTCTAGCTAAGTTAAGGCAGAGTCAGCTGCATCTGTTAGAATACCTTTGGAATAAAGTTTGATTTCTAGCTTAAACTTCACCAAATATAAATTGCTTATAGATATGATCGTGAGAAAACCACCATTTAAATTCAAGGTCATAGTGAAGACAAAGGAAGTCAGACTTTCAGGGAACAGTTCCTAATAATACTTCTTTATATAGAAGTAATATGAGTGCTATATAAATTCTGTTTCTAGAAATTCAGAAGAGCATTACAGAATTGGATTTGGATTGTATATTTTTGCCTTGAAATAAGCTTCTATCTAAAAGAAAATGAATCCAAATGCATCAGTAATCAACTGTAAGGCTTTGGCCCGAAGACTATTCAATGCTCTGAAAGGAATATAAAAAAACCTGTATGGTAACAGGGAAGAATTAGATAACTCAGAGGTATTCAGCAGAATATGGTGCCATTAAAATAAGAGCATGGAAGGAAAAAATGTCTCCAGAATTACCTCTTTACAGAGGTTGGCACTTCTACTTGAGATTCATATTCATACATCCAAAGGAGGGCCACAAAGATGATCAAAGGCCTGGAGAACATCTCCTGTGAAGACAGTCTAAGAGGGTTGGGTTTCTTCAGCCTGAAGGAAAGAAGACCCTGGGAAGAACTTAGTCTTCCAGTACCTAAAGTGGTCCTACAAGAATGAGGGAGAGGAACTTTTTATAAAAGCAAGCAGTAATAGCAATGATTCCACCTGGCCTAGTGGAAAGTGTCCCTGCCCATGGCAGTGGGGATGGAATTAGATGATCTTTAAGGTCCCTTCCAACTCAAACCATTCTGTGATCCTATGATGAATCTGTGATTTCAAAATCTGGTCACAGATTTAGGTACTGAGAGCCTTTTTCAGAGTATTCCTTGCTTTAAAGTTTGGAAAACATTTGTTAAACTCCTCAAATACAGGCTCAGGCCCAACTCTTAACTTGTGAAGATTCATGGGTTTATCTTCCATCTCACTGAACAGCATCTTGGTTAACATTTGGCTGCAGGCTACCCTTTCTCCAATTCCACTGGCCTGTGTAACAAAAAAAGGAAGTGTACTGATTTGCACTGCCAAGACATTGCACTTTTGCATGGTGAAGAAAGTTACTTAGGCATTCAGAAACCTTTTCAGGTAAAAGCTCAGAAAATAAAAATTCTCATAGGATGAAACAGACACTTTGAAGCAGGTTCTCAGATTCAGGTAGAATTCAGAAAGCTCAGGTTACTTATCTTTATTTGACTTATTTCACTGTATTTAAAATGGAGTTGCTACTACTTTCTAGCTTTTTCTAAAATATGCACATTAAATATAATGAGAGGGAGAATGAATGCAAAGCAGTGAGAGTCATGTGATTTAAGAAGTCTCTCATTTGCTTTCTTTCCTTCAGACTTCTGCTTCCCTTCCTCACACTTTGTACCAATCATGATGATTCAGTCTATGTACATTTAATTGATCCTCCAGGTACTCAATCAGAGCAGTATTTTAAATGGCTGTATTGCCAGCAGGAGATTACTTTTTATGTTTTATTTTTTTTATATTCCTGCATGAGGAAATAGTGGTTTATCTCTTTTTTTCCTACAATTTTATTTTAATCCTTATTTCTTTTCACATTCAATTATACTCATTCATCCAATTAAGTGCATTACAACCACCCTCTCCCCTTTAAGTCTAGTATTTCTATACGTAAAAAAGGACACCTTGACTATCAGAAGCTAAAACTATAGCAAATTTACTATCTTTCATGTGCTATTATTTATGAGCTTAAAAAGAGAACAGGCTTTAAAGTGTGTAAGCCAATGAAACTTCAAGCAAAAATATATTCTAACTCATCACAATTTGAGCAACTTTTGAGCAACTTAGGAGCTAACAAAGAGCACATAAAATGTCAAGCCACAGGGTGACTACTTTAAAGTTATAAGCATTTGAAACTAACAGCTGATGGGTGCCTTCTTGACCATACCCATTAAGACAGAGAAAATACACTGATTGAATGCTATTGCATCTCACATTCAGAAAGATGGAGAAATAGCCATGGACTAGTTGATAAAAGAATAAATTGTAGCACCTATATCTGGGAGATGAGAAATAATGAGGCTGAAACAAAATATAAAAAAGAAAGGATGAACTTGTCTGTCCCAACATTAGCACAGCTTCACTTAAATACCCATATTTTAAACCCAAAGCTTACACTACAGAGTATTTTAAGGTCTGCTTATGGTACTTTTCATCTGTCAATTATACCAAAGCAACTGACAGTAAGACTGAATCCGTGATGTGTATCTACAAGATATTCAGCATAACTTGTACAGGGTGAAAAAAAATACTATCAGAAAACACAAAGAAAATGTTATGTCATATAGCATTGCTGACTTTTTCTTGCAGCAATGTTTTAAATTACTACATCTTTAAGTTAGAGTAATGAATAAAATGGCAGCCTAAGCCAGGTATATTGCAGATGGAGTATTTTTATAACCCTGTCAATAAATTTTAGAGGAGAAGATTTGTATAGAAACATCAATACTATGGCAATATTATAGCCATAAATACACATGGAAAACATGTTATCATTATGGGACTGGCAAAAATTACTTTTGTCCTATATTAATTTATTAACTTTTAAATTCATGTATTATAAATGACAGTCATCAGGTTCTTTATTTTGGGGAATAGAGATGATCAGCTTTAAGCAGTATCTGTAGACATGTTTGGCATGCTATTTGTATACCAATAGCATAAAAAAGCAAAAGGACATAAATGACTAAAATAGATGCAACACTTAAAGTTGTGAACTTTAAATTTTTTAAATGCAACAACTCATATTCAAAAGCAGATTTACCTCCAAATGGATAGTCACATTTAAACATAGATTTCCTTCCCCATGCTGATTTGCTATGTAGGAAAATCACTGTTTTGTTATAAACAACTGTAGAACTATCATTAGTGCATTCAAAGGAAGATACATGGAAGGTTTTGAATTCTGAGAAAGAAAGAATTTCCTTAAATGAGTTATATTTGGTTTATGTGAAAAGTTTTGGTAGCAGGGGAGGAGGCGAGTGTTGGGGAAAGGCCTGGGGAGGATCAGCTGAAGAGGCTTCTGTAAGATAAGACTGGAAGCTGCCCCCATGTTGGACAGAGCAAGTTCCAGGAGACACCAAGAGGGACCTGCCACTGGCCAAAGCGACAGCATATTTAAGAAAGGGTAAAAAATGCCTTGCAATGACAGCTAGGAGAGAGGACTGAGAATATGAAGAGAAACAGCTCTGCAGACACCAAAGTCAGTGAAGGAGGGTGGGGAAGCAATACAAGCACTAGAGCACAGATTCCCCTGCAGCCCATGGAGAAGACCATGATGAAGCAGCCCGTCCCCCTGGAGCCCATGGAGGTCCATGTGAAGCAGATGTCCACTCTGCAGGCTACAAGAGACCCATTGACAGAACAGGTGGATGCCCTAAAGAAAGCTGCAGTCCATGGTAAAGCCATACAGGAGCAAGCTCCTGGCAGGTAGTGTGGCCCCATGAAGTAGAATCCACAGAGGAACACATTTTTTGGCAGGATTCCTGATCCCAAGGGGGACCCACACTAGAGTAATTTGTTCCTGAAGGACTATACTACATAGAAAGAGCCCATGCTAGAGCAGTACTTGATATTCTGCATCTTGGATAGCTCAATAGCTTACAAAATGCCAAGAATATAAATTGTCAAATTCTTAGGAAAAAAAAAAATTGGTCATATCCTTTGCACCATCATTTTAATACCAGACATAGTTTTAAAGTCTCTGTTATCAGCAAACTGGAAAAGAGGCATCAGATAAGTAAATTTTTTGCAACAAATTTGTAGACCAGTTGGACTAGGTAGCTTGATCAATGGACACTAATACTCAAGAAGAATAAATTCTTGGTTTTCCATACTTAAACCATGACAATATAAGCATACTCTGGTGACAATGAAAGACTGAGAAACAATGCAATCATAACTCATCAAAAGAAAAAAGGCAGACAAGCATATAAATTTTCAAAACAAACATATTTTTGTGAATGTTGTTTCCAATACAGATAAATTTAACAAACTCCAGAATGAAGAATATGAGGGAAAACAGAATTCTTTCATCTTAGCCAGAATTACTCATAACTCATGATGCTAAATGTCAGTTCTTTTATGAGTCTTTATTTTGTTAAAGCAGCATTTCAAAGACTGATTTTGACTTATTTCCATGCCAAAGAGTTGCTTTCCAAGAAAAAGTCTGGGGTATTTCCAAGGTTTCTCTATCAACTGCTTTTTCTGAAAATCCAGGATTTTTAGCAGTTGTCACTCCTCACACACTCTCCAAACCCATTCACAGCAAGTTTGCTTCATGGAAAACGTCTGTTTCATCAGAAATGTGAACACAAATGAAGAAAAAGCATGAACAACAAAAAGAAAGAAAATGCAATAAATAAAATATTTGGATAGTGTATACAGCTGCTTCAATTCCCTTTTTTCTGCCTTTGTGTTTATTTCATTCAGGTTGTATTTTCCAATATGTGTGAAGATAGTAGGACCTACATCTCACAAACATTTAGCAGTAACTAGAAAAGTATTTCTAACCACACATTTCTGAACAAAAGCATTTTTTTGGACAGAAAAATCTTACATAGCTGCTGAAGACTATTTATTTTTTTCCTACCTAATAAGCCTCACTTTATGTCCAAGAGTAAAGCTGGGTTCATTCCATTTTTCAAGGGCTAGTATATTGAGGAGATTCACTATAGAAAAAGCCATGGAACAAAACCCTTATAGACACCTTGATTATACAAGTGTAACAAATATGTTATCGTGGTTCAACCTGCAGTCATTGTTGCTGTGACCCTCCTGGCTTTGTCAATAACAATAATAAAAAAAAAAAAATCTGGTTTTCAATAATGCCTTCTCAAACACAATGTAATCTCTGATTTTGTTANAACAAATATGTTATCGTGGTTCAACCTGCAGTCATTGTTGCTGTGACCCTCCTGGCTTTGTCAATAACAATAATAAAAAAAAAAAATCTGGTTTTCAATAATGCCTTCTCAAACACAATGTAATCTCTGATTTTGTTAAACATAGTAATTTCAAACTTCATTATGGTGTCATACAGCTATTATTCAAACACAAACACACACACAAGGAAAATAATCAGGTGCAGTTATAACATTTAAGATTGCTGGTTGAAGTGTATTTAAGATTTTGTTGAAGACAATTGGTGGTAGGGGAGGTAAGACCACATCACATCCTGAGAAGAAAGCTTGTTTTTACAGCCCAACTGTTCATCTTTTTACCACATCTTTTTTTGGGGGTGGGTATTATTTGTGAGGATCAAGCTCAAAGTCATTGTAAAGTGTTTTTAGAGTAACAGGATTTACTGGAAAGGTATCTGATAAGCTTTTTTACAATGTGGCTAGGTTTTTGGTTTTGTTTTTTTTTTTTTTTGGCTTTTTAACGCATAGTTATTTTTACTATATAATATTTAAATATTTTACACCATTTAATACTAGTCCTAGAATTGAAAAATCAAGTATAGAAGCAAAATAAAATCTACATTAATCTTTAGCCAGTAATATACAACACTGAGATATCTTTCACAAAATAAGGAAGTTAAAATTTATAATAACCAAGCACTGAAGGTAAGGAAGGTTATTTTTAGTACAAAAGAGTACAAAGTAACACAATTTCTAACACCACTGCTCATTACTAGATGGCATGCTTTTATTCTGTAGAACAAAACTAGCAATGATAGGAAGAAATATATGAGAATTGCTTATTGATAAGAACATCACAAATGAAATATTTGATGTTTATTATTGTGAAGTGTCTCACTGAAATTAAATGAGAAAACTATTTTGTTTAGTCTGCCTATTGTTTTGTTCATTTTCTACAGACTTATGAAATATTAAACATTAATTTATATTAAAATATTTATGTAAAGATAATGTTAATCTTATCCACTGTTTGAAATAATTTCTCAATAAGTTACTGGAACTAAGGTGAAGAAAACCAGTTTTCAGTGAGAAATGATAAGTTTATTTTTCTTTTTCATTTTTAAACTAAACTTATAAATTATAAATGAATCAATGGGAATATATTGCAGCATCTGTTTCCCTTTTGACAGTGATACATGCCAGTTCTCAGCTATTTGAAATATTATTGTCTCAACACTAGTAACAGCTAAAAATTTTAATTTAGAAATGCTATTTCTTTAGCCTAGTACTGTAAATATAAGCAGTTTTAATTTTTAACTGTCACTTATCCTGTATTAATTAAACATAAAATAATCATACTTATTGAAGGAGAAAAGCTTCAAATGAGAGCTTCCTCATAGAGAGCTCTAGAGATTCCCTGAAATCATTCTTCTCACTTATAAGAATATATTCAGTGCTGCTTTCATGTTTCAAGGCAGAGCAATGTATTACTTTAGCCAATCAGTTCTTAATTTTCCATACACAACTGAAAAACAAGGTTTGCAACACTTGGTGTGGAGCTGTGTTCTGTGATGAAGTGGAAGAGGTGTTAATTGATTCTGACTGACACAAAAGCTAAAACGATTCAGATGTGTCACTTTGGATAGTCCTTCGGGCTTCAAGAAGCTTCCTTTAATCAGCTGCCCCTGCCCTGTGAATGGGAATGTCTCATGCAGGTACCTGCAGTTTCAGAACAGTGAAAAGTAGGTCAGAAATACCAAACTAATTTTGGATGTAATTAAGAATGGGTAAATGAGGTATTCTGAGTGCAGTCATGGACGCTGACAACACTAGTTGTCCCAGTTTACCACCACCCTGTACCCTTTCAGCTCCCTTACCTGTCCTCAGATATTTCTGTTTCTTTAGGACTACACCTGCAATATTAAGTAATTTGTTATAAAGGGAGCAGATCGGTAGATCAAAGCAGTAGATACTGAAGCTCCTCATACTTCCATTAAACAAGCCTTGGGAAACATTAGGTCAAGTCCATTGAGAAAATATCCCCATCTTTCACATGTTCAATGCTGTTTTAAAAAAAACAGTCCTGCTGTAAGAGTATTTTTTCCTCCTCAGCTGAAGGCCCCATTGCAGTGAAAAATCATACTGTTCTTTCAGCTGCTTTTCTTGATGATGATAACAATTATTACCACTGACATCAGTGCTCTTGTAAAAATTTCACATACAAAACACTTCTACCACTGTTTTTGCTATCTTCTAGGTGAAACCATGGTGACAGCTGTCCAGTCTTCATAGATATGATTTCTGCAGTTCCCAGAGAAAGGTCACATTGCACCTAAGCATTTAGGTTTCACCTGGAGATTCTATGGCTTGAGGAAATGACAGTATCTGTGTGTTCCCAGCCTCCTGTAATCCCTTTTAGCACACAGAAGTCTTTACAAACAAAAGATTTCAATAAGTTAAACAAGTAGCTAAGTATTCCTTGTTTTTTCAAAAGCTTTGGAAAGCTGCAGCACTTCTAGTTACACAGCCCTAATTCCATCCCCCATATTTGTGAATTTCTTTCTCTTCTCTTTTCTTTGATTGACTCAGAACTTACATCAGACAAATGTAGTTCCTGTTCTACTGATTGCCCTCTATATACCTTTGTTTTCTCCTACACATCCACTTTCAAGAATAGATAAGAATATAATAATACAGCACTTTAATTATTTAATGGTTCCCAGGATTTTCTAAGTGGGCCTAATGTCTTTGTGTGTATGGCAACATAGGGAGTCAACTAAAATGAATGTTTTCATTCCAGATTTTTTCTTCTCTTGGAAGCAGTATCATGAAGGTATTTATATTTTAGAACCAGACAAGAAGTGGGATATAAGGTACTGATAAGGATTTAATAATATCTAAAATAAGATTGAAAGTTTGGGCAGTGTGACATATTGTTTGACTGATTTGATCTCAGTTTACCTCTTATATCCTGTTAGAAAAGTGAATGAGTGAGACTGACCCTTAGAAGAGAGGTTGCTTTTGTTATAAACAGCTGAGTCTGGGAGTGCAAACTGTGCAAAAGGAGCAGTGAGAGAGTCAAACTGGGCGCTTGCAACACAAGAAGAGATAATGAAGTAGAAAACAGGGAATAGCCACAGCCAGACCTCTGAGGAATAGACAGAAGTCTTCATGGGGACCAGCAGCAATTGGATAAAGGCTCTTGTAACACAAAAGAGGCACTGCAAAGCCTAGCCTGAAGTCAAAGGTTGTTCTGATTTGACAATTTAAAATATTAAGTATAATACTTTCTATGTTAATGTAACCTCAGCTTTTAAATATCAATTATATATTCCATGCCCCCTTTGGGGAGGTAGCAATAAAGAAGAATTCTCAACAGATTCACTGCAAAGAAGGTTCTCTTGTCATAGCATGTATCATAGCAAAATGAGCACCTAACATGAAAGAAAAAAACCAAAAAACCTTGCTATATAATTTTCAGCAGGATTTTCTATTTTAGGGATCTATGAACATACAAGATACACAGGTATTAAGGGAAAAGGCATGAATATTTCCAGTAATGGAGCACCCATATCTACTCAGGGCAACCTGCTCCAGTGTCTCACCATCCTCACTGTAAAGAATTTCTGCCTAATTTCTAATCTACACCTAAGCTCTTTCAGTTTAAAGCCATTCCTCCTTGCACTATCACTACACACTCCTGCAAAATGTCCCCTTTATGTACTGGAAGGCTGCTGTAAGGTCTACCCAGTCTGTCGTCTTCTCCAGGCTGAACAAACCTAGCACTCTCAGCTTGTCTTCATAGCAGAGGTGCTCTAGACCTCCGATCATCTTCATGACCCTCTGGACTTGCTCCAACAAGTTCATATCTTTCTTTGTTTGGGACCTCCAGAGCGAAACACAGCACTCCAGGTGGGGTCTCAAGAGAGTGGAGGAGGAGAATCATAGAATGATTAGAGTTAGGTTAGGGTCTCTTGACTTGCTGGTCATACTCCTTTTGATGCAGCCCAGCATACAGTTGGTTTTCTGGGCTGCAAGCACACATTACTGGCTCAGGTTGAACTTCTTGTCAACCAGTACCTACAAGTCTTTCTCTTCAGGGCTGCTCTCAATTCATTCTCTGCTCAGACTGTATTTGTGCTTGGGATTGCCTTGACCCGGGTGCAGGACCTTGCACTTGGCCTTTGTCAGCCTTCTAACAAATCTGATCACAAAAATTGGTTTGGCAATTGTTGTCTCAGATATCAATGTCTGGAAATAAATGTAGAATTTTATAGAGCAAATTTAATTAAAAAAAAATCTAGAATGAACCAAGGGCTTTTTTACTTTTATTTAATAACACATCTCTGGCCATAAAACTGATGCTGGAGGAGGTGACTCATGGCAGAGCATTTATTCTTATGCCTTGTGAAAAAGAACTTGGAAAACAGTATGGATTGGCCTAGTTGGTGACATGCTTTTAAAAAAACCCACAACTAGACAACAGATTATTTAAAAGTTTTCGTACTTCATAGAGAGAGAACTTCCTTGGGCAACCCATTCCAGTGCCTCACCACCTTCACAGGAAAGAATTTCTTCCTTAGATCCAATCTAAACCTCTCCTGTTTAAGTTTAAACTGGTTACCGCTTGTGCTATCACTACAGTCCCTAATGAAGAGTCCCTCCCCAGCATCCCTATAGGCCCTCTTCAGATACTGGAAGGCTGCTAGGAGGTCTCCACGCAGCCTTCTCTTCTCCAGCCTGAACAGTCCCAACTTTCTCAGCCGATCTTCATATGGGAGGTGCTCCAGTCCCCTGATCATCCTCGTGGTCCTCCTCTCCACTTGTTCCAACAGATCCATGTCCTTTTCATGTTGAGGACACCAGAACTGCACACAATACTCCAAGGGAGGCCTCACGAGAGCAGAGTAGAGGGGCAGGATCACCTCCCTCGACCTGCTGGTCACGCTCCTTTTGATGCAGCCCAGGATACGGTTGGCTTTCTGGGCTGCAAGCGCACACTGAAGCCGGCTCATGTTCATTTTCTCATCAACAAACACCCCCAAGTCCTTCTTGGCAGGGCTGCTCTCAATCTCCTCTTTGCCCAACCTGTAGCTGTGCCTGGGATTACTCTGACCCAGGTGTAGGACCTTGCACTTGGCATGGTTAGGCTTCATGAGGTTGGAATCAGCCCACCTCACAAGCGTGTCAAGGTCCCTCTGGATGGCATTCCTTCTCTACAGCGTATCCACCAAACCACCCAGCTTGGTATCATTGGCAAACTTGCTGAGGGCGCACTCAATCCCACTGTCCATGTCAGTGACTAAGTTGAACAAGACTGGTCCCAACACCAACCCCTGAGGGACACTACTTGTCACTGGCCTCCAGCAGGACACTGGCCATTGACCACAACTCTGTGTTGGACTGTGAAGACTGATTTATTCATAAAGGTAAACTTCAGTAAGCTTGGAAATTCAGTAGTGAGCATTTCTTTTAGTAGGTGAAATGAAGGAAAAAGGAAATTTGGGAGGAACTGTCAACTCTTCAAATAAATAATACTGACAGCCTAAGATCAGAAAATATAGAAAGTTTGGTAGGAAATCAGATTGGTTAAACTGAGTTCTTCATTGACCTCAAATATTAGAAGGAAGCTTTTAGAAACTAAAAATCAGGACAGATTCCAGAGGACAAAAATAAAACATAGGCAAAGAAATAAATTGAAAGTTCAAGATATAAATGAGATGCAATTAGAAAAAGGCATAAGAATGACAGAAATCATTTTCTAAGTGTAAGAGGAAGAACAAAGAAGGCATTGTTCTGCTACTAATCAAGAAGGAAAACTATGCACAGATAGCACAGACAAGGCTGAAACTTTTAGTGACTTCTGTATGAATGCAGTAACACATCAATTAAAGAGAAGTGAATAATTAATATCAGCAACAAAAGGGGAATATCTCAATATGGAATGGGAAAGACATGAGTTGCAAAGCACTTACCTAAGTTAAATCAGTGTGATCTGATGAACTTTGTACAGATACTGGCTGATTATCTTAGTGGTTGTCTTTGAGAACTCTTGGAGAATAGCTACAGTACCAAATGATTTCTCTTCTTCTGACCAGGTAACAGGCTTTTGAATAGGAGATCATTAATAGATGTCACATATAAGCAAGGAAGCAAGGATGAAACAGTTCTATACAGGACAAAACTGGAGCTTACAGTGCTACATTGCACATAAAAGCACGAAACCCAGGAATTACTATGTATACGATTTAATTGTTAAGAAGATCAAAACTGAATGTGAGGTACATGTATTAATAGCTCTTTTTAAGTATCTGGTGGAATCCTTACATTTATGTGATGAAGTAACAAAATCAGGTAATTATGAGCAAGAAACAGATTTGGATATTGAAAACAACTAAATTTGTCAATATGATATAAGATAGTCAGAGACTAATAATGATTGGCTGTGTGTTGGTAGTAAATATAGACTGAGCAAACTAAGAAATTCATGTCAGACATAAGTGAAACAATAGCCAGGAGAACACACAACACAATGTGTCCTGGGTTTAGCAGTGGCAATCATTTTTTCTTCTTCATAGTAACAGGTGCAGCACTATGTTTTTGAGTTTCAGCCTGGGAACAAAACTGATAACAGCTATGTTTTTAGTTACTGCTCAAATGTTTAGTTTGAGCAAGGACTTTGTGAGCCTCATGCTCCAACCCTAATGATTCTATGATTCTAGGACATCATGGCAGCTTTAGGTGCTATTTCATATGACATTCCCATGAACAAACCAAAGAAAAAGAATAAAGACAGGATCACTGTAATATGGAAACCTGACTGCTTAATTTTCCTGGAGTAGAGCTGGTCTGTTGGCAAAAAGGATTCTTCCTAGATAATCTGATTCATTTCTGGGTTATCATTATTTCTTTGGATGCTGGAATAAATAGAAATATAAAAATAGGAATAGATTATAAGGTGGAAGTACAAAATTCTACATTGAACAGACGTAAACTGTTGTACTGGTATAGGATACAAAACATCTAAAATTTGTTTATTCTCCAAGAAAGGCTCTGGGGCGTTTGGCAGATGACTAGTTGTCAATGTACTGACATTGTGTTCTACAATAAAGACAAACATCTTTAAAATTTATGAACAGACTTATGGACTACTGATCACATTATTTGTATCTGTGCAATCATTCATATTTTTAGACATCCTCCTACTTCTTGCACATTGGTAAGGCCTCAGCTGGATTAGTGTATGCAGTTTTACATGCTGCACTTCAGGAAAGATGTCCATTTATTGTGAAAAACATAAGACAGCAGCAAATATGCTAGAAATTCTAGAAGCTCCTCAGGCAGAATCCTAAGTCAGTCAGGGTTTTGGCATGAGTCTGTGCCTACTTCTTTCTTTATAATGAAATCCCCAAAGAATAAATTGTTCTTAAACTCACAAAAGACAGGGATTATTAAACTATTAGCTAGAATTCCTAGCTTTTTAAATACAGATTAGAAATAAAAAGGATTCATATGCAGTGTAGTCTCCACCAACCCACTGATGCTTTACTTCCAGCTTGCTCAGTGACTAAGTCACAGCAAATCATGCCCAGTTCCCCATAACTCCCTCTCCAACACCTCTGAAAATTTCCCGTCTGCACCATATTTCCTCTCAGCAGTTCAAGTTTTCCTCCACCTGCAGACATTTATAACCTCCAAGTGACTTTCTCAATCCCTTCTTCTACTTGCTACAGCATGCAGTTTCCAGGAGCCCTGCTCTCTGCCAGAATCAGCTGCTTCCTGGGTAGAAACATATCTCTTGTGTTTCCAGATAAGTATCTAAATTAAATCTTATCCTGAAAAGAGTGTAAGATGCAAAACGAGAAGATACAAAGATACCACTTGCCCCATTCCTGTAAGTACTCATCAGAAATAATCTGTTCTCTGTTGAAAACATGAAAAAGAAAATAAATGTCTTAGATTTCAACAAGAAGGATACAATTTAGAGAAAAGGCACTGGAACAGATCACTTGAAAGACTGGAATCTCTCTCATCGGCAATACTTTAAGAGTCAGATATTCATCTGTCAGCAATAATCTCAATATAGTTCACCCACAGAATATAAGCATAGTCAGGAAGGTCCCCTATAACTTCAAATGTATTTTGTTACTGTCTGACTTTATCAGGTTGTTGATTTTAGCAGATGTTAAAACTGGAGTGTAGTTTTGCATATTCATGATTACTGGGGCCTGGGTGAATCTGAAAATCACACAGACTTGGGAGTGACATGAAAGCATATGAGCAAGGAAGAAACTACCTTAAAAATATATATTGCTTGACTAAGAACTGTTTGAAACTTAATGCTTTCAAAGAAGTTGTGCTTTGAAGTTTTAAGTCTGCTTGACTCTTACACTAATGGGCATGCCCTAAAACTTATAAAACCGATGTGATATGGAACCATCAGCCTGTGAAGGATATTAGACAATATTTGAATTAGAATTAAGTGTTGAATGGTCAGAGAAGAGAGGTGATGCAATGCCTAAAGTTATCCTTTGTGAGAGGTTTTTCTCTGTCCAAACTTGAAAATGTATGAAGAATTCAAAAATTAGGCATTAGTCTACTGGCTTTTGAAAGACTTAGGAAAATATTTTATTTAACGTTCTCTTTAGTTGTACAGCGTAATTTTAAAACACAAAAAAGGGAATTAAATGGGGGTGGGTTTATATTTTCTTTTTTTTTTTTTAATTTTGGTTAGTTTGGGTTCTTTTTTATTGTTTGTAGTTTTTTGTGGGTTTTTTTGTTGTCCACATTTTGGGGTTTTTTTGTTTGTTTGCTTGGTTTTGTTTTGTTTTGGGGTTTTGTTGGGGTTTTTTTGGTGTTTTTTT
>NDXB01021327.1:0-15404 GCA_002631895.1 Agapornis roseicollis
CTGCACACAATACTCCAGGTGAGGTCTCCTGAGAGCAGAGTAGAGGGGCAGGATCACCTCCCTTGACCAGCAGGTCATGCTCCTTTTGAATGTTGAAAGCTAACCAGAATAGAAAAACTCATTTATGGTGGAAGAAAACCAATTTTCTGGTGATTCAGTAACAGATGAACATTGTAAAATAGTGATCCAGGAACTTTCATGAGGGCAGAGGCTCCACAGACATGAAGCTGTTTGTTGAGCTTCACCATATTGCACAAGAATTTCTTTTGCAAATTAGAAATTGCAGGCTTATCAGTTTATATATAGTCATTATATCCTGGTATCAAAAGCCAGCATAGGAAGTTTCTGATAAGGTATGCCCACTGAAGACAGTGAGGAATTAACCCTCCTGAAATTAATTTCTGATCCTGATATATATTTCTCTGATAGTTCTGATTGTTCCATGTTCAAGGAAGATAACCTCAGACCAGGACAGGTGTTAGCACAGCCACAGGTCTCTGGAGATGTAAGGTACAAGAAAAGACTACAACAACTATTCTTGTTTAACCAGCAGAATGAAGGCTGGGAGACTGAGTGCTTAGGGGTGACAATGACAAGGGGAGAAGAGGAGGAAAAAGCTGAAGAACCATGCTAGTGAAAGAGCAAGTACATTAGGCATACATTCTACCTGGAAAGAATGTCTTGCTGTCAGAACAGGAAGGTCTACAAGAGCTTTTGATAGGCACAGTGCCTGTAAGAGAAACCTAACTGGTGCTTTTCTTAAGTGTATTATGCAGTTTGATTGATCGTGGGAGGACTGATCTCTTCAGCAATTTTCATTCCTTGAACATGTACACCCCCCCCCGAAGTGTTTGATGCACAACCACTGCTTTGGGAAGGGTTGTGTGCTAGATAGCTCAGAAAGATGTGTTTGAGATGCCCACTGATGAAAAGGGCAATATTTGAAATCTCCATTCACTTTCATGCTACTTCATTGCTGCTCCCATGGTCTGGGACAGATAGAAATTGGTCTGAAATGCATAGGTTGGAATGTAGAATGCCAAGACATTATATCTTCCTCAGATCTTCAGGTATGTGTCTCCACGTGTTTTCTCTTCCCATCTGTACACCTGAAAAGGTAATGTCTGGTCTTGTTTACTTCACACAAGATGATAATACCAAGCAGCATTACCTTGCAATGCTCTGATCCTGAACCTACAGTAAGGAAGAATTCCACAGAGATCATCAAGCTTCCTTGTCCCAGTAGGGAGAAGAATGGAAGAAGAAAGAGAGACATGCTGACATGTCCACATATTTTTAATGTAACTAATGTAGGAAGTGAAAATTCCAGGCATGTTGACACATGTCTTCCGTTTCTGTTGCTTTTCCTGGGGATACGTGCAAAGGACGCAATTTTGCAACGACATCCACAAGGAGGAGCCCCGCGCCTGCCAGAGAAGGGTCTAGCGCAGTCCTGTTTTTCACTGCTGCATCCGCCGAGGGTAGCCTTGTCTTGAAGCATAATTAGTTCTGAAGGAGAATTTTATCAGCCTAGTCTTCGGGGAGTGGTAGCATGTAAACACTTATTAAAATGTTATTTTGGGGTCATAAGTCTGTCATGAGTCAAGCTTGACAGATGCAGATAGAAGAAGGTGTTATCTCTCCACAGGGACTGTTTGCTTTTCCTTCTGAAGATTTACATCAAATGGTGCATTTCCTCTCAGTCTGAGCATATCTTTGTATGAGGATAGAGAACATTTTCCTGTTTTGAGTGAGAAAGTGCATAGCCTTTTACACTGGGAAGGGTGTAGACAGTGAAGATTCTTATAAGCATGTTTTTCCTTCAGAAAGAAAAGTAATGGGCGTTAATTAACACAGATGGTAGGTCTGTTTGGTTTTGGTTTTGTTGTTGTTGTTGTTTTCCTTTTACCCTCCTTAAAAATTGCCACTCAGCTGCTTTAAATTAAGGTATTAGAAGGGACAGAAGAAGCATCTTTTCAGGTCTGTGATCTCCATAGGCTTGGTGTGTGACAGGATGAATTGCTTTATCTCAATGTCTTGGTTTCCTTTTGGTAGATGAAAGACCACAGCTCCTGCTTTCTGTTGTGAAGATGACCCCTTTCTGTGCGAAGGTCTCTTACAGACTGCCTCACATGGGGGCACAGGGTTATTCCGGGATGTGTTCGCAGTTTTTGGATTTTCTAGCTGGGGAGTGACTCCATGTAAATTATAGCCATGAACTGACAAGTGAAAGGCAGATTGGCGGTGGCTTTTGGGCTACTCCAATAATTGCAGACGTGTTCCTAGTGAGAGGAATTCTGTGTCATGCTGTCCTCGTAAGTGCTGCAGAGCATGTGCTCCTTTGGCAGTGTTGAATTTGAAGGTGGCAGGTGACAGATTTAACTTCTGTCCTCCCCTCTCCAGTTGATCTGTTCCTCTGACATGATTGGCAAAATTTGCCTAGACATCACCAGGACTAGGATCCAGTATTTTGAGCCTGTTAAAATTTAATTTTTTTTTAGAATAAATTGCATTTGAAACATGAGTAGGAATTAAAATGCAGCCTTCTAAAATCACCTATGATTGCCTTTGCCAGCTGAATGCACAAATGCACTTCAAAAGCAGGAAACCAACATGTTCTTAAAGCCTTACTTTTATCTTGCTCTTGCACATTGCTCAGTCAAATGCCCCAAGGTAGTTGACTTCACTTAGAAACGTAATTCTCATCTCACAGAACTTTTATTCTGGGGCAGCCCTAGTACTCACATTTGGGTCTTGCTATGTAGTTTTTACAACAGTGAACCTGCCCTGGCAACAGTGGCGATTCTCCTGATTAGGAGGGGTGGCTGAACTGCCTCCAGGAAATTGTGATGTTCAAAGGACCTGCTGATACTTGTGTTGTCATTCCTGGACACAGATGTCTACATCTGAGGGAAGGATACACAATTGTTCTTCACTGTTTAGTGCTTAACACTTTCATTTGTACCTACTGAAAACATTGTTCTGTTCCTCAGTGCTCATTAGCAGTGAAATTGATAACATCATCTGATTGTCCCAGCATGAACTGGATTTCTGTGATTGATTAAATGCAAAGGCAAATTTGAGGCATTAAATCAGTTGCTGAAGTGTTTTTTTGCAAGTGGACCGTGGAAAGAAGTACTGATTACTGTTGCACAGTAAGCCATAGCGGTCTTTGTCCTTTACCTCTATAGAGGCTTAAATATGTTGTGACATTTTGTTTTCTTTTGGCTCTGTAATAAAAAGGGAATAAGTTGTGGTCATGGGAAAGGAGCAGCATATTGGTAGGTGTCAAGAGATTTGTGTTGTGCTTTGGCTGTTTTAGCTAGACTCCCTGCTCGTGTTGAGGTAAGCATCTTGGCCTCTGCTCTCCATCTAGAAAACTAAGGTAATGTGACTGCAGTTGCCTGGGGACATCATGAAGCTCAATGTTAAAAGCTGATAATGACCAGCAGCAAGTGAGCCTCTGGAGAGGGATTATACCAAACAGTTTTTTAAGCTCAGTAGGAAAAAGAAAAATCCCTTTAATGTTCTTCAAGACATGTAGGTGTTGTGGAACTAGTGCCTGAGGTTTATGGAGACTTTTGAGCACCTAAGAAATACAGGGCTGGGTCTGAAGGCTCTCCCCCTTTGCACATCTAGAAGTTAAGAGTGCGTGGAAGGCCAGGAGGTAGAGAGAGCACAGGCACTTCTGTAAGGCCTTGAGAGGAAGAAGAAGATGACTGATTATTGGATCAAGATTTTACAGTACAGTAATGGCTGGGCTGGGATTTCTTAGAGTAAGATACTAGTCTACTGTGCATGTCTATCGAATGTAGGAGAAGTACTTTACATTCCCGTTTCTTCTTAGCTTAACCTTGCTCACTTAAAAAATCTACTTCTCTCTGAAATTCTTGCCCTGCTGGAACAGGTCTCCAAACCTGGTCCACTTGCAAACTTTCCTGCCACAGACAACCACTGTTAGTATTTGTTAAGTGCTTCTTGGATCCTCATTCTAGCAGTGCTCTATCAAACCAGAGACTGTTTCTGTGTAGAGGCTAAGGGAATGGCTTACATCCATAAGTGAGGCATTTAAAATTAAATGTTGTATTAGTGATTCAAGGATTCCTGTCTAGTAATTAAGCAGAACAGAAAAGAAATTACTTGAAGACTACTCCAGCTCTTTTAAGGAGAAATAGAGAACTTCAGTTGTGTTCTTATTTATTGGCATCAGTTTTTTGATGGGGGGCTGTCAGCTCATGAGGGCTTGATTCCCCACAGCCTCCTCTGTGGGTGCAACCAGCTGAGCAGTGATGTTAAGCATGGTATTTGGGTCAAGCTTTAATACCAAGAAGCCTGTTGTGGCAACAAGTTTAACTTCCTTCTTTCCTCCCTCTTCACTGGTCTCTCACTTTCAGCAGTGCTGCTATTTCTTTCAAGGGCTGATTTTGCTTTGCTGTGGTGTCTGTAATGCCTGTTGCCCATGCTGCACAGAAGCCATGGGACTGGGTCCTCTGGCTATGAAGCCTTTTTGCACAAATTGAAGTGATTGTGCTCTTTGCAAGTGCCATTAATTTTGTTTCCTCTTGGAAAAACTCAACAGGGTAAGACAGCATCTCCTAGTGTTCTCAGCATGTTTCCTCTGTGACATCCCTGACACCTTGTGCAGATGAATAACAGATCCTGGTCTGCAATTTTGTCTTCAAAGGTAGTAGAAATGAGCTCTAGCTTCCTTTGTTCTGCTGTATACAAATTGCTAGCCCTCCCATATGCTCCAGAACCAGAATTTGTTTCTCTTTTTCTGGCTATTGGTGGTGCTGATGTATGGGAGAAATGCTGTAGCCTGTGTCTTGCAAGCAATGTTGATAGTGTGGAGTGGAGACTAAGACAGATATTCAAGTATATAATAAATTAGGCAATGCTGACATGGATGTGATAAGGTACAAATAGGTAGCATTGAGCTGTGCTTACGAGGGCAGTTTCCCAGAAGCATAATCAAGTAGCAAATTCTCATGCTCTTTCACTCATGTTTCCTTCCCTCTTGCATATTTTTCTGTCTTTCCAATTTCATTTTTATGTGTGCTTCCTTCTGCACTTTTGAGGGGAGGTTTTCTTGAAAGAGAAGAAGTAAGAGACAGTAAAGACTGGACATAGTTTACTGTTTTCTGAGGCAAATGTCACAGACCCAAAAGAGCAATACTGACTTACATGTGCCAAGGACATACTGCTGAATTCCTATCTCCAGCTTTAAAGTGTACTGAGGCTACTTCTGCACACATTTCTCCCTTGGGAGGAATTTGACATGAAGCATGTTAGTGGGATAGGAGATTGTGGCAACTGAAGTACCCTTGGGAGAGGTTTGTTTGAAGCCTGTATTTATTTTGAAGTACCTTTTGAAGTGTGCGCTTTTTCAAGCTGGGCAGGGAGATGGGATGGAGGCTGAAGCTCAGGCTGTCCTACAGCCAGCTCACCCCTGCTAGCTTGCAGCTTTTCCTGCTCAGGAGGAAGCAGGGGCATACATGGCCTTTGCTTCTGAGCAGGGTTGTACAGGGGAGGCTTACCGTGATGGTGCCCTTCTTGAGCCTGTCATGCCACTGTGAGAGAATGAGGAGTAATACCAGATTTGTGAAGAACCCACTGTAACCCTTGAGGCTATGAGAAAAACAGTGTTGTGCTTCAGTTTCATTACTGTGCCCTGAGTTCATAAGGCTCCTATTATTTATTGCTTGGTGTGAATATTAGGGTTTTAGTACAGTGGAGGTCACCTGTCTGTGACTTTGGCTTTGCTGCCTAATTGTAAGTGACACCCTCTTTCCCTCTGGCCTGCTTTAAAAATGAAAAAGAAAGATTAAGATTTGGAGTCTGACATTTTATTATTTTTTTTTTTAATTAAGAGAAGATTCATGTTTTCCCTCCAAGGAAACACCTGGAAAATGAACATTTTATGGCGTGCCAAACTAGTTTCTTTGAAACTGCAAGGTGAGAAAGGTTGTTAAGTCAGAGGCTCACAGGGGATTTCTTCTGCTCAATGAAACACCTGCATGGCCAGCAATAACCCATTCCTTCTCCAGGTAGCTCTGAAGACAAGATCAGCGTTTTGCTTGTATTGATCACTTCTCCTCACCCACAAGATTAATTCTGGACTGATTTAAAATGCTGAATACCAGCAGTAAAATAGAGCCTTGGAAGGTTGGAAGGAACTACTAGTGGAAGAAAGATTCAGCACTGGATGTGATGAATCTGGGACAAATTTAGCCTTGAAATGGCTAAACTATGCTAGGAATTTGTTCCTAAATATATGGGATGATCGTTTTTGTATCTGTATATCTGAGTATGTTCTGTTTGCGTGCAGTTTTTTCTAAGCAAGAGATACCTACTCACTAACTGTGTTTACACCAGCTTACCTGTAAGGAAGTTTTTGGACTGGGAGATAATTTAAAACCCTGGATCTTTCATGTTGGTAAAATCCATCCAGGAGCCCATCTGTTTGATATGTGTGGCTCTTACCTGGGAACTACAAGCAGGAAATAAATAAAAAAGAGGCAACTTTTCCACTTGTATTGTGCCAAGCTCCCAGAACATTGTCTTGACTAGTAGCAGTTGATATTTAACTAAAACAGAAGTTACACTAGTAGTGCTTTTTATTCTAAGGTGGGAGATGGGAGAGAAGCTGGAGTAAGGGCCAACATATTTTCTGCAGCTCTACCATGACCTCAGTCACTCTTTGCCTGATTTATGATTTAAACAAATAAACAAAATAGAACATTCTTGACAAGAACTATAGTTTGTATTAAACAGATCATTGGGCAAGGTGGCTGCGTAGTACTGAAGTTCAATTAAAGACTTTGTATGAGGATTTGCCACTGGTCTTCCAGTGCTATTACACATTTATATATCTTAAAAAGCAAGATGCTGTGCTGATTTTCATTCTGCTTAATTTTTTACCTGTTAAGAGATAACCATGCATGCTGAGCAAGAAAGTGCACTGTTCAATAACCAGGCCATCTTTCAGTGTCCTTCTGATACTTTAGCAAGGAATTGGAGCTGTTAAATGCTTGATGGAGATGGGGCCCATCAATTTCTACATTGCCTGATTTGGCAGATTTACGTTCAGTCATTTGAAATCCTGCCACAATGAAACTTAATATCCAGGTTTTCAGGCTAAATGCGTGTTCTTTTTTAATATAAAATGATTCTGATCTGTTAAGCCTGCTCTGGAGTTATAAAGTGACAGAGGACTGCTAATTTTTTAGCTTTAAGTTTTTTAAATGCCGAGCCTAAGCCTGGAATCAGCAAATCCCAAAAAGTTAACAAGTACAAGAGGTGATTTTGGTTTCTAAAGATACTGTGTGAAATGGTTTGGCCAAGTAAGGCTCTTAGCTTCATCATAGAGCTGTTGAATAGAGTAACCTGAGTTTCCATGTCTGTGTAGGGAGTATCACAGATGTGAGCAGAAGCTGAGTGGGTATCTAGAGCAGCACAAGCCTGGTGCTGTGGTGGGAGAAAGGGGGACACAGAGCTGCAGGAAGGCTACAAGCAAAGTCCAGACTCTGCTGGGGTAGGGTCTGATTTAGATAAGGGTTAAACTTATGCATTTTGAATGTCAGCTAAGGTATGTGTTATGGTGTGGCTGGGGATAATTGTCTCTTTAGGGCCTCTCTTTCCAAACTGAACCTAGCTGGTAGTGATAAAACATTTGCCTGTGCTATGTCCAAGTGTGGTGCTTGGTTTTGGATTTAGTCCCTGCTCCCTTGGAGATATTGGCAAAGGACCATGGGTTTTGTCATTTTTGGGTAGTAACAGGGTTTCCTCAGAATCCTGGTATTTCCCTGGTGCAGTATCACTGTAGAAAGTGATGTTTCTTATGGAGCAAACAGTGCTGAAACTCACAGGGACTTCACTGAATGTCTCTTTGTCACTTTTAAGTGCTCAGACACTTAATAGGATCTTCAGCCCTGAGTTTCGAACCTGGACTTCCCATGCAATACAGGGGGCCTTTGATGGTTAAACTGCAAAGGAATATGTCCATAGCTCACCTGTTATTTTCATTAAAGGCTATTTACCAATTTAAAATTGCCATGGGGAGAAGAAAAGTTCTATATTAATTTTACAGAATTTCATGGAATTCTTACTTTTGTTGTAGACAGAGGGGAAAGTCCTGTAGCATTTTCAGTGTGACATAGATGTCAGCTTTCTTCTAATGAAGAGTCCTACAGAATGATTTCTTTCTGCCTTTGAAACCATGGCAGTAATAAGCCTGAGGAAAAATAGTAGCATTTTTTGGCACTATTCTATACTGTCTCACAGCCACCCACTGAGAAATCGGTAGGAAGTGTCTCTTCATCATGGAAGATGAATGGGCTTATGGCAAGAGTTTAACTACCAGATTCCTAATTTGGTATTAGTTGCTGCCTCTGGGTTTGAGCTGTTTACAACAGGTTTTATCTTAAAGTGCAAAATTATGGTCGTAGGGAAATATGGCTTTTTTCTTGCTGAAAATACATATATAAGGAGGTGTTGAGATAGATGTGCTCATCTCTTTGCCTAAGCAAGCTCTGCAGGAAGATGCAGTTACTGCGTAGTGAAACATCAGGACTTACAGCACAGTCTGAATGCTAAAATGATTTCAGGGAAAGTTGTGTTCTGTGGTATTTTAGCTTCAGCAAAAGATTAGAGGCAAGCTCCAAATCTTGTACCCCACCCTGAGTGTTTTTTGTTCAAACTGAAGAAGCTAGTCTATTTTAATCTCATAACCTCCCTCTCAGCCCTACTAATTTGACTAGTTTGTATGCATCCTCTAAAGGTGAAAAGGTATACTTGGCAGAACAAAAATTCTTTGTTTCTAGATACTTCCATTTTGGATAGTTACTGGATCGCTAGCTGCTTATTTGGTTTTGTTGCCATAGGAAATGCCTACAGCACCCAAAATCTGTTCAAAGTGCTTTAGTATATCACCAATAACCAGAAAATTTTAATTTTGAAGGCTAAATCTTGTTCCTACCTCCAAGTTAATGAATACCTAGTGTTTGACATCGTTCTGCTCTCCAGTTTCTGAAAGTTATCATAGGACTGATACAGCTGTTAGAAATGTGCCCTATGTTCTTGTTCTTTTAAAACAAAGTTGTACAAGAAAGAATCACAACAGAAATAACTTTGCTTTGCAGCCTGCAAAGAGGCTGGTACTCTGATCAGGCTGCAAATTTTATGAGATGTGGCCCTATCACATTAGGGATACATCTGCAGTCTTGGTTCTACTCTTGTGAACCTTCATCTCCATCTCCTTTACTCCTAGCAGAGTAAGGGAGTCCTTCTCAAGATGAACCTAGTGATTCATCCTGTGAAATCCTCTTTCTGCCACTGATTGGTACCTTGTGATCCAGGGGAAAATTTGTGCAACTTAGTGACAGCTAGTGTGATGGGAAGAACAGTGTTTTTCACTTCTCGTGTGGTTACTGGTTAATTCATACTCTGGTTTGTGATTATTCAATAGGAAGAGATGTAAGTAGACATGTTGACATTTCAAATATTCTTATGAATAGGTTACTTTCTTGATGCAGTGTTTCTGGAAATTAATATTCTACAGGAGCAAAGAAATGATAGGAAACTGATCATCTGCTTGGAGGTGAATTCCATCAAAAAACCTGTGAAAGCAAAAGTTTAGAGGAAGAAGCTAAGTCAGCTTGTTTGTAATGTGCTTCCTTCACTCTATTTGCTATCTGTTAGTTTTAACAGATCGTGTTACAGTTTTGTACTTTAGTTCCTACTATAAGCACTTTGTAAGTTTCTCTGAGTGCCTGAGTCTTCTGTGGATGACCAGCAGCACATTATGTCTTCACAGGGCATTTTTTAGTGTGGGGTTTGGGGAAAGAAGGTGCAATTAGAACTAACCCATTAACTGTAATAGCTCTTTAGATACCACACTGACTGCAGACCCCTGTGGAGGTCAAGGCATTGACAATTAGCCTGCATCTGTCCAGCAACAAGGCCCTCTTTGATGTCTTAGGTCCAATCTAATTTTATTTGTAAGTAAAGTTGGAGAGCAGCACAGTCTGAAAGAGATAAATGAAAATGTTATAAAATGGCCTTGAATTTGGCATTGTAATTGTTGGAAGATATGTTTTTGTTTATACTGCATTTTCTGCAGTAAAGTGACTTAAGCCCTGCCCGCCAAGCTGGCATAACTCAAGATCTGTTGGGTACTAGCTATTCTTTCAGGTAATAAAAGAAACATATTCCAAAAGAGTGCATGTGCTATGACCTGGGGACAGGCATTTTATATGGTAATATCAGATCCTTTTATGCATGGCCATTCTAGTAAGGATGTTGATGGAATAAAATGAAGGCTACTTCAGTCTGAGCTGGAAAAAACACCATGGATTCTGATGAAGATAGTAGGGAAACTCCGCATGCCTTAGTCTTGGTCACTTGGGAGTCAGGTATTTTTTGTCTACAAGTTAGCTCCTCTTTCAGAAAAAGTTTTACATTATCAAAATCATGGGGCATCCAAATAATCTTATTTAAAGATTACCTGCTGAGATAGTTTTCCTTCCTTCAGTTTTCCCTCAGCATAACACAATCTGAAATTAATGTAGCATGGCTGTTAGGGATGTTATACTTTATGAATACATGGAGAGTGAATTGTTCAGCAGGGCTCAAAAAGCAGTAAAACAGAGCAAATACACCCAAACTTGTCATCACTAGGAACTTACATAAAAGCAAATTTTATTTTTTCTGCAATTCTTGTGCAAGAGACTATTGAGCAACTGTTGTCCAACGAGTGACACACTAAGAAATAGTTTTAAAAGATCTATTTTTTTAAGTCTTTATGGAGTAAGGGAAAGCACATACACCTTACTGAATGCATGTTACAACCTTACTGAATTGGTTTCTGTTGATGAAAAGTCTGCCCATCTATTCAAACAGAATTTTGAAGCACATCATAAAGAGCTGGTCAATGTAATTTACTTTTAAGACATCAGAAGCATGAGGTGTTCATTATCCCATAGTTGCCTGCTGTGAGGCTTCTACAGTCTGCAGTCTAAATTCTGCAGAATTTGGTGCTGATGGGATGCAGCAGGGTTGAACTAGAGGTCTCTCTGATATGTTCATTCCTAAATGCAGACTACCTGCTTGAAGGTAACCCTTGCTTTCAAAGTACAAAGGGAAGTAATGTTATGCAGCACCTCTCAGAGCACCAGGAAACAGAAAATTAAAGTTTGTTTCATTGTATAATTCAATATAATAACTTGATACTTTTTAGTGGTATTGCTAAAAGTACCAATCTGAGAGGTAATCCTACTCCCTCTGACTTGAAGTTTGATTTTGTTCTAGTTGAATGGTGAAGCTGTACTACCACTGGCATGGCAAAACAAGCAGCAGGTTCGAACAGCATAGTACCACACAAAGACATGAGATGCAGATTACACAGTGCGTGAAGCAGCCTTGCAGTATTTTCTTTACATATCCCTGGCAAGTGTATTTTTCATGAAATGATAATAGTCCTAATGGAGTCCACACTAAAGCCCTGGTCCATCAAAAAAGCCCTGAGTATGTCTTAACAGAGAAACTTAAACAGGAGAGGTTTAGATTGAATATAAGGAAGAAATTCTTTCCTGTTAGGGTGGTGAGGCACTGGAATGGGTTGCCCAGGGAGGTTGTGAGTGCTCCATCCCTGGCAGTGTTCAAGGCCAGATTGGATGAAGCCTTGGGTGACATGGTTTAGTGTGAGGTGTCTCTGCTTATGGCAGGGGGGTTGGAACTAGATGATCTTAAGGTCCTTTCCAACCTGAACTATTCTATGATTCTATGAAACCCTGCTGAGATACAACTCAATATGAAGAACTAGAGTAATAGGATAAATACAGTCCTGGATTAGTTTCACCCAGTTTTACTCTTTTTCCCTACCCTCCTTACTTATTTTATCTGCTTTGTCTGGTATTATACACATGTCTTCTACTTGAAAGCCTTCATTTTAGTTAACAGCCTCTCCACTGCTACCATAATGTCCCATTACCTTTGTTTCTGTTTATAGTGTGAATAGATATGCATCATTACATTATCGAGCATGACATGCATTAGTAACACAATAAATGCTCTGAGGCACTAGTCAGCTTCTTAGAAGAAATGTGCTGTGGGTGCTAATACCTTCAAGGAAGAGGAATTTCATGTGGGGTGAAAACTCTAGTGGAGGACGTGGCAGCCAGCACAGTACATTTGGAAAACCAGAAAGCCTGTGAGGGGCAAGAAAAACAACTCTGATGGGAGAATTAGGTTTCCCTCATATTGATAGAGTGAAGGTAACATATAATGTAGAAACCAGGTGTTGAAAACCATCTATAGCTGGTTCATGAAGTAATTGATTAGCAAGCATACAAGAGGTGTGGGCATGTTTGGCATTGTGCCAAATTATGTATGGTACCTGGTGAGGACAAAGAAATTCTGTGATGAGGACTATAATGTACTTTGGTTCAGCATCCTTATTAGAGCAAAGGAAGCCAAAATATCCATCACAGCAGTCCTCAATGTGGAGAAGGGTAACTGTGTCAAAATCAGGGAGCATGTTACCACCAAGCTGGCATGAAGACTATTTAAGGACACTCCACCTGTTAGAAGTCATTATGATTTCTTTTGCCCTAAATAGAGATTATCAGAAATAAGAAGACTGTCAAGAAGCTGATATTATGTTTGAAGAAAGAAAAAAAATGAACCATCCTACCCTGGCAGGTTATATATAAAGCTCAGTAAGGTTCTTAAATTATTGGTTTTGTGAACTAACAATAGGGATCCAGACTTTTATATTAATGAACATATGTTTCTTCAAAGGCATCTGGAGCATGAAGACTGCTAGGATATGTGTAGGAGTAACAGATGATGGATATAGGAGTACTTAAACTTGTTAAGGCCAATGAAATAAAAATTCACTAATTCTTTGCATTGTTGTTCTCTGTCGATAACCTAGGGAGATTTCCCATGCCAGAATCTTTCCTGTGGAGTACTCTTGAGAAAGCCTTTCTGAAACTGAAGTGATTATAGATTGTCATATAAAAAGATGTCAAAATGAACAGCAGCAAAGCACCAAGACTAGTCTGTGCTCCTTCAAAAGCTCCAGAGGAACCCAAGCTGGAGCACAGTGCTGTGTGACCTCTGGCATAGAGCTGCCTTTGTACTTTAGAAGTGGGAAGTGACAAATGTGATAACCTACTTCAAGAGGTATCCAAGGTGGTTTAGGAAATCCTAGGCCTCTAAGTCTAAGTACTTGGTGCAGTATAGAAACTATAATAAAAAGTAGAATTAGAGGATGTCTGCATAAGTATTGTGTACTTGGGATGAGTTAGAATGTATGTCTGCCTTGCAGATGTATTATTGTTCTCTGTAGGACTCAATAAGCTTGTAGATAAAGATGATCTATGTGGTATAGCCTACTTTGTCAGAAGCCTTTGTAAAAAGTAGTTTCCTCATTAGAGCTAAGCAGCTATGACACTCGGACAGTTCTGGTATAGATAGATAATTTGGATAAAAGTTGTACAAAAAGGTCAATGTTTAGTTCTTACAGTTTCACAAATGGATTGGAGAGAAGCTGTTGATGATACTAAGCTATCATAGTAGGGGTGGCAAGGGTGAAGGCCAGCTGGAGTGCTGCAGAAGGACCTCATAAGACTTGAACACTGTCAGGGATGGAGCATTCACATCCTCCCTGGACAACTCATTCCAGTGCCTCACCACCCTAACAGGAAAGAACTTCTTCCATATATCTAATCTAAACCTCTCCTGTTTATGTTACCTCTTGTCCTGTCACTACAGTCCCTAATGAAGAGTCCCTCCCCAGCATCCCTATAGGCCCCCTTCAGATACTGGAAGGCTGCTATGAGGTCTCCATGCAGCCTTCTCTTCCCCAGGCTGAACAGCCCCAACTCTCTCAGCCTGTCTTTGTATGGGAGATGCTCCAGTCCTCCATGAGGATGATCCAGTCCAGATCATCCTCGTGGCCCTCCTCTGGACTTGTTCCAACAGCTCCATGTCCCTTTTATGTTGAGGACACCAGAACTGCACACAATACTCCAGGTGAGGTCTCATGAGAGCAGAGTAGAGGGGAAGGATCACCTCCTTTGACCTGCTGGTCACGCTCCTTTTCATGCAGCCCAGGATACGGTTGGCTTTCTGGGATGTGAGCTGTTGGCTCATGTTCATGTTCTCATTGGCCACCACCCCAAGTCCTTCTCCGCAGGGCTGCTCTCAATCTCCTCTTTGCCCAACCTGTAGCTGTGCCTGGGATTGCTCTGACCCAGGTGTAGGACCTTGCACTTGGCATGGTTAAACTTCATGAGGTTGGCATCAGCCCACCTCACAAGTGTGTCAAGGTCCCTCTGGATGGCATTCTTTCCCTCCAGCTTATCCACCGACCCACACAGCTTGGTGTCATTGGTAAACTTGCTGAGGGCGCACTCAATCCCACTGTCTGTGTCAGCGACAAAGATGTTGAACAAGACCGGTCCCAACAACGATCCCTGAGGAACATCACTCGTCACTGGCCTCCAGCCGGACACTGAGCCATTGACCACAACTCTTTGTGTGCGGCCATCCAGCCAGTTCTTTATCCACCAAGTGCCCCACCTATCAAATTGATATCTCTCCAATTTAGAGACAAGGATGTTGGGATGTTGTGTGGGACGGTGTCGAATGCTTTGCACAAGTCCAGGTAGATGACATCAACTGCTCTACCCCTGTCCATCAGTTCTGTAGCCCCATCGTAGAAGGCCACCAAATTGGTCAGGAAGGATTTCCCCTTAGTGAAGCCATGCTGGCTGCCACCNGGATGTTGAGTGGGACGGTGTCGAATGCTTTGCACAAGTCCAGGTAGATGACATCAACTGCTCTACCCCTGTCCATCAGTTCTGTAGCCCCATCGTAGAAGGCCACCAAATTGGTCAGGAAGGATTTCCCCTTAGTGAAGCCATGCTGGCTGCCACCAAGTACCTTGTTGTTTTTCATGTGCCTTAGCATGCCTTCCAGGAGAATCTGCTCCTCTGCACAGAGGTGAGACTGACTGGTCTGTAATTCCCCGGGTCATCCATTTTCCCCTTCTTGAAAATGGGGGTTATATTTCCCCTTTTCCAGTCTTCGGGAACTTCACCTGATTGCCATGATCTCTCAAATATGATGGCCAGTGGCTTGGCAACTTCACTCTCCAGCTCCTTCAGGACCTGCAGATGGATTTCATCAGGTCCCATGGACTTGTGCACGTTCAGGTTCTTAAGATGGTCTCGAACCAGATCCTCTCCTACAGTGGGTCCAAGGTCTTCATTCTCACAGTCCCTGCGTCTGCCTTCCAAGACTTGGTTGGTGCAGTCAGAGCCTTTGCCAGTGAAGACTGAGACAAAGAAATCATTCAGAACCTCAGCCTTCTCCAAATCCTGTGTAGCCAGTTCACC
>NDXB01021328.1:9802-55428 GCA_002631895.1 Agapornis roseicollis
TTAAAAAAAAAAAAAAAAAATCAATTCACATTAACTAAATATTTACTTTGGATCAGGAAGTACTGTATTTTTTGATGAAGAAACAGGTTCTTCAGATAGTTCTATCGGATTTCAAAGCTGGCCTAGCATACCTTGATTTAAAATAAAAAACATCTTAAGTCCTTTTGCCAAGCAGTGAACTCTGCCAATAAAAAAGACCTGAAGACTGAAATAAACTCACTTTAACAATACTGAAAGGGGAACAGATCTTCTCTTCAAATGCCTTATACACAGGAGCACTCAGTTAAAGTAAAAACAACGTACAACAATATTTGCAAAAAAGCTTAGTATAATCTTTTGAGTCTATAAACAATAAATATGAAAAGTGTACATTGCACACCAGAGCAGCTAAATATTAAAACAAGTATAAATTGATAACTTATAAACTTGTTTCACTACTGTGATACAATACAAGCTGAATATGTTTTTCCAAAGGAAAACCACAGAACCAAGTTGGTACAGAAGGTGAGGGAAAAGGCAAGACAACAAATAACAAGGCACAAAACCCCCTCTTGCTGCAACCCTGTAAGGCACCACTGCACAAACGTAAAAGTATCAAAACTTGTAGTGGAGAAATTCTAAATGTGTTCAAATGACTGGGTAATGTATTTTAAAGATGACACTATGCTCACATCTTTGGGAATAAAAATCCTTAGAGCATTTATTTACACTTACAGGCTTTTAAAAAAACAAATTAGTGAAAAGTGTGAATTAATTGTCAAATACAGGAGTCACAGTTAATTTCTCCCAGACAGTTTCACAAGTGCAACTTGATCATGACCTATACTGGCATTGTTAAGAGTCCTGGATCCAATATGGTGCAGAGGAAACACTGCTGCCTGTTACATCAAACTGTGTGCGGCACACTGCTAATTTTAACAGACTTCAGGGACTAGGAGGAGAATGAACTCATTTTCAGTTGTACCAAAAGGTCACATACAGGGATTGTAATACCCAAACTTGTAATTTATACCTCTAAGAGCTGGGCATCAGCAATCTGCTCAGCAAACCCATGTGACAAACTCTAGCAAATCCCTCTTCCCTTACTAGAAGCTTACAGATGCATAATTGAACTTACAAACTCAGTTTCCTTCATTTTCCTCTTATGACCCATGATCTCTACTGCATCTTACTCGAGCATTTTTTCCTCTCTCCAACTACGTAAACAGCTCTAGATTGCACTGAAATTACTTTATACATGCACAGGTTGGACACATTTTTGCAAGATGAGAACAGAGTTTCACTAATAACTAAAATGAATGATTTAGGAGGCACTCAGTTTTCCATAAGCTTCAGACACACGAATGACTTCTTTTTTACTTGGGAACAATGTCAGCATACTACACTTCCAAAACTTCTGCTTCCATTATTGCAACTTCAAACAACTGCACAGCACATAAACAATCTGAATGAACATGACTATTCAGTTATTGGCTAAATTTTGTTTTCTTACATGACATGTTTTAATCTTTTTATTCTACACTTAAATACCTTGCCACAAATCAAAACATTTAAGATCAGACAACCTGTAGCTTCAGTGATGCTTAATCTACTGAGCTGCCAGAGAGGAAAATCAGGCCAGTTTACTACATTTTAAACAACAGAGGAGATACAAGAAAGAACAGTCTTCGGTGGTTAAGTTAACATTCATATAGCTATTTGCTGAAAGGCAGCGCCAGGTTAGGCATACTTCATTCCTTATATTCAGTCCTGTTTTAAGGAAATAATTTAAGCAAATACAATGTAAAAAGAGCCATGTAGACTGCAGTAGTAAAGGACAATATCATTGATCTGACAGGTTTAAGGCCAACTATTTACGATCTGAAACACACCATACTTTCCCATGGCACTTAATATGTTGAATGTTAGTACTGGGAGACATTAAACAAGGGTATACATACTTATGTTATACGCGATATATACATGTAGCTTCAGTTCCTAAAATAGAAAGTTCAAGTTTACTTGCCCAAATAAAATCAATTTGTTAAAGACCACCTGTGTTTTCCTATATTGAATAAAGTAATATTACTATTTTAACCAATTTAGTGCAAACTGATTTAAGTCCAAAGACATACCATTCCTGGGTTTTTAATCACTACTTACTGATTGCCCCCATCTCTTAAAAAAAAGAGCTACACATTTTTCTCCTGAAAAGAACAGCAAACATGTGACAACTGGCATGCTGTTCTAGTCTATGTTAACAAAACTTGCTGATATACAAATCATGTTTTGGTCATGCAGCAGAGACCCATCCTCAAAATAATCCATGTCTTAATTCAAACAGTCTAAGAAGAGGAGCACAGTGCTGGATTTTAATTAGCAGGTCATTCTGGCCACACCATACTCCAAGCTGACAACAGCAGGCTCAGCTTTTGAGAACTCTGCCACGAATTCACTGTAGCGATTGTCTGCTGCGTTGCTGCCCTCTATAGTTCTTACAGCATCATTCACAGGGATCAGTGGCTGCTCCTTCTTGAAGCATGGAGGGGTTTTCAGTGCCGTGGGTGCAGGATGAGAAGGCTGCTGATGTTCCTTCACAAGGACTGCATCTGGCTGCCCATTTCTCTGCTTTATTTTCTGAAATACAGAGAATAGTTACTAACAGTAAGCATGACTGGTAATAATCTGTTTTTAACAGAAGTGAATCCACTTTTGCTGGCCAAGTCAGTGTCTGCAAAACCCTGTGTTACATACCCTAGGTTAGAAATGTAACAGTATTATTAAAAGTCAGGCCACTGGATAGCATATTTTTCCCCACAGTTTACAGATACTGTGAACACTGTACGTTTAAGATCTGTAAACTAAGCAGAAGGCAGAAAGGTTTCCTGTCAATGTCCACAGAAAAGCACAGGTTCTTCCAGGCTTGCCCCTTGTTTGGCTTACCACCAAGATGGGAATACCTTCTGGAGTAAAGGCAGAGGAAGACAGGATTTGGTCTTATTAGCAAGTAGGCAGCTGACAGTAGATCACAAGTCTCTTGAAGACAGAACAGCAGTTTCACACGTAAGCCCTTATATCCTTCCTAATAAAACTTCTAAAGACTTTTGCTTTAGATCTGAAAAATGCCAATACAGTTTGTCCAAATGTAGGAATACATCAAAAGATGAAAATTATAAAGCAGCACTGGAGGAAAGGACCTATCCTGCAAGCACTCAGCAAAAGAAGAGGAAATATTTCGATTAAGGGTTTGGGGGTTTGTGGTGGGTTTTTTTGGTTGGTTTTTTTTTCCCCTCCAATCAAACAATCTCACCCAGTAACTTGAACTAGTTAACTGATTTTTTTTGTTGACATGTTTGTGCCCTATTAGAACTGAGCCTGAGCCCACAAGACTCTGGTGTTTCTTGGCATCCAATTTTTTGAATGTTTTGAAACAGGAATAGGAAAGCCTACATTGAGAGCTCAAACAACAATCACATCTCTTCATTACTCAGGTGAGAAATGTGGGATCAGATGAAGGTAACACTTTGGAACACAGTTACAGAAAATTCAGAACTGAGACTTCACTTTATATCTTGCTTATCCTTCAGCTTGCTTCATCTTGGGTTTTCATCTTGTTGCTTCAATTGTGTAAAAACTTCTAAATATACAATTAACATCTGAAACAGTTTAAAGTGACCTACATTCATTTTATTACAGTAGGATCAGTTTAATAAAATCTTTCCTCCTAGAAAATCTGTACTTCCCTCCTTCCACCCCTTCCCCAATGTAACATACAGGAGTTGTGTTACCACTTCTAGCTACATAAATTAAAACTCATATTTAGGAAACTTTCATATTTCTTAAAAAGTGTTACTGTGAAGTTTCAACACCTTAACTGACTACAGCAAAGTATCAATTAAAAGCCACTAATTAAGTCATACTAATGGGAGATATGCTGTTCAATGTTTCCTGGTTTATTGTAGCACCTAATAGAAATAATTTCTAGACATCTGATTTCTGCCTTCAATTAAGGATTACAATGTACATGCCCCATAATTAGTGACTTATAACAGCATGCACCTGCATATGAATTTGAAAGAAGGATAATACTTACTGCTTCCGTTTTAGTAGCTATAATGGAAATAAAACATTTTCAGTCTCCCTGGTTTAGCAACACAGCTACATGGGCTGTGTAGTCTGGCATTCATCATAGAGGTATACAGTGAAAGTCAAAGTCAACACTACATAGAATAAGTGCTAGGCCATGCAGTAGTGACATTCATGTGAAAACTAGAAGCATTATTATAGAGTGCAAGTGTAAATTTTAAGTCAAAAGTACACACACTTGTTTTTTTAATACTTACAGCTTCCAGTTCTTTAATGTCTTCTTCCAGTTGTTTATTTTGTTCACTCATATTCATTATAATATTGAACACAGATTGCCTGGGATGCATGCTTCGATCAAACTGATGGTACATATTTCTCCAAAACCTGCATAAAGCAGAGAGTTTTAACTATGCAGGATAACAACAAAACTGAAGAAGTGATACTGTATATAATTCAAACTTACTTAAAATTGAATGATACTGTATTTGGCTCCAAAAGAGTTAGTTCTGGAGAAAAGTCTGGATTATACAGAGGATTCCGATATTTCTTCTGTTCTTCCAGAAGGAATGGCCACAAGGAATATGTCTTCTCCTTTAATCTTAAAGCAAGGAAAGATCAAAGTCAAGACACTTATTGCAAGCAAGAAACAAAAGCTGTACAGCTCAGCAGAATAAAAATCAATTTTTTTTAAATTTACCAGAAATACTTATAAATCTTGAATTAAAAACGCTTTAGCAAAATCAATTTCTTCCTGGCCTATCTTAATGTTTGCTAGAACTGTCAGTATTACTGTAATCAGGTATTACCGCTTATGCTGTGCAAGTTTTGCAATGAATCCTTTAAAGTGCAGTTTGAGACAAAGATGAACTGATGTAAACTTTACAGAAGTTTTCCAGATGAAAGCATTAGGAGACATCCTGTTAATACTTCTAACTGACAATAATTAGTCTTGCACAGGCAAGAATTTTAAGGTTACCTAAGAAAAAACTGGGGGAAGGAATGAAGTGATACTTCTAAACTTAAGCTTACTTAAAGCAGAAGCAGCCTTAATTTCCCTATGAAAAAAATACACTTGGGATTTTTTCCCAGAATTAGAAAGACCGTCTTCAGTGTGCAAAGGCATAGAAGCACTGCTGTTCCTTAATGAAGATCAACATCATTTTCAGTACTACCAATCCTGCCTCTATTTCTATTCAGAGCTTAAAATGAAAAATATTCACAGGAGCTCTTAGCTGCCAGAATAAACAAGATAATTTACAATAACATTCACTTACTTTAGTTCTTCTCGTTCTTTTTGGCAGTTTCCAATGAAGTTGCCAAACTGACATGAATGGACATGCTCATGGATCTGAAGGAGGAAAGCTTCATTGTACTCAAAGGCTTGTGGAAACTGCTCAGTCAGATTCCACACACTTTCTAAAAACTGTGTGAACACTGGCGAGATCTCTTTTGGATCACCATCCAGCTGAGAACACCTGAAAAAAGATCCCATAAACAGAGTAAACCCAGTTGAAGTTTAAAATCAAAAAAGTCTTAGTTGCACTTATTTTAAAAGTGATAGTGTATTAATTTGACACTAGCTTTGGCTTGGATATTAAGCTCCTAACTTTGAGAACTGGGACAATTTCTGAATAGAAATAAGGTTATATTTAACCTTTTTTATGACTTGTAAGTAATCACACATCTGTATTCAATACAGAAGAGCAACATAAGACAGTTAAGCTCCTTTGTGTCTATTACTTCCACAGTTATATTTGGAGTGCACTAGCTAAAAGCAAATTAATAAGCAGAAAATAGCAACAATGCTATTGTCACAGCTTATGATAGGCAGATCAAGAGAAAAACAGACAGGACTTCTAAAGTTAGGCTTCATCATTAAAAGCAAGAATAAATGTAGATTCATTTCTAAAGATATCAACAGTATTTTATATTACCTAAATAGCTAGGATGTAGCTTTAGATTGATTTTGCATATGTGCAGACCTAGCTGCAGTTATCAACATCCAAGACTGAGACATCAGTAGCATTAGAAATATGTCTACAATATAAATCTATTGTCCAGTAGGTATTTGAATAACTAACAATACACGAAGTGTGTTGTCTACTGAAAATAGCTTACTCACTGCAAGACTTCTAGCAACACTGCAGTAGTTTAGCATCCACAATTTTTTTTTTCTTATTTTTTTAAGAGCACTTAGTTAAGTTCACTGTGTTGTCATTTATTTTTATTTATTAAAAAAAAAAACGAACAACCAAACATTTTACAGTATTTGAAGAGTGAACTACCTGTCAGAGAACTTGTGCCCGAAAGAAATCCAGTCTTTCTCTATCAAGACCTATAGGGTAAAAACCAAACCAAAACAAAAGGAAAAAGTTAGCTCCAGTCAACACATGGAACTACCTCTATGTGCTTTCAGGACTTCCCAAAACACCATATAATGCCACTGCAGAATACTGTTAATTTTCCTACTTCAGAATAATTCTTCCAAAAATCTTCTTCTCTATAGAAGATGAAGAAATGTAGATTGCTTAAAGATTTTCTCTTTTCTGTTACTGGGGAGCTGTCATTTATAGATTTTAATACTGTTGATCTGGGGACAAGTGACAAAAACACAGAGAGGTGCTATAATTTAAGGAGGTTTTTTTGGAGGCAAAAGGCAATCATTGCAACATTTCTGCAGGGTGCCTGAAGCAACACACTGTATTTCAGTTTTCTTGATTTTAAATAAATGCTTCTTCACAGGTGCAAAGTATTTCCTAAAAGAAAGATTTATCAGTGTGCTTTGAATCTAAAAAAAAGCATCAGTAGGTTTACACTGCTTCCTTTCTTACTCAAACATTTTATTACATCCTTTATTTACCAAGGAACAAATCAAAAATGCAAAAAACTTGCTTACCATGAATCCTTTGATTGTTCTGTAATAGGAATCTAGCAAAAGAGCTCCAAGAGAGCAAACTTGGGAAGTCCTGTCCCAGCCATCTGAGCAGTGCACTAATACACTTGCGCTCTCAACTGCTATTGCCTGCAAGACACAGTTGTTTCTTGGTGAACATTCTATTTGAGGCAGTAGTCAAAATTTAATCAATAAATACAACAGCTACATTTAACCCAAGCTCACAGCACAGACCATTTTATTTTACAAAAAACAGAAAAATGTTTATTATGAGGAAAGAATTTGATGCTATCAGAAAGCTAGGAATTTTTCTCCACAGAAGTGTAGAAAATTCCTTATAAAGAGAAATTCCACTACCACCTTTGTATAAGGTAACAAGAACATCTACAGTGATTCCAAGTTCTCTTTCCATCCCTTGTAAAACTGAGCTTATAAACTGCTGAGTAATGCAAAGTAAGAAAGAAGTGTACTACATTTTTCAGACTAAACAGGTTAAAAAGCCCAGAATACCACATGTCATTAACGATACCCACTTGTTCATCAAAATACACAAAAGTTGACGGCTAGGAAATACTTTCAAGGGTCACCTTCAGGGAAATTGTCCACTTTGAACTAAAGTAACTCCTGTTTTTTTTCTCCCAATAACAACAACGATCCCGTTTTTGTTTCTTCACTCAGAAGAGTCAAAGTCAAGCTACTGGCTTCACAGGTGCCTCACAAAGACTCTTCATAAAGAGTCCCATTTCCTTGACAAAATAAGTCAACGTGACCAGTTTAGCTTCTCTGCCATTAGTGCCCTAGGGGTTCTGTTTGCCAGGTGCACTAAATAACAATTTGCTCCATCTATCTCCAAACTGGGTATAACTTTCATAAATACTTAAATGCACCAGGCAATGTAAGAACCACTTCATCTCCCAGTAAGGTGACCAGAGAGCATTAAGAAAGTAAATACCCCAAAACATCAGCTGGCATATTCAACATTTCAAACCAAACCCACTTAAAATAATGTATCAATGTATCTGTATAGTAAGTACCTACCTCCAAAAAGGTCAGTGGCAGAATTTTACACAGTACAAATTACAATTTTACACTGTACTTGCCTGGTGGCAAGTTAACCTCCTATCAAAGCAAGCAGCAGCATGCAAGTTACCTTGACTAGGAAGACAGCAGCATCCAACACAGCTTTGATGTGACGCAGCCATCCAGAACTTTCCAAACCAGACAAAAAGTCATTGACTGACAAACCCTTTGTGCCACTGACTAAAAGAAACCAAGAGTTAGAAAGCCATAAGCAGTTACAGCTACCTATAACCTGCAATGGAGAAAGAATAATAATTATATGTTGCTTCTACTGCCCCATGTTGCAAGCCGATTAGAAATCTTCCAAGAAACCACCACTAAATGTTTTTTAACACTTAAGAAATGTTTTTTGATTCTATAAAACTACACTAACTATAAATAACAAGAGTAAGATTTTTGTGTCTTTTTGACAAAGTAACATTTAAAGTAACTACACTGGTTAACCCAAACAGTGAGCTTTGCCCTTGGTTCACCAAACAAGGTAAGGGTAAGGCAACAGAAATGCCAAAAGCTTACCAGAAATAGTTAAAAATTATAACTATTAGAAGGAAGTAGCTGCATCCAGACAAGAGTAGTCAGATTGACAGAGCTTCATCACCTTCTCTACTCTGCTGAGGAGAATAAAGCAAATGCGCTACAAGGACATGGTGATGAACTGAAAACCATTCAGATTTCTGACATACTACAATTCTGACTGATCTCTAGCAGGCATTCTTAGCAAACTTTGATTCTGTAACAGTAATACCACTTGAAAGGGCAGGGAAGAACTCAAGTTAAAGAAAAGATGACTTCCAGCATAGCAGCAGGAGGCATAAACTTGAAAGTTTCGAACATGGACACAATTCACAAACAAGAAATATTATCTTCTTATATGATACTGAGTAGCAACTCACACAGTTACATTACTGTCAAAACATGACAAACTTCTGGCAATGATAAAAGAAATACTTGCTGGCTAACATAACTTCAGCTACATGTGATTCTAAAAGAAGATACTCAAGTTGGGCATCTACATCACTACCTGCCCCTACCACAGTAGAAGCCCGCTTTCTACAAAAGCTTAACAGTTGGACCTGATTTAAATGGCTTTTTCCAACTGAAATAATTCTACAATTCTAAGGTAGTGGGCTCCAAATTGAAATAAAAAGTCTCTGTAGCCAAAGGTTATGAGTGGGAATATTCAGACAGCAGCTGCAAAATAATCTTTATCTCCGACTATGGGAGGAAGTGAATCAGCAGAGAAAGTAGAAAACAAAATTCACCAAGTCATTCTGTGACAATTTCATGTTCAGTCAAATCCCGTAATCTAATGAAGGCTATGACCTCTCAAACCAATGCCTCCTGAACCTTTCCTGCACTACACAGTTCTCAGCTTTCAGTCATGAAAGCTTTGGTATAATCCCCATAGCTCAGAAGAGTCGTAGCGCCAATTGCTGTTGAATGTTATAACAAAGACAGGCTTCCAAGTAAGCATTCCAGCACCCTTTCTAAACTCCTTGGATCTTTGTCACCTACAAAAACTATCTAGCAAATCACAGCACAATGAGGTAACAAAACATCAAAAAACCCTGGCAGACAACCAAATTTTAAATGTTAGTCTGCAAATATCAGTAAAAGCAGCAAAACCTACGTTAGCTTTTCCTAGTCTTTGAAAGACACAGCATCATCAGGCAAGTGTGGTTTAGCACATGGAGGAAATCAGCCAAGAATGATTTGATCCATTCAGATAGCTCACACTCTCTGTACATCAGTGGTTCTGTACATTTGTTCACCCACAACAGTACACAAACAGGTACTTAACTTCATGGTAAAGATAATAAAACTATTCACATGTCTGTAAATCCAAACATCTGCATGGAAGGGACTGGATAAATAAGGCAATGTCTACTCCTACATTCTGTACCTTGTAGTTTAAAGCACAAGGTTTTAGCTAGAAAATAAACAGGCTTCCAGCCCTCGGTTTGTTCTCACCCAGACACTGCTGTCAAAATCTGCTTTTCATCAGAATTTTCAGCTGGGTAAAAATATTTCACCACTAGCCTTTCCCCATTCTAGCTAGACTTCTGTATTTTTATAAATCAAGGCAGAGATAAGAACACATGTTGAGTCCGAAGAATTACTTTCCATTTCTGAGTTAACACAGACATTTTTATACTGGTTAGTGATGAAACAAAGAAATTGCACTGACACTGTTTTGACATCTAAAATTCTGGGGCAGGGGGGGAACCCAACACACACCTCTCCAGTTCCTTATGGTCCCTAAAAGATTGAAATATGATTTATGGCACTACCAAGATCTTTAGCTACTTCAAAATAACTGTCATTTAAGACAGTTTTGGCTATATGGATCCTATCATAGACACATGCCCTGCATGCATCTGAGACCCAAAATCTCAATGTTCTATTGCTTGATTGTCCTTATACATACAACTAGCAAGGCTTCATGCAGCAGTTCAAGAGATGACTAGAACCTGCAGACTGAAGTACAGTGGGTCGGAAGCAGAGGTTGTTTTCAACAAATTAAAAGACCCCGAAGAACCCCATACAGACACTCTACACAGCCCTCAAAAAACACTCTTGGTTAACACACTTCCATCATCAAAATGTACACAGCAAACCACAGCAGTTATTATTGAGCCTCTTCCTCAAGTATTTCCTGCAAGAATGCTGGGTTTTGACAGACAAAACATTTTGCTTACCAAAGGTCAATTTTCTCTGACACACAGTACTATATTTTTGAATATAAGAAAACTAGATTTTAATACCACAGCCAAAAGATTACTCTCTGTGAGAAGGACTTTAGGGTGTTAGCTGATGAAAAACTTAACATGAGCCAGCAGTGTCGGCTCACAGCACAGAAAGTCAACTGTATCCTGGACTGCATCAAAAGGAGCGTGACCAGCAGGTCGAAGGAGGTGATTCTGCCTCTCTACTCTGCTCTCGTGAGACCTCACCTGGAGTACTGCGTGCAGTTCTGGTGTCCTCAACATAAAAAGGACATGGAACTGTTGGAACAAGTCCAGAGGAGGGCCACAAGGATGATCAAGGCGCTTGAGCACCTGCTGTATGAAGATGGGCTTAGAAAGCCTGGAGAAGGCTGCTTGGAGACCACATAGCAGCCTTTCAGTATCTGAAAGGGAGCTATAAGGAGGCTGGGGAGGGACTCTTCATTAGGGACTGCAGTGGTAGGACAAGGGGTAATAGGTTAAAACTTAAATATGAGAGGTTTAGATTGGATATAAGGAAGAAGTTCTTTTCTGTGAGGGTGGTGAGGCACAGGAACAGGTTAACCAAGGAAACTGTGAATCTCTGTTGCAAAGCTGCCATCTCTGTCAGTGTTCATGACTAGGTTGGACAGAGCCTTGGGCAACATGGCTTAGTTCAAGGTGTCCCTGCCCATGGCAGGCGGCTTGGAACTGATGAACTTAAGGTCTTTTCCAACCCTAACTATTATATGATTCTATGATTTTTCCACTGCTGTTGCACAGATGCCCATCAGGGGAGCAGAGTCATCATGTCCATGCTGACACATTACTTAAGAACAGGTTTTTTAAGTATCTTGTATTCAGTGAAATAAAAATCACATGAATCAAAAAATAGACTGTAAATCCCCCTGGCATTCTTCATGGTGTACTCCCATTACAAAATTTTGTTGGGAAGGATTATGTTTTACATATTGCTTGTAAATGGAATTGTTCAATTCTGAGGGCTAATCAGGCAAATAGACAAAGACCCAAGGAGCAGGACACATGCTGAAGAATAAATAACAGCAGTTTGTTATAAATAAAACTGAGGACAGTCCTGGTTACAATGGCTGTTGAACTAACAGGGTCACTGGCATCACGTTCTTAATTTGAGAAGATTCAGTTCAGCATGTCCAGGGAAGCTAGAAGTGAAAGAGACATCTTCCTCATTTTGAGCTATGAATCATTTTCATAGCATTTCCTTCCTGATCAGTCCACTGATGGCATATTTCTACAAGGGTCTGAGAAGTAAGTGATTACGTATGTTTTCTTCTTTGACCCGAAGAATACTTTCTACTACTTGACTGGCATTCAGCAAAATTCTAGTGAATTGTACAGACTGAAGCAGAGTTACCCCAAAACCTGATCTGAAGATTAACTACAGATATTACTCATGATTTTGTTTAAAACTGAGTTCATTTAAACTCAGTTTAAGGTGATTCATTACCACAGATCACAGGAAACTGGTACTACACAAAGCTGGAGTAAAATATAGGAATATCAGTAAAGTTCGGTTAAGCTATTATTAAACACTTGAGAAAAATATTTATCCTGTTTTCACATACACTGCTATAGCAGAGTTAGAACATACCTTCCAAAAGTTTCTGTAAGCTGGATCTCATTACATGAATATTTTCAATGCCAACAAACTGGAACCTAATGTTAGAGTAGTTATCTTCATTCTCATAGCCCTTCCCAGCAGCTCTGTTTGCCATTGCATTAAGCTTAAAAGAGCAAAATAAAAATATTGAAAAACATCACTTGAAACAAAAAAACCTCATATTAAGAAAACAAAGTCATACAATTTCAGTGGAATACACTGGGAAAAGAAACACACAAGAGCACATACATAAGCAGAATCCAATGAATTAAAGGTTTGTGGCAAATCAACTTGACAGCATTCAAGTGTCAGAAAGGCATAGTATATAAAAAGTAATGGTCAGTCTATATTTAGAGTTGACATATCCAAATAATGCATTTAATGATTGCCTATTCTCTCCTCTGTATTTCCACCAGTAAAACTTTACTTATTTCTGAGCAAAACCATTATAAAACAGTTAACCTAAAAAGGAAAAGCCCAGACCTAATTAAACATGTGGTTTCCAGGCATCCTAAAAACATTGGTTTTAGGGGTAAGAAGCTAATAAATTGCTGCAGCTACAAAAATTACAATTATAAAAAACAACAGTTGGCTCAGTTTCAGTCTGTCAGCCTGATTTAATGCTGAAAAATAAGTGCAGATCATACAGTGCAGGATTTTCATTTAGATACTTGTTCTCCAGATATGTTTTTCCTGCATTCAGAGATTTGAGTGAAATGAATACTAATCTAAATGCAGATAATTCTACAGAGTGAAAGTTACCCCACATTCCAACACTGTATGGTGGTGAGGCACTGAACCAGGCTGTCCAGAGAAACTGTGGCTGCCCCATCCCTGGCAGTGTTCAATGCCAGGTTGGATGGAGCCTTGAGCTACCCAGTCTAGTAGGTGTACCTGTCCATGGCAGGGGATTCGGAACTAGATGACCATTAAGATCCCTTTTAAGCCAAACCAGCCTATGATTTTATGATGACCTCAGAATGCTACACCTCTTCAGAAGTTCACCAGCATATTCAGCAAATTCTAGTGGAAGCCTGAAAGGGCTTCAACTTCTTTAAGAAAAAAAGTAATTAAACACCTGACTAGTGAAGCTTAACTTTACCTTTAAAGAACATTTTTGCCCATGATAGAGCCCTACTTAACTAGTATTTTCAGAATTATACTGTATACCTGTACTCTAATGTTCAGGAAGACAGGCAGGGCTGTAGAGCCTCAAGTATGTGTACCTTTGGTCTGGTGTCCATGACGTACATGTAGCGATTTGAAGGGTTCGCTTTACTGATGGCTTGCAACATGTGCTCATCTTCTAGGCACCTGGCACTGAAACCTGAGAGAGGTTGACTGCATCTGCAAATTGCAGCCTACCACACAAAACAAAGATCAAATTCATACCTGTAGTTGAAATGCTTTGCATCCTTCTAAAAAGGCACCATTTCATTTGGCAGATAACAGCATTAAACTAAAAAAAGTTTAGGTGTTCTAACTTTTCTTAAACACATCACTTGCAGACCTTCACACGCAGTACCTACAAGTTAAAAACTTTATCAAAACTTTTTTTCAGGCTCATCTACATCGGCAAGTACCAGTTTATATACACTTTCCCCAAGTATAAAAGTTAAAAAAGTATAGGCTGGAAAAAATACACTTTATGTAAACAAGCTGCTCTCTTGGTATTATATAAATTATGGGTTTATTATTGCAAGTGCAATATATTATCATCTAATGTAATTTTCACCTGTCATTTTCAATCATATACTGCATTTCTTAAGACACCATGAGCATCTTACAAATAACTATTATCTTCAAATGCACCCAGTAGCTTAGCACTCATCCATCAAATTCTTCAACTCAGCAGGGTGACAATCCTTCCCTTCTTCAAAGATAATGCCCCTAGCCAAGACAGGGCAGATGATGCTTCGTATTACTCTACCAAACCTTGCAAAATCTTATTTCTCATCCTCTAGTTCTTGCAAAATCTTATTTCTCATCCTCTAGTTCTTGCAAATTACTCAAACAGGCAAACAAACAAAAAAAAAAAAACCCGTAACACAGAAACAAAACCAAAACAAAACAAGAAACAACCCCCAAAAAACCATACCACCAAACCAGTGCTATTGTTTGGGTGGGGTTTTGTTGGGTTTTTTTTGTTTTGTTGTTAGGGTTTTTCTGTTGTTCTGGGTTGGTTTTTTTTTTAGGGGTGAGGGTGGTTGGGTTTTTTTGTTGTTGTTGTTTTGGGGTTTTCTTGTTTGGGGGAGGGAGGAGTATTTGATCTAACAGATTTCATTCTTAATATATTAAGGAAGACAGATCACTTGACAAAAAGCTATTTTCATTTATCTTAAGGTCAGTCTCTGAAAACTTTGAGAGATTCAACTGATTACTTAAGGATTTCTTTCAACTTGGCTTAGCTTAATTCAAGAGCCTGTTAGACATTCCTAACATCAGCTGTATTTAAGGTTATCATGGTTACCATTCTCATACATGTCACTGTACTTACCCCCTTGCCTATCCTGAACTACTGCCGAATATTGACAAATACTCTTCAGTACATTTGTATTAAAAGGAACATACACCATACCTCTTTATTTTTATGATAATATGACAACACTGGGAACCTTCCTTTGCTTCTGAACTTGGAGCTACCAACAATTATGGGCTTGCTTGCAGTTCTGGGAACATAAAGTTCTCTAGGATAGGTTTCACAGATCTGAAAAAGATAGACAGGCAAACAGAATTTTAAGTACAAGGCACAAAGCCTATACTAGTATAGCATATAATTTGAGGGATGTTATGTGAAATAAGGCAAAAGTTAAACACTAGCATGTTTCTCTATATCTACAGAAATAACTCAGAAGAGGAGACGAGCCACAGATAAAGTAGTACAAATTGGTACCCAAGTTATACAGTTAAGCACTGCTTATACTTGCATTCACTTCTCAAGAATGCCACTTCAGCAGAAATGCTATGACTTTGTTTCAAATAAAATTTGAAATTATTTCCCTCATTTTTAGTATTTGCAGACTATAAAGTAAAATGAAAACTAATCTGGGAATTGGCTGCACCACCAGAGCCACTGTCTCCCACAGCCAACACTGCAAATGCTCAAACAGAATCCTTCTTAGTTAAGAGGTACATTGCTGCAGAGCACCAGACTTTCTTCAAACAGGTAAGCATACTCATAGTATTAGATTGTTTTCTACAGGACAAGAGTCAGAGAACAGAGGAGAAACAAATGCAAAGCAAAACACATTTCTATTACAGCACTCACCTTATAATCACGATTCGCATCAGACAACTGCCAGTGTGCATTTGGCACTCCCATTCTCTTATATTCTTCTGCTAGATCAATAAGCTGCCAGCCGTTGACTTGCTCAGACTCATTTTGTTTTGGATTATAAGAGAAGGCATACAGCTCTTCGTATTTTGCTAAAAGGTAAAGAATAAGACTACATAATGAGCTGTCCCCAGAAAGGTCTGAGTGGAGAAAAGCAGCATATCTGGCAAGTCTTGAAATTATCCAAACTGCAGAGAAAGTTTCAGGCTTCAAGATTCTCAGAAGCAAGACTAGATAGATACTTGGCACTCTTGATATACTTATCATACAATTAACTGACACAATTATAGATACTTAGTTATGAAAGCTTTCTGGAGTGTGCATGACTTGTTTCAGCAGGGACATTTCTAATCCCATAAGGGCAAAGCACAGGTCACAAAAAGAAAACTGACAAAATTAAACAAAGCAACAGGTGGAATTACTGGAAGACTTCACAAGCATTTTATCTATGGAGCACACCAATTAAGAGACAATACGCATTTACAGTCACAATTTTAGGAATAACACTAGAAAGGCAAAACACAGGAATCTCACATTCTCTTAGTGAAGATCAGTGACCTACAGGAGCCAGACAACACGTCTTCTGAATTTATATGGAAATGAATACTTAACCATTAAAATTCCTCTACAGACCAAACATATTTATTGACTTTTACATAATGCACATACAAAAAAAATATTAAGAGCCACAGATTTACCACCACCACCTTGTTATTCAGGCACATGCTGCAAAGTCTTTTACAGTTAGACGTATTACCTGTTCTTGACAGCTGAAGCAAAGAGTTATAAATGTCATGACAATCTCTCTCCCTGGGAACAACAAAGTGAACTATCCTGAAGTTCTTGCATTGAATGACAAGGGGGCAGCCAGAAGTAGTCAAAGGAAGTTTTTCCACCACAGCAATGTGATGATGTAATATCTGCAGCATACAAAAACTCAGTGTTAGCACACTGATGAAAAATGAGAACAGCATACATACTGTTTACAAGAATAGATGCAAGACATACTAAGTGATGCTGAATATGGATTTCAACTAATTTTGTCAATCATTTAGTTATAAAAAGAAATAAATTTAAAAGAAGAAATCCAAGACTGGAATTTTGGTCAGGATATCATAATTTTTCAAAATACAGTTATTCTCTCACTTCATGTTCTGAAGTGCTAGCTAATGTTTGTAAGGAATAATAAATAACCTAAATCCAAAAGGAAGAAGTAAAGCTCCACTGTGGTTACTCCTCTGTAATGTTGCTAACTGACAAGCTTCTAATTAGGCAGGACCCAAACAGGATGCTTTCTTATTTTAAGGATCTACAGGAACATATTTCAGAATTTTCAGGCAAAACAGAACAAGTCAGGAAAAGCAATTCAAAGTAAAAGATACAGAAGATGAAGATTTTAGAATGCTAGTATTCAACATCTACATAATGAACAGGAGATAAGAAAAGTGTCTTCTGTATTACCCATTGTGTTATATAGACATGATAGTCTCTCAGCTAAATTTTGCCTTTCAACCACTTTACAGAAGACTGTCAGTAATGGATATATAAAAGCCCTTGATAGATTTATCTTTGTGGCAAATCTACACAACACTTAGGAAACTAACAACTGTTCAATCATGGGAAGAAAGCCACAGATACATTACCTCAACAGAACAAGATGTTCTTGTAGAATTTTAATTACCTCACTGAAACAATCATCTTCTCTTAAATACTGATCAGAATTAGATAGGCATCTGAAAACTATGCTGCCAAATATGCATTTACAAAGAAACTATATCGTGAAGACGTTATCGTAATTATACTTGGTACTTGCATTATCATCACAGAAATGCAATAATCTGAATGCAGGTGCAATTTCCCCAAAATGAAACCTTTTAACATAGCTCACAGGGAGAAACAAATAATGCTTCTGAATCATGTTCTCCCCAGTAACCCATTTTGCCCAAAAGGCTAAAATTTTGTTTGTATAAAATTGTACATTGTACCCAAGAACAAATTGGACAAAAATAACTTCTTGAAAGCACCATGAGGCTCCTAGTTGGACAACCAGGATACAGGATGAAGGGTAACCCAGAAAAATACACCTACAGGAAAAAAATTAACCACACCCAGGGAAATGAGTTTTCATCCGGAAAGATGACAGGCACTCATTTGGCCAGGTAGCTGAACTACAGGAGAAGCCAGACCTTGACGTCCACATGTATGCCATTAAGACCCTAAACAGAAAAGCTAACAGGAATTACTGTACTAGCCAACTTTGATGGTACAACATCGTCATGGGTCACACAGAAGCTGCAGCCCCTTCTGCATCATTTTATTCCAGAGATGATCACTTGGGAAGAAACTGCTGCTTGCCACTCAAACCAGGGCATGGGATCTTCAGTATTTCGCAAAAGCCTAGATCTTCTGATTTTTCTGTCTCATTTAACTTAGGCAGGCTCTAAATACAAAGCAAACTAACACCAATTTTAAACCTGAGGCTTAAACTACCTATCAGTTTCCCAATCCCGCCTCTGAATTGTGGTGCAAGTCAGTTATTTAAAGGAAACCACCGTTCAGGGGAAACAAATGACAGCTATGGAAGAAATTACAGCAGCTTGAGAAGTGAACATTTCCAACAATACCCAATTTCAACTGCAGCAGTGTCATTCAGGAGTACAATCTGTAAATCAATAACTTATTATGATATCATGAACAAGGGGACTGTGGGGAATAACTTACAACTTCAAGGAACATTTCAGTAAACAACTTTAACTTTAGATCAGGAAACACAAATGCAGCTGGAGAACCTCAGCTTCAGAGGTGCAAGCATTCATTATCCTTACCCAGGTCTCTCTCTGGCTTGAATCTATGAATAACAGATGAGTTGCTGTAAGGTACAGAGTTCCCGTCAGTGACTTATTGCTTGTGCTAAACCTATCTAGTAATTTCACTTGCTCGACCTGTAAGAAAAAAAAACAAACAAACAAACAAAACCAAACAAAATAACAAACAAAAAAAAAAAACCAACAAGGGGAGCAAAAGTTAATTTTGGGGTGTGTTTTTTTGCACAAAGCAAAATAGTAACTGCAAAAACATCTGTCAGTAGAAAACAGTAGAAAGCATAACACAGCATACATACAAATATTCAGGCTAAACTATTAAGAACACAATAGTGGTCACACAAGCTTTGAGAAGACTGACTAGCTACAATATCCTGTTTCAGTACAAAAGTGAACAATGAAGGCACAATGCTACACTCTGAATACTTACTCCACGTACATAACTACCATGGTTATTTACCAGTAAAACAGACCAAGATACCAATTTTTTAAAAAATAATTAAGCACATTAATAAACTTTTAGACTCCTTCCCCAAAAAAGCAAACACACACTAACAATTTCCTGTTAATTCATTCAGTGCTGGCATCTCAATAAGAGCTCATCTCAGTAACATGCTTCATTGGCTCTCTGCAGACTCAAAGCCATAAAAATAATGTCCCTCCTGACTTCAGTTTTGGGTGTCTACTGTCTTTTACATCATTTCCAACTTTAAAAATCTAGATCATCATAACCTTGCCTCAGTCAAAAATAAAATACTACTGGAATTCTAATAATTTGAATAATCTCCTAGAAATTCAAGGACTGCCATTTGGAGTTTCAAGCTTGAGTTTACAAGGGCAAATTTCTCCACCTGATATTTTATCAAAATTGTTATCTCAATCCTATAGAAAACAATTCAAAATAAAGTGATTTCTAGATAGCCTGCATTTTATCTGCTGCTTATAACTTCACAGGCTCCACAGTTTGCTTTATTTGAAGAAAACATTACATGATTCTCTATGTGCAAAACCAGGAAAGGAGCATGGCTTATTTCCACACATTCCTCTATTTCTTGGCAGCACTGTGCCATTAATGCCCAGTTAAAGCTCTTGTGCTTGAGGCTTGCTGTTACTGACATTAAATGCATGACAGAACTCCAAAAACTTCCACACCAGCAAGACCAGCACTCAGATGAGATGACCAAGACAACTCACATCTACAGTGCTGATGTTAAACCGCTTGTAATTCACATGTAAAAACTTATTTATCTACTAAAAGCACATATAATTACACAAAACTGCCTTATCAATTCTGGTATTTTTTACAAGCTAGCAAGGCCTGATTTTGTGTCTGAAAGTTAGAAAAGCCACTTCATGCATACAAAACAATGTAAGAAACACAAACATTGACTAAAATCCAGCAATACTATGATACTCTAGGTTTCAATTTAGAAAGCAAAAATAAATACTTGGAAGCTACATGCATCAGTACCTCAAAATACATTCTGCTGTAACCAGCAAGATTACATTACTCAGATACAGAGTAGCATAAATCAGTATAGCACAGCCAAAACAGAGTTCTATTTTGGACAGTTCTGCAGCAGTAACTGCTCAGGTACCTGTCACTGCACCTCCTCAGGAAATTGAGAAGTGCACAGAAATTGCTACAAAATCCAGGCATGTGAAGTTCCATTCTCCTCCATGTAAAAAGGCAGCTATTCTGAAAGCTGTATTTCTATATTAGATAAGGACAGGCATTAGTGCTCCAGCTTCCTCTTACACAGGTGAATTCTTCAAGAATCTTTAAATACCACCAAAACGTAATTGAGACTCAGCCTCCACAGACTACATGCTCATGTAAGCTTACCCCAAGCCAGCTTCAACAGGTATGCAGCTATACAGACACTTTCTTTTTAATTGTAATGTTTCACAAATCCTTAGTTATAGAAAAACATGTCAGCCATCAGTTCAGAGAATGGGTTCACAAGATTAAGAAACTTAAGACTGCTATTGAGTTTTAGCACATCTGCAAACAAACATTTTTAGTTGCAACTGACATCTGACAGCAGCTAGCAATAACAAATTAGTGAGTTTCTATACCAGTAAGAATTTGAACAGCTACCTCAATTATATAGAGCAGCTACAGTGAATGAGTCACTGAGCAGTTTATTGGGATTAAGAGTTACAGACCAAAGGCAAAAAAACCAATATAGGAGACAAGTTAGAACAGAAAGGAAAGCTGAAGCTATATGTCTTGCATCAAAAAAGCTGAAGAGTTAAATGAGAACAATTAATCCAAGACAAAACAATTACAATATGTTATTTCAGGATTCTTTTACTCGACATTCACTGAAATTAAAATGCATTTTCCCTTACCCATTCTTGCAAACATAAGTTTAGGATTTAGTAGTCCAGCTAAGCAAAACTTTCCATCCTCAATAGAAGACTCATCAGTATTTTAACTAAACCAGGTTTGATTTCAAATATAAATCTAGATTTGACTGAAGAAATTAGAGTCTTTTCTACCTTGCTATGCTTTAAAGTATTTTTAAGGACACTTTAGTTTTAAAGCTTCATTGCAAACCCACAATATTCTTATTTGTAATTTCACCACCACATATTGTGAACTGGCTTTCATCATTTGTTGCTATTTAAGTATAAATTTCTCAGAAGTTATTACAATGTTGATCTCATTTCTTTATTCAACATAAATTTGTTGGACAGTTTAATTTCATAAGCAGTAAATTGTATTTCAGAGAGCTGTGCAGACAGTTTCAGGACAATTCCAACTTTAACATTTCCAGCAAACTGAAGTGTGAGGAAGAATAAAACCTATTTCATCACATTCTCTAAGGGATGACAGCTTCCCTGGACAGCAGCTGATTTGTGCAAGACTGTACTGTTATTTCACACTTATTTTATTATTACTTTAATAAAACAAACAGAAAAAACAAAACAAGTTAAGTCTTGTCAGATTAGAAAAAGTAAATGTGTCTCAATGAGATCCAACTTGAACCTACACATGCACTGAGGCCCACAGCACAGGCTGTACTTCAGTTTTCTTACTTCCTATAACTGTAATGCTTGGAATTACTACCATCTAGCATATATGCTTTTTAATCCACCTGGACATTAAATAAACTAACAGATAAAAAAGCTAAGCAAGCATCACAATTATAATCAAATCCTCATGCTATTTCTAGCCATGAATTTTATACTTTTAGAACAGATTTTTTTTTTTAATGAATTATAAAAATACTTGTTTCAAGCAGTAAGTTTTGTATAAGTTGCATTCAGAGCTTGTTTCTCTCTCCAGTTATATTGCTACAAGAAGTATTTTTCCCTAGCAGGGAACCAACAACCTGAAGAAACACAATGATCTACAAACAGAAAGAATTCAGTGATCTGTATCTTTCTAGTCTCAATTTCAAGTTTTAAATTTACACAGGCACTCAGATCATCAAAAGACTCTAGCTTTAGTCTAGCTTTTATCCTGAAGTTAGCCATTGACTGCCACATTATTAAGCTCCTAAACAAGGAGTTTCGGGTTTACAAGTAATAGGCTGACAAAAAAACCTTATCTCCAATCTGTGATCTTGGTGCAAGATTATTTCATCCAGTAAAATAGTTTAATAGGTGTCACCTGTCACTAAGAGAAGCTTCATCAGAGACCTCCTTTTTTACATATACACATACAAATATATATGAAAAATAAAAATTACTCACATTTCACATAAAAACATATACTGCATTAATAAAAAATATTGTCTCTTTATATAATTATTGGTTAAATGACAACTATTTAGAGCTGAAATATGACCACTCCTTTTCTTCACACACCTATAAATCTCATTTAAAGTCAAGACTGCCAGGTTAGGGAACTTATCACTTGACAGTTTCCAGAACCTGACGGAAAGGCAGTCTTTTTAGCAGTCCTCGCAGTAAGGGCTGATGAGCAAGACGAGAAAGATACTGTTAGAAAACTAATTCTATAAAAGCTATGACATTAAAAAAAAAAAATACAGAAAGAACGACCTTTTTTATATCTTTAATATAGAGGAAAAACAAACTAACAAACTAAAAATAGGAAAAAAGGCCCCAAGAAGCCTGAAGTGCCACCTACGGCTTAGCTAATGTTTTTGAATAGCCTAACACATTGTACGCATACTGATAGCCTGCGTTCCTAACACCACACACCACAGCCTTTAAAAAAAAAAAAATACAGAAAGAACGACCTTTTTTAAATCTTTAATATAAAGGAAAAAAAAAAAAACAAAAGATGACAATGTTGTTGTCACGGCCTATTTGCCTCTAGAGCTAGGAAAAGCTGCATGGAACCGCATCCATAATACAAAAGCCAACTACAGCCGTCTCCAGCTGGCTGCTGCAACTTCCCCACCCCACACTACGCCCCTGTTACAACATGAAGATTTTTATCGCCTTCCCGTCATTTAGGGCATGATTCACTCTGCAGGGCCACGCCGGGGAGGCACGCACCGAGCCCCGCCAGGGTCCTCTCACACCTTCCAGCCCCGCGAGGAGGGACACCCAGAGGAACCTCCAAGAAGGCAGGTGCCCGGCGCCCCGCGGCAGCAGCACCGCGGTACCGCTGGTCCCAGCATGACTCCATATGCATGGGCCGCCCCGGAGCCACTCGCGGGAAGACACCAGCTACAAAATGGAAGGCGGCGGACAACAACGCCCTCACCCACAGCTGACAACTGCGGTGCAGGGGCTCGCCGGGCAGAACAGGCCCTCCCCACCCCACAACTACTTGCGCAGCGCCGACACCACCACCACTGAGCTACCGGCCGTGGCCGCAGCCGACAGAGAGAAGCCTAGGCAGAGGTACCTTGGTAGTGCGGATATGCTCCATAGCGACGCCACTTCCCTACAGCCACCTCCCGCCACAGCACTGCCGGCCAGGGGCGGCCGTCACCTAGGAACGCTTCCGGGGCGGGGCTGGGCGGGGACGGGCGGTGCTGGCTCCTTGCAGCGCCCCCTCACGGCGCATGGAGGGCACTACGTCTCCGCGAACAGCGCGCATGCGCGGAGCCGCCAGCCAGCTCTCAGTGAGGCAGGTGTGAGGAGGATAGGAGCTGTTGCCTGATTAATCCAGGTCTCCATTGGTGACACGGAGAGTTTCAGTCTGTCAGAGTCTCGTGAAGGAGGAAATTCTAGGAAGGTTGTCGTTCTTGTAGTATCATAGAGGGTTGAGGTGGGAAGGAACCTCTGGAAGTACCTAGTCCAACCCCTATGTGTAAATAGGGCCACTCGGAGCCTGTACCATGCTTAGGTAGGTTTTTACTATTGCCAAGGATGGATCTTTTCAGGCAAACTATAAAGTTCAGTTGCTCTCACAGGAAAAAAAGTGTTTCCTGATGTTCACATAGACCTGTGTTTCATTTTGTGCCCACTGCTTCTGGCTGTCACTGGGCACCACTGGGAAGACTCTGGCTCCACCTACTTTGTGCCTCTGGTCAGGTAGTTAAAGATATTGATAAGATCCCCCTGAGCCTTCTCTTGGCTGAACAGTCTGCTCATCCAGCTCATACAGTAACGACTTCTCTGTGAGGGTGTTATAGAAAACAGTGTCAAAAGGCCTTACTGGAGTAAGAACTATTACAAGTGTATTGGGGAGTTTAAGGCTGTTATTGTTCAAGGAAGAAGTTGCACGGTGCAGTGACTCATCCATGTCAGTTATGTGGGTGCACAAAAATCTTGTGTGTGCTGCACAGTGTTTAAGAGATACACTAAAATTTAGCTTACAGGTTTCAGAATGGATGATACAGGTCTTGCTGTTTTCATACTTACTATCTAAATTAGAACTGGTTCAGTAAGGCAGGTTTTATACAGAATTAACCTCTTTTAGTAATGTGGTCTTCATAGTCTAGAACTTGTTTTTGAGTGGTAGTATCCACAAGGCTCTTAGTGACACAATTTAGTGGTGGACTTGGCAGCCCTGGGGTAATGGTTGGACTTGATGATCTTAAAGGTCTTTTCCAACCTACTTGATTCTGTGATTCTGTGATTGTTATTAATATCATACTGCAAAAGCATCACTCTGCCCTTTTTCCTGTTATGCCAATATATTTTGTCACTTCATGGCCTGTTAGATCAGAAGAATTTGTTTGCAAACAACTCTACAGAAATCACTCTACAAATGCCATTTAACAGTCAACAGTTTAGGAGCTTTAATTTCTTTAGCACGTTCAAAACTAAGCATAAGTAAACATTGACTAAACCAAAGATTACATTTAATTACACCTAAAGCTCTGCTTTGTGTAAAGGACAGCAATCAAATTCACCCAGAAATGATCTCCAACATCATTTCAGTAAGCACTATCTGTGGCCACCCATAGTCTTCAGCAGTCACAGCACAGAGCAGCACAACGGAGCTGGGTGTGCGTTTTTCGGCATGCTTTGGGTGACTCTGGAGGTAACCATGTGAGCTTCTGTCCTGGGTTTAGCAGTGGCAGTCATCTTTTTCTTCTTCATAGTAGCTGGTACAGCTGTGTTTTAACTTTCAGTTGGGAACAAAACTGATAACAGGAATGTTTTTAGTTACTGCTCAAATGTTTTCATTCTGACCAAGGACTTTGTGAGCCTCATGCTCTGCCAGGGAGGAGGGGAGGCTGGGAGGAAGCAGGGACAGGACACCTGACCAAAACTGACCAAAGAAGTATTCCATACCATAGCACGTCATGCTAAAGATGTAGAACTGAGGAGAGTGACCCGGGAAGGGCAAGTGCTCTGGGAGCTGGAGGAGGTATTCGGTTGGTGTTGAGTGGGGTGGGGTGTCATGAGTTATCTGTTGGTGATTGGTGAGATGCTGTATTCTTTTCCCTTGTTATTTCCTTTATCATTATTACTATTGGTGGTAGCAGTAGTGATTTGTGTTATACCTTAGTTACTAGACTGTTCTTACCTCAACCTGTGGGAATTGCATTCTTTTGATTCTCCTCCCCATCCCTCTGGAAGCAGGGGAGGACAAGAAAGGGGGGCTGAGTGAGTGAACGGGATGCGTGGCTGGGTTTAAACCACGACAGCTTCTCGCAGCTTCACGGTTCCTCCAGGCACTCGGGTACATTTAAATTGCTCGTGGGGCTGCGGGGAATTTAAATGTACCTGAGAAGTACGTTTACTCAGGGCTTTACCCGCGGGTGCTTCCGCCTACCAAGCTGGGCTCACCCCTGGCCGTCCGCACCACCAGCCTCGGCCCAAGAAGGCTATCACCGGCCCAACGGGCTCTACGGGGGCAGCAGCGGTGCTGTCCCACTCGTTACTGTCGCTTTAAGGCCCGGAGGGTGGTGCGCCTGTCCCGTGGTGCATTGCGGTGGGCGCCTGTAGGGAGCGTGGTTGGTATCCGCGCGGTCGTTGCCGCCGCTCTGTTGGAAGCGGTCGCCGGGCGCGATGAGGCCCTAAGCAGCCACCGCCGCGCTCGAGCAGGCCGCCGCCACCGCTGCCCTTCCCGGGCCCCCGCCGACCCGGCCCGTTGCAGCCTCCTGGCTCCGCTCTACGGCCGTTCCCGCAGCTGCCGCCATGTCGGCAGGCTTCTCTTTCGGCGCGGGGACCCTGGGCTCTGCGGCGGCCGCCGCCGCCGGAACAGGAGGAGGGGGCGGGGGCTTTTCCTTCGGAGCCGCCACGCCGAGGTAATCGGGCACCCTCTTCCGCTCGGCCCGGCACTGAGGCCGCTGGTGTTCCGCGGGTCTCTCCTGGGCCAGGGCGGCACGCATGTTTGTGCATGAGTGATGGGAGGGGAGACGGGGGACAGACCCAGGGCTCTGTGTCTCAGTGCTTCTTCTGCTGCTGCCGGAGGGCCCTGTAGGTCCGGCACTCCTGGCCTAGAGGGCCCCTGGTGCTCCGATGAGCTGGCTTCACCATTCCCTTTCCAGCGCGCAGGGGCGGGTGAGCCCTGCCCGAGTCGGCGGGTTCGTCACACGGGGATCTGTCTATGCAGTAGTTAATAACAAAGTGAGGTGCTCTTAAAGTTTTGGTTTATTGTGGCTTTATGTAGGAGCAGTGTGTCTCCACGGTTATCCCTAAGATTCTGAACGCAGAATGTGGATCCGCGCGTATCTAGGTATTAGCAGCCAGTCTGATCTTGTGTGCGCAACACGGAGCTTGTTGTTGTCAAAGCCCAAATGCTTAATGTTCAAATCTGACATTCCATATTTTTTCCCCGAAGTTGGGTGCAGTCTTATGCTTTATGACATAGATAACTGTACATTTCGTGTACAGTGTGTTGGAGTAAAAGAACTTCACTGTGCTTTGATATACATGTGACATACAACAGGCTCTGTACTAAAGGTATTATTGGTATTTAGATTTCTCAGAATAATATGTAAGTCTTTTATTTGGTGGGTTTTCTCCTTTTCTGCTTACTTTGCTGGAGTGCAACTGCAAAGATTTTTGATTTTTTTTTTTTTTCCCCCTGACCAGCTTCCTACTATGTCTTTGTTGAAGATTGGGTCTGTTGTAGTGGAGCTTTGTATTGGAGTTTTTCCCAAATCTGATCAGGCAAAATCAATCACTGTCATGTAATCTAAATGTGCAGAGTGAGCTACTCAAGGGAGCTTCTGATTTTTTTGAAAATATTTCTCTGTCACAGTTTTCAGGAGCTAGCAATGGAAGGGAACAGAGCATCTGGATCTGAGAGAGTATCTCTGGATTAAATGTCAGTGTTGGTTTTTCGAAGCCTATATGAGTGGGAATAAGGCTTGATTCTTTTCTAACACTCTTCTCATCATGACCAACTGATGACGTATTTGTTACCTGAGCTTGGTTTGTGGTTTGGTTTGGGTTTTTTGGCTGGTTTGTTCCCCCACACTCCACCAGTAAAACTTATCTGGAGTTGATAAAGAGCTTCTGAGTTTTTTTGTGTCATGCCTGTTTAATGCAGATTTTCTGTGATTAAAATGAGTGAAGTAAAATAATGCTTTTTTATTCAGAAGCATCATTTAAATGTATTGCTTGAAATAAAGGGAACTCTTGTTGGTCAGCACTTGTTAAAAACTGCCTATTGAACTTAAATATATTTATGTTTGGGTTTGGGGTTTTTTGGTTTTGGTTGCGTTTTTTTTTTCTGTTCTAGCTGGCTTTATTTTAATAGTTTAAAAAAACAATAAGCAGAAGTTTAACAGGTGCCAATTGATAGCAGTATGGTACTCTGCATTTTTATTCATGTATTTGTTCTTAAAAGCAGGACGAGTTGTTAGGGCTGTTGGTCAAGGTGTATCACAAAGAGGCCTTTTTATTGCTGATTGTTTGGAAAGAATCTTCAGCAACCCTATGGGATGGTTTGCTTAAGAACATGTTTGAGACAAGGAAGAATCTGTTCTTCTGAGTTGAGTCTAGACAGTATTGCCAGGTGTTGGGAGAATATAGGCTTTATTGTGTAGTCTCAACTTAAGTATTTGTCAGCAGTGTGACCAGTTAAAGACTGTATTCTGGTGGCCCATGTGATATGCCAGCCGGCCAAGTCCTGCATTGCACCAATAGTTCAGGTACTTAAGCTCTTTCTTTTGTTAATCAGTGTTCTCTATAGTGTGCTCTAGCCAAGTACTAGAATGCTTTGTTCTAGTTCTGAAATCAGAATTGAGACCTGACTTAAGTGACCTTCCATCTTTTGGGAGTAGAGAGTCCCTTTGGCGCAGGCTTTCTTTGCTCATAAGAATTCCCAGTGCCATAATTTTATGTCTGCAATTTGTTTTCTTTCTATCTTAAAAACCAACCAACCAAAACACCTTAATTTTAGCAAGGGTCTTGGGGGTTTTTGTCCTATAGTGTTGAATTGCGTATTTTGTACCTTAGTTTTCTTTTGCTGGGGTGCTGAAACAAGAATTTTCACAGAGGAATCATCTTTAAACTGGAAAAGAATGAGAAACTCTTGACTGGTGAGAGAAGTACAATGTTGTAAGTTCTAAGTTTACAAGCAGGTCGTGGTGCTATAGTTTGGTATGTTGAAATTTTGAGAATAAAGAAAGCTGAAAGGCTTTGGCTCCTGTGGAGTTGAACAGTTAATGGGCCTGTGTCCTAAGCTTCATGACCCCTCTGCTTCCTGCATTATTCAGGAGTAACTTCAAACTAGATTTTGAATTTGCGACCAACTTTTGTTGGGCTTGCTGCAGTCAGTTTTGTAGATATTTTTGAGAGTTTTAAGGTAAAAGCTAATTGCAGCATTTTTTCTAATGATTTGTCTTTAATTTGTTATGCCTAAAAGCTGCCTTCCTACACAGAGTTAAGGAAACAGTGAGAGCATACTGATCACCTGAAACAGAAAATTGTTCTTGACAACTGTCACCCCGAAGTTTTAGTTGCATTTTGTTTCAGTTCTGCTGTTATACTTATGCAAAACGTTATTTAATTTAGAGAGAACTTACCTAGTTTCTAAAAAGGCTCATGCATGGAAGCAGGAGGGTACTGCAATTAAATTACCCACTTGATCTCTCATCAATTTAAGAAGAAAATTTAAAGGTTGTAGACTCACTTGGCTGCTAGTACCTGTAATTAATTGGTTAGAAATAGTCATGATTATTGTATTCCTCTGTGTTTTGTACAGTAGTTTAGTGCTTTCTCTGCTAAATGTAAAGCTTGCTGTCTATTTGCCCTGAAATTTCTACAATAGGTAATTTATTTAATAAATAAAAAATGCTTCATTTTCCTGGTGGTAATTGATCTCTCCTTTGTCTCTCTTCCCATGCATGTGTGAAAATAGCTCTGGAAATTTATTTCTGTAACTCTCTGACAAATATACAGTCAGAAAAAAGTATGGTAGCCATGAGTCCTCTGTGATTGGCACCTGTGCAGAAGGATAGCATTTTGATTAGAAAATGAATTCGTGCATTTGGTGGTATATAGGACAAATTTGTACTGTTGCTCTAAATGGTTGTGTGTCTGCTTATCACTTTAGAAAGAAATAAAAGCAACATTGGTTGATGTTTCTTGTCAGAGGTACCTAACTGGACTTGTAACCTGCTTTGAAAAGATGTTTGTATGGGTTTGTTGTTTTCTTTGTGCTGCCTCTAGTGCTTGTTTTCCCATTTCAGTAGTGCAGAGAGAATAATTAGGCAAAATTAATGAGATGGTAGAAGAAAATTTCAGATTTCCCACTGGTCTACCAAGATGCATCAGCTCTGCAAGGGGTTGAACAAATGCTGGTGTTGGCATCAGGGCAGCAGTGGGAGTTACATAGCTATAGAAGGAAAGAGGGAGGTCACCTTCCTCTTTCTGTTTGGTAGCAGTGAGCTTGGATTTTGTCTTGCCCAGCTGTATCTTGTGTGGTTCGGGAAAATGAATGGTGGCATGGGAAAGAAAGTGAGGTAAGGGGAGGGTGGGGTGTGGATATTTTTTTTNCCTTCAGGATCCGTGGATGGATTTCCTCTTTAGCTGAGCAACTAAATCATCACATCAGTCTCTGAAGGCTGGGGGGTGCCAGCAGCATTCATTCAAAGTGGAATTCTGGTGAGAGTTTTTGTGATGGGGATTTTTTTTTTTTTTTTTTTTGAGAAAATAATTGCTAATAGTCTTATTTTGCAATAGCTCAACAGGAGGACTTAATTTTGGAACTCTGGGCTCTGCCACTGCTACAGCAACTACATCAGCTCCTTCAGTGGGCTTCGGGAGTAGCCTTTTTGGATCAAAATCAACCACTGGCTTTACACTAGGAGGCACCAGTACAGGTAGAAAAAAAAAAAAGACTATACATCAAAAGTTTGAATTAACAGTGAAGAAATATATCATATGTACACAAAAGCTGGGTCATCGTAATCTGTTTGCCTTTTTTTTTTCCCAGAAATTCTGTAGCTCAGCATGTTACTTGTGTAGTTTTGTAAAAAGGCTTCACTGAACAGTTGGAAAGCTCTGTCATTGAGAACTCTGCACTACCAATGCTGCAGAAACACAAATGCAGTTACCAGAAAACTGTTCCTGGGCCTGTGTGTAAATTGTTCCTTAATTTGAACCCTCATGTGTTCTAGAAATCTAACTCTTTATCCAGGATGTTCAAGATCAATATTTAAGATTGAGGTATATTTTGATCTGAAAAATACTGTAAAATATTGTGAGACTGGTAGTATTTGTAATGTGTTGTTTGTAATCCTGCAGTAGTAAACGTTTCTGGGGTTGTGTTTTGAGGTTTTTCAGTGTTAGCAATATGCATGAAGAAATTTATTAGTATTTTCTTAAGTCTTCACTTCAGCGTATGAGCATAAAGGCGTATTGGGGTGCAAAAGAATAAAGCTTTGCTGACTGGGAGTATTTTGTTTCAGCCATTATGCAGACTTCATAAATTTTACCTTGGTGCAAATATTGCTAGACAAAATAGTCTTTTCTTTTTTTTCTTGTACACTTGTATGAGTAGGCAGGGAAAGTTGTAAGAATCAGTCTACTAGAAATAAATTCAACAGTAGACTGAAAGCGTATATTATTGTGTTTGGCTCCATTGGGGTAATTTTCTGTTAGCTCTCAATGATTCTTTTTATCATCTAATCATATAGTGTGCTTTTTGTATGAAATAGCATAGCACTGTGTTGAAAATATCTTTAAATTACCTGTGGGGCAGAAACCCTAAACCAAGACGGGATTTTATGAAGTCTTTGGACAACTTAATCTTATTCATTGTAGTGTAAATCTGCTGGTTTACATGCTACTCTTATGTACTGCTATATGGCTGAAAAACTGTTGATAGGATGTCTACTTTACATGGTTTTGTTTAAACAAACAGTTGGTGGTACTGCAGTGTTAACATCAGCTTCACTATTAGCAGATTCTCATAAAGAAAAAATGATGGGTTTTGAAGTCAGTTATGCTTTGATTTCTGTTGCTGGTTCTTACAAATACTGTTTTCTCTGTTAATATTGTTTTGCTTTAAGCATACGATGGAAAAAGATTGCATGATGGTCTACATATTGTCTCATAACATTGCATTATTTCAGTGTTTTGTTTCATTTTTTTTTCTAGCATAACTGCTCTGTGGTCTTTCAATTACTATTCATATTCTGTTTATTTTTGTTCTTAAACCAGGAACAGCAACAACTATTGCTACAGGACTGACATTAGGTGAGAACCTAATTTGGATTTTAATCTTATACAGGCAAAAAATAGATCAGCTATATCTTTTTTGTAATGTAGAAAGTTAGTGGTAATTTGAGCCTGTTCCCCATTACTAACTGCAGTTTGCTTTGCAGCCCAGATGTTAAGGCTGCAGACCAGCGTGGAGCCCTACAGTTCTGTTCCCTGTTAAAGGATTATTCCATTCCTGTACAACAGTGATAGTGGTCATAGTGAAAAGTTAGACTTTGTGTTTATGTCCTTCTCATGAGTCTCATCCTTCAGCAGAGGAGAAGTTGTCGAAGGATTCTTCATATAGAATTTCTTGCTCTAATGAACCTTGTGCAAACAGGTCTGGTTAGCAGAATAAAGAGAATTTAACTGGAAACAAACTTCGAGAATATTTTACTTTTGTTTTCCTGATGCATCTTCAGCTGTCACTAGAAATTATAGGAGTATGTGAGTAGTTGTGGAGTTTGGGCTTTTTCTTAAACATCTGCAGCTGAGGTCTGAGGAGAAACTGAGCTTGAGTATTACAAATGATGGGGATGGTACTACAGAACAGACTGCATGCAGTCCAAGAGCTTGGGAGGCTGTACTGCAAATAAATAGGAAAGAATAGCATTGGATAAAGAAGCAAATGAGATGGGCAGAAGGGAGGAACAGCTGCTAACCCAGAGCTGTATGTGTGATGCATAATCATATGTGGCAGTCAGTACTACGCAGATGAACATCAATTCTTTTCAATAGCTGAATAAAATGATGTAATCCAAAACAGACTGACAGCAGTTACTGAGAATACTGAGTATGTGGTTTATACACATACTGTTGTGGTTTGTGTATGTATACTCAAACTCTTGTTACTTTGGAGTATGGTTTCTAGAATGTAAAATGTATTCTTAACTATGAAAGCATCATGAAGTAGAAGCTTTATCTGCTTTACTTTAAAAATGTTCAAAAGCAAAGCTTGAGGGAATAAGATATCGCATTTTTGTTGTTTTAAATTGACAGGATGTGTGCATTCATTTACATGCACATCCAATTGAAAATTTTTAGTCTGTATTTTTGCAGTATTGTTTATAACTCCATTTGCCAATATTTGGTTCATCCATAAGATGCTCTTGGTGGGAGCTCTTTATATATATTTTTTTTTTATTATTTTCTTTTTTTTTTTTTAGTTTGCCATTAGATTTTTAGAATTGCCACTCCATGATTAAAGCCTATTGGATCTCTAGGAATCCTGAAGCAAAATTGCCTGTGCAATTAATGTAAACCTTTGAGATTTATCTGAAAGTGTTTATGGGGATATTGTACTTGATGCAAGTGATCTTTCATGCTGTGGTGTTTGTGATGGTTCTCTGGAAACAGTTCAGAAGAAAAGACTAATTGAGCATTCATTCCCAAATAGAATGTTCTAAGGATCATACTGGTTTTGGATTTCTTTCAGGTACACCTGCCACCACATCAGCAGCTACTACAGGCTTTAGTTTAGGTTTCAACAAACCTGCAGGTTCTGCTACACCATTTGCTTTACCTGTTACTTCTACCTCAGCGGGTGGCCTATCACTATCATCTGCTCTTACATCAACTCCTGCAGCAGGTAGGAAAATGTTTAGGGGCTTGGGGGCTTTTTTGGTTGTTTAACACCAAGACTTTATTATAAAACAGTTCTATGCTTGTATTTTTCTAATATTTACTTCCTTTTGTGGTACTTTAATGAGGAAGTTCCTTGGATTTCACTAGTTCTAAATTTGGGTACCCTAATACTGCCAATATCACATAATATACTGCCCATAAATCAAAATAATTAGGAGTGTAGCAAGAGCTGATTTGTCATGTAAAATAATTCTTTTTGTTATTGCTAACAAAACTATTGCTAACCCTACTGAAGTTTGAAAGCTTCCTACTTGCACAGCTCAAAGGTTTGGGAAATGTCTACCTTTTGTGTAGATGGCCTTAAATGGTTACCTAGTAGTGGGAACAATATTTTCCTCATGTAGTTCTTGTTCTGTCACACACCTGCCATCATATTTAATGGCTAAACTGTACTGTGCATGATGATAAAATTAAGACTAGGGTTCATTTTTTATACTCGTAGGAGTTTGCATTTGAGCTCAGCTATCTGTGCACTCTGTGTTTTGTCTCTTTATGCCTATTGCCTTTCTCTACTCAGTTCTTCCCTATCCTTAGGCTCAGGCTGCCAAGGAAATATTCTCATACCATCTGTCTCATGTAAAATATTCTAATGCTTAACAAAACACTGATATTTCAACATTTTAATACAAAAAGTCAACAGTGCTTATTAGGTCTGTTATGCTGTAAAATAACTTTTGAGCCAGGCTCTAGGTTATCTGTTCTGGAGGACTCAAAATTTTTATATAGTTGCAGATAAAAATGGACTTACTGGGATTACAATATTGTAGGACAAAGTAACGTGTCATAGAGACAAAAGTCTCTATGGCTTTCTTTGGAAAATCTCCAGGAAATAAAACCAGTTATTATCCAGCTGTGATAAAGATGCTGTTCATACCTTTTCATTATTTCGGATTGTCTGTGAAAGTACTTGAATGCAGTGTCTGCATGAAGCTGTGTTGCTTTCTCTGCAGGAACTACTGGCTTTACATTAAATTTGGGTGGTACAACTGCTCCAACTACAACTGCCTCTACAGGCCTTTCCTTAGGAGGAGCCTTAGCAGGTTTAGGAGGTTCACTCTTCCAGAATACAAGCACAGCAGCAACAGGTAAATGTTATTTTAATGTTTTCCTTCTGTCTCAAAACATTGACATTATAAATTTATACAATCATATATTAATGTGAGATTTAATTATATAAAATCTTAACACTGTGAAAGTGTAAATTTTAATAGTGTTACAGTTGAGAATAGTGTTGCTTGCTGTCCATGAACAACAGAAAATAAAATCCAAAATCATTGGCTTCTTTCTCATTCTTAAATTCACTTGTACTCACCTCTTTTTAAAATGAAAATGCAAGGAAATCTTTGTCATTGATCATAAATGAGAGAGTGCAGTGGTACACAGGTATCTCCTTAAACTGGAAAAGTTGAAAGCTCTTTATTTTGGTGGCTTTTGGTCTGAATAAAATTTTTAACTTAGTCTTGTCCTTTCATGGTTTCCTGTTTTTTTTCAGTTCTTGAGGAAAAATTTGTTGTGTTTGATAGTCTTGGCAACGTGGCTCTTAAATTCTAAGTAAAGCAGGAGTCAAAAAGATGTTTAAGATGCTGATAATAATTTAGCTGTCTAGCTGCCTAGTAATATGAAGAAGTTACATAGAACCCTTGGATTCGGTTGTATGAAACTTCACGCGATCTGTTTTCTTGGTTTATTTTGCTTGTGTTTTTAATCCAGATGTAAATGGACACTGAAATTGCAGGCAAGATTATATGTACTTTTAGTTTAAAATGTTGTAATTATCAGCATTTCAAGTACAGTAATTTTGCTTGGGTTTCCTGTAGGGCTTGGGCAGAATGCTTTGGGTTTGACTCTGGGTACAACTGTGACTCCTTCAACTACTGCCAGTGAAGGTCTTGGTGGCATTGATTTTAGTAGTTCTTCAGACAAAAAGAGTAAGTTTGTTTTAAAACTTTTTTTTTTTTTTTTTTTTAAAAATTAGCAAAACACTTTAGCAAAGACTTTGTTTTAGGAGTGTGAAATTAAAGCTGACAACTTTAAACTTCCCCTTGCCCTTTTTAAGGCATTTCAGTTAATTTCATTCCTGGATATTGTGCTTTAAAGAAAAACATTCTGGTTGCAAATTTAATGTAACTTCATTTATATAAAATAAATACAAACTAATATCATGCTTGAGAACCAGGATCTAAAGCCTTTAGCCTTTTGGAAGTGATGATTCAGGCTCGTTGCTGAAAAGCCGTGGCAGATTTCTGAACAGCTATATGGCAAATAGCCACTAGAGGGGGGAGCAGAGCTAGGTTTGAGTGTAGCATTGCATGTATGAAAAGGACCAGCTTTCTCTAACTGTAACAGATCTTTAACTTGGTTTCTGCCTGCACAGTAAAAATCTCCTGATTTTAGCTATATTGAAAAATTTGTTTCTGGTGGTGTGTAGTTCTATTTGATACATTCTATCCAGTTGTTAAAAGCAGTTTTAACTGGTAGCTTTAAAGAACTTACCTGAGGGAATGGATGCTTATTAATTTATTTTGTTTTCATACTTCCAGAGTAAGTTTAGCTAAAGATGATTCTAAAATGTGCATTTTCTCTAGGGGAACAATACTGTTAATTTAATCTCTTTGCTCAGAAGGCAGATTTTAAACGAGGTGTACCAGTAGTTACAGGAGATGGAAACGCAGAAACTATGTAACCATCTTTACAGAGTAACCTAAGTTGTGGAGGCATAGTTCTTCATACTTGTAGAAGAGATGGCATGTTTACCGTCCAAACCAGAGTTTTCTGCATAATGCTGATAGGTGTTGTAGTTTTGTCACTCCCAATTTCAGTAATAAAAAGCTCCAATTCCTAGGTTCGTAACAGGGCTTCCATTACTGTATTAGGTTATCACAAGGCTTTCATAATACACAAGTACCTTAAAATGAGGACCAGAGAACAACAGACTCAAAATCTACTTAAGTATTGCTTTGCCCAGCTCTTAGGCTGGAAACTTGAATGAGTACCTTAATTTCCCATATGCTGCATATTTAGGAGTGTTTCCCATAATGGATGATGCTGGGTTAAGCAGCCCTGACAAATATCCCTACCTGTGTGCTGCTACTCATTTCTGTCAGTAGAACTGTTTGCACTGTTATCTGAGGAACTGTGTTAAGATTTGAAGGTGGTGATTTTATGGTTTTGAGTTTATTTCTTTTCCTTGCCAAGGGGATAGAAGGAGGAGATACGAAAAAAGAAAGGTGCCCTAGGAACCCCAGGAGAGGCAGGGACTAGCACCTTTGTTCTTTCCTGGAACTGGTTATAAAAGCTTTTCCTTGTGGAGCCTCTAGATGAACTCTCTAGTATTTCTTTAAAATATGGCTGTTGTTATGCATATTATCCTCATATTACTAAAAAGAATGTAAAAAAAACCCATAAAATGTGGAGTGCTTGCCCAGGAAGTATCAAAATCTGATTGTACATCTGATGTACAGCAAAAAAACGCCAACCTCAAACAAAACAAACAAGCAAAAAACCAAACCAAAACCATAGTGGCTGGAAAGAGAGAAAGCAAAGTATATACTTAATTTTCTGCCTAATTTTTAGGTTATCAGCAGAGAAGAGAGACTTAAATTCTGGAGTTTATCCTCCCCTCCCTCCAATTTTGTGTAGATTTCCACCTTTAGCAGAAGGCACAGGGAATAGTGTGAGACTTCAGGCTCTCTCATGTACCAGGTGATTGAGTCTGCAGGCAATTTAAGTAGATGATGTTCCTAAAAGTAGTTGCTTCTCTTGGCAGGAGCACTAGCTTGTGCAGTTTAAAATGTTTGTGGCACTAGCATTAGCTGCTTCTGCCTTTGTGGCATAGAGAGGGATGTGAGGATGTGAATTACATCCTCATGTAATGACTGTTACGTGACTGTTTCTAGTCATGGCCTGTGGTACACACAGTGTTGTTGTCAGCTCTGTTCAGAGGCAGTTGGCATCTTGATCTGCAGATGCATAGTTTGGAGTGTAGGTTGTAGGTAAGCAGTATTATCTTCAGTTCTGTAAAACCTCATTCATTACTGGGCTTAATGCAATGTCAGGGAAGTCCAGTGGGCAAATGTTCATGAGCTTTATATTTGAGAGAAGATTCAGATTGCTGAATTTAAACACTTGAATGTTTTGTGGATGCAGGTCTAAGTGAGTTGTGATTGCATAAGCAGGAACAGATTCCTTATGCAACTGGAGTTTATGCATTTGTAGGGACTGGCATTGTGACACAAGATGGTTTGCATTACTCTGTGCCAAGGAATTAGCACCTCTGAACCATTGTTCTTGGAAGGATACTTATCTGTGAAGGGGGAGTGGATTAAAACTACCTTTCTTTTGTGGCTATCTTAGTCTGTTCCTGTTATCAAGAGAAATCAAGCAGATTGTATTCATGAGTTCTTCCCTAAAATCTCATTAAGGTTATTTTGTTTGTTTTTCAAAACCTTGCTTCTGACCTACAGTTTTTATTTTCTAGGTGACAAAACAGGAACAAGACCAGAGTAAGTGTCAGATTTTCTTTGCATTCTATGTCTTATTAAAAACCAGCTAAACTAGGTATGTTAGCTTTTCTACTACTTAGATCTTGAAAAGGGCATAAATGTAAATAACCAGCTTTTGTAATATGGACAATTTAGTAATGGTCTATCATTGTCTTTTCCCATCAAATGGAATGCCTATATCTTATCTAGCATCTGCTATAGACTGATCGTGTAGTTTGAAAAATGGTTTCTGCAGATGTGTACAATGATTACCCCACAGGCTTGGACCCTGGCGTAGTATACAAATCATTTCTAGTTGTGGCATACATGCAGTGAATGCAAAACTGTATAATCAGTCACTTGAACTTTTTCATATATAGTAGTCACAGAAAAATGTTTGGCAGTATAAGCACCATCTAAGCATGTATTGTCTCTTGTAGAGATAGCAAAGCACTAAAAGATGAAAATCTACCTCCAGTGATCTGCCAAGATGTGGAAAATCTACAGTAAGTAGTGTGTTTTTTCTTGATTTGATAGTTGCTTGGCTGAAGTATTGTATGCTGTCATGCAATATGCTATGTGACAAAAACACCCTGCTGCAGGCTGCACATAGGATAACTTACTAGCCCAAAGTCTTTTGGCAGATTAACCTTGGGCACAGATTACACAGTAGCTGAAATCTTATGCTGGGTGTTTTTTCAGTCTTGCTTTTCCATATGTTTATGCAAACGGACATGCCCAACAAATATGCTCTTAGAATGTGATTTGTCTCTCCCTGGGAGTATTAAGCCTGCTGCACTTTCATGGTAGGTATTGAACCTTATGTCCATATTGTATGTGTATTTCTCCTGGGTTTAGCAGTAGCAGTCAATTTTTCTCCTTAGTAGCTGGTGCAGCACTGTGTTTTGACTCAGCCTGGGAACAGAGCTGATAATACTGATGTTTACTGTGACCAAGGACTTTGTGAGTCTCACGCTCTGCCAGGGAGGAGGGGAGGCCAGGAGGAAGCAGGGGCAGGTTTAAACCATGACAGTTCAGAACTGTCATTATCTCAACCCTTCATGCCCCATGTTGGGTGCCAAAAAGAGCTGTTGTGGTTTAAACCCAGCCACGCAGCTTGTTCACTCACTCAACGCCCTCTTTCCTTCCCTCCCCCTGCTCCCAGAGGGATGGAGAGGAGAATCAAAAGAATGCAACTCCCACAGGTTGAGGTAAGAACAGTTTAGTAACTAAGGTATAACACAAATCACTACTGCTACCACCAATAATAATAATGATGATAAAGGAAATAACAAGGGAAGAGAATACAGCACCTCNTGCAACTCCCTTGAGGTAAGAACAGTTTAGTAACTAAGGTATAACACAAATCACTACTGCTACCACCAATAATAATAATGATGATAAAGGAAATAACAAGGGAAGAGAATACAGCACCTCACCGCCCATCAACAGCTAACTCACCCCACCCTGCGCAACCGAGCAGCAACCGATGCCTCCTCCAACCCCCCCCAGAGCACTAGCCCTTCTAGGTAACTCTCAGTTACATCCTGGGCATGACATGTTGTGGTATGGAATACCTCTTTGGTCAGTTTGGGTCAGGTGTTCTGTCCCTGCTTCCTCCTGGCCTCCCCTCCTCCCTGGCAGATCATGAGACTCACAAAGCCCTTGGTCAGAGTAAACATCAGTATTATCAGCTCTTTTCCCAGGCTGAGTCAAAAGACAGTGCTGCACCAGTTACTAAGAAGGAGAAATATTGACTGCTGCTGCTAAACCCAGGACAGTATTACGGATCTCATATGGAATAGAGAGCTGCAAAAGAGCCCTCCCTGCAGGAAGAAGGCAGGTTGTAGACTAGTCAAAGAGGCTGTATGTCACTGTATTTGTGAGCTGAAAGTAGTAATTGCTTTTACATAGGTGCTGTATATTATTTTATATATATAAAATAATAGATGAATCTTAGTTTGTCAGGGTTCAGTGTAACATGTTAAACACTTGCTATTGATGTTTAGGGGATTTTTTTGTTCTGTTTTGTTTTTCTTATGGTTTTTTTTTACAGTATTGGCATGCTAGGAGTTAAGGTAATGTTGTATATGCTATACAGTAGTTTTACTGCTTAGTACTTGATTTTGGAAAAAATAGTGACTATTTAAATAATGTATCTGAGAGGTAAACACTTGGGTACTTCAGGTTCAATGTATTATGTTTCTTTCTTCCCCACCCCTTTCTTTTTCCTTCCCCAGGAAATTTGTGAAAGAACAAAAACAAGTTCAGGAAGAAATCAGTAGAATGTCCTCTAAAGCAATGCTTAAAGTACAAGAAGACATTAAAGCTTTGAAACAACTTTTGTCTGTAGTTGCCAGTGGGTTACAGAGAAACACTCTTAATATTGACAAGCTGAAAGTGGAAACTGCACAGGTATAATAGGATTTAAGTTTTATTTGTAGAGTTTGTATGTTGATTATTTCATCGGCATAACTACACTTCTTTGTCAGTCAAGTTAACACATGTCCAAAGTAAAACAGTTGTAAACAAAATGAAATATGGAATCTCTTCTGATGCATTTGCAGTTACTGAGAGACCTAAATCTGTGATGTCAGTATTTTCAGATAAGTGCAACAGCCATGAAATAACTAGCACTAGTCTTCATGTAGTGAGCTTGAGTCACACCTCTGTCCACCAGTCTGCGTCTTAACTGTGCAATCAGTTTGAGCTCAAGTTTTGATGCAGATGCTTTTCAAGTGAAGTTCTATACCACCTTTTATTTTGTCTGTTAGGTATTTTATTCAAAAGTAAAATGTTTGATTTTTCTGTGTCTTGCAATGCCAGAAGGAAGTACTCTATACTTGTGTCTTGCCAATGGTTTTCTGTGAAAACAAAGGCTTGTTACCAGCTTCTCATATATGTATGATGTTGCTCAGAGTAATCTCAGAACTAGACATTGAGAAATTTGTAATGGTAGAGTTATTTGACAGTATTAAACAGAAGGGAATGCTGTAATGTTTGTCAATAAAAAGATCATTTCTATGGCATTTTTTGAACTAGTTCATCTGTTGTTGTTAAGGCTAAATAATGGGGTTTGTTTTATTCTTTTAGGTGTGTTGCTTCCTTGCACTTGTCCATAATTGTAGCAGAATTTCTGAAGTACAACAAAAATTTTGTCTTATTTGGCAATTTAGTGCAATATTTCCTCAACTTCTGAGCTCAGTGTTCTTTTGTTATCTCTGGTTGTTTGTTCCTTCCCCAAACTTCTGTTGATATTTGCAGTTCTCCAGCTTTCTGGCAGTCTAGTCTTTTAAGAATTTCTGCTCAGATTCTGTCACAATGTTAACTTCATTTTTGAACACTTCATACAGAACCTTATCTTTTATTAATTTTTCCCTATTTACTTAGGAGCTAAAGAATGCAGAAATAGCTTTACGAACACAGAAAACTCCTCCTGGTCTCCAGCATGAAAATACAGCCCCAGCAGAGTGAGTTACTGTTATTCATAACAATAGTCACTAGTGTAAGTTTGAGAAGAGGAGACTCTGGGGAGACCTTACTGCAGCCTTTGAGTACTTAAGAAAGGGCTTACAAGATAGGCTTTCTAGTGGGGCCTGTAGCAGCAGGACAAGGGTTAATGGTTTTAAAGTGAAAGAGTGGATTCAGGCTAGATATGAGGAAAAAATTGTTTATGATGGGGGTGATGAAACACTGGAACAGGCTGCTTGGAGAAGTAGATCCCCTGTCCCTGGAAGCATTAAAAATCAGGTTGGATGGGGCTCTGAGCAGCCTGATGTAGTTGAAAATGTCCCTGGTCATTGCGGGGAGGTAAGCTATATGATCTTTAGAAGTCCTTCCAACACAAACCATTTTATGATTCTATGAACTTCATAATATGAGGGGTCTTTTTCTGCTTCTTATAACATTTGTACTGAATGATTCATAGAATCAGTATTTTCTTTCTACATTTAATTTGTCTTTATCTCATTGACATGAAAAATACAGTCTTTACTCACTTTCCACTACTAGAGGGACTTCAAGAATACCAGAACATAACTGTTGCCAATTATTTAAATGAAGATTGTCAGCTGATATAGATTCGATTTTGAAAGTGGCAAACTGTGATTAATCATATGATTTTATTGTTTTACTTATCTAGCTACTTCAGAATCTTGGTTGAACAGTTTGAGGTACAGCTACAGCAGTACAGGCAACAAATAGAAGAACTGGAAAATCATCTTGCTACTCAAGCAAATAATTCTCACATAACTCCACAAGGTAAATGTTTAAATTTTAATGTTTCATACTTAACATTAAGAAATCTTGTACCTATAAAAAAATTTAATCTTCTCTTTCATTATTGTTGGCTTTTCTTATTTAATGTACAGGAATAAGTATTCAGATAGATTCTGCAGTTGCTCAAAGTAAAGACTAAATTCATAAAGATTATTGAACTTTTTAAGGTGGATGCAGTTTCTGAGGTGTAATTTATAAGCCTGATTTGTTTTGACATTCACTTTATCCGTCTCCCTCCCTTCAGCATCTAGCTGTTATAAGGCTGATATCTGGCACCTCTTGTCTTGCACTGCACCGTCTTGACTGTGCGTCAGGTGTGAGTGGACCTCTGCCAGGTCCAGATCAAAATGGGGATTTTTCCTCAGTTTGAAGCCTTTTGGTATTGCCTTCGGATCTGACTGAGAAAATCTAGTCTTGTTTGATGCCACATTGTTCAATCTTGGGAGAATCTTTCTGGTCAGAATACTGACTCCTGGACAATAGTCTTCTGGCTGGTTACCATTCCTGTGATCATAGACATCTTTATTTTTTAGGCCATTATAGGTATATGTCTTGGAGTAAGCAGTGATTTCAAGTGCATGTCTTTTTGTGCCAATTGATACTTTACCATCCTGTGAATATCAAGATGTTCATAGACTCTGGACCTTTTATGCCAAAATCCAGAGAATTGTCCAGACCTAACTTCCAGAATGGAAGACCTTTTGAATCATGAGGGTCCTGTATCTTAACTATGTGATCTTGTCTGTTTGGAGTATGAGAGGAATGCAGTCACAGATTTTTTTCATCAGGTTTTTCGGCAGTTTCTGCTATAATCCAAAGGTTCCTTGCTTGTGTTAGCAAGGCTCAGTCTGTTGTGCCAACACACTCAGACTGCCTGCAAATGATCTAGTGATCTAGTCAACGCTGCTGCATATATAGGCATATACATTTGCATATATATAATGCAAATTATAATTGAGATATTCCCTTATGGAGAGGCAGACCTTTCAGTTCAAGAATCATTGGTAGTAGACCTATGCTATCTTAAAGAACTTGATAGCTACTATTTGCATTTCAGTAGGTTATCTGTATCTTCAGAGGAAATACAGAAGATGATATTTTCAGAGTGGAAAAACACTTGAGCACTTTCTTCATTTGGAATTTTTCTGTTCTCTATTTTGGTACATTGCTTCAGTGCTTGGTTTAGAAAAGCATATTTCTATCAGCAGATTCTTAATTTTTTGTCAAAATGATTGAAATCTCCCCTTTAATCCCAAATTTTGTATTAGTTGGGTCAGTGCACTGAAAACACTTTTATATCTGTTTGGGAAATAGAAGAGCCTAAATATTAAGACTTTATGTAGGCAAGAAGCTCTCCATTGTGTTTCTCTGATGTGCTTGTGGGTTGTGCTAGACTAAGTTCCTGTGATGCTTGTTAGTAATGCCTTTAAAATGTAAGTAAAGCTTCCATTCTACTGCTTTCTCTTCGGTAAAATCAACTGAACATGTAACTGTGCTTGAAGTGAGAGTGGAAAATGCACACAAGTATAAGAAAATCTTACTAACTATAATTATATAAAAACCAGTGATTAAAATGTTCCTGTGTAATTAGACAAAGTTAGGTTAAATGATATTTTTTAGGCTTGGTAAATGATAAAATCATAGGAAACTAATCAGCCTGTGTATAAAGGTAAGTCTGAGAAAATGGTACTTCTCAAAAGCAAGTTCGAAGCCCTTTCAAAAAGCAGGTCTTGGGTGACTTGTGCCACCCAATCGCTCATGACTTTTTTTTTTTTAATTATAGACATGAACTTGTTCTCATGGAATTGTTTTTGTGCTTTGTGCTGTATCGGTTTTGGGTGGACAACTCGTAGTGCGATTGTCGCTTACCAATATTTTATATGCCTCTTGCAGATTTGTCTATGGCAATGCAGAAACTCTATCAAACATTTGTAGCTTTAGCTGCACAACTTCAATCAATACATGAAAATGTAAAGGTATGTTGTTTTCATGTGTTCCTGTGTATTTAGTGAAAGAACTATGAAGAGTCACTTTTTGAAAATATATATTCAGGTATTTTTTTTTTTCCTTTCCCTTCTGTTAAATTAACTGCTTTAAAAATTTTTGTACTATCCTGGAGAAGTGCTTTGATTGAAAAAGTAATTTCTGTTCATCTGAAGTCTAATTTAAATTATTTACTTACAGGGATGATAACAAGTGACCATAATAATTTAGGTTACAAAATGCTTTTCATTTGACTGCTTTTCCTTTCTAATTGCTGATCAGTTTTTGAAATGTCTGTCTTTGAGTTTGTGTTCACATGTTTTGCTTTTTGCCCAATGACCTTTTGATCTCAAGCAAAAGTGATCTGTATCTCCTCTTACACAAATAGGTAACAGAAAAAAGTAAGCATTCATATGTAAGGTTTCTTGACATATCAAAGAATTTTGGTGAGAGTTGCGTTCTGGCCTTTTCAAGCTGCTTTTTTTGTGGAAAGCCATATGTATGGATAAAGAAGACTGTGGGGGAAAAAATGTTTATGTACCAGAAGTCCTAGTTAGGCTTGGTTTTACTGTCATGGGCTCCAGCTTGAATTTCCCAGTTACAGTTCTGGACTGAGAATTTCAGTGTCTTGCAATCAGTAATTTGTACTGACCTTCAGAACCCCTTTTACTTTTGTACAAGTGTTTAGGATTGTTTCTAAATGGCTTCCTTAATGGGAACTAATTGGAAATTAATTTCATTGCTTGCACTGCATTGTGTTGCTTCTGTCAGTGTGGATAGTTGCTGGTTGACCTCTACCTGCCGTTGGATGTTTGTGCTGAGTTAACTCAGTTGTGGTGCCAGATACAGAATGTCAGCTCCTCCATCATTTCAGCAGAATTACACAAAAGAGGGTCCCAGATGTGTTCTGGGCTTTTCACTTCTGAGATCTTGAGTGTAGCCTAAAACTGATGCAGCAGTCTGTGTGATGATAAGTTTTTTTTGTTACTCTTCAGTAAGAAGAGCTGGATTAGTATGCAAGCAAAAGCAATAGTATCTTCAGTACCTTGGCAACAAGATTGAATAGGAAGGACTATTTCAGCTTGAGAAGTATCCTGTTGCCTGAAATTAAGGGGTTGGTTTGAGGATTTTTCTTTCTTTAGAGAAATTCTGAGATTTAATCTGGATATGAAAGCTGATACTGTGCGAAGTTAATGTATTGCTTAAGTGGATCTGTCATTCTGACTATTTATTTTAGTTTATCAGATAGGAGAGGAGAGCAGATTTGAAGCTGATATCTGCTCTATTTGATGTTTGTGATATGGTTTGTGAAGGCAGACCTGCAATCACAACCCATTCTTTTGTCTGAAGTAGGCTTTCTGGTTTGCACATATGCTTTGATTCAAAGGTCTGAAGTTATAGAAAAATACAACCTGAAACATCTTTGCACAGAGCTGATTGTTAAATATATTCCTATAATATATAAATATATACATTCTGTATCCAAGGATAGTGAAGGTGCTCGGGTACAGTTCAGGTAGAGAATGTCATTAGATTATTCTGCATAGGTTAGTCTTAAGAACTGCTCTACAATGTCTGATGGCATTTGTCAGTCAGTATGGCACTGTATTACATCTCATAAGAGTTCTGCAGATGTCTTTTTTTTTTTTTTTTTTTTTTTT
>NDXB01021328.1:64682-93883 GCA_002631895.1 Agapornis roseicollis
TTAATTTTTTTTTTTTTTTTTTTTTTTTGTCAGTGATAAACACAGACTTTTACATTTAGGTATATAAGATATATAACATAGAGATTCTATGCTTCATTAAGTATTTTCAGTCACCTTGTCCTGGCCATTGGTAAATAATTTCAAGCTAGGTGAAACAAAGAGTGTATCATTTAAATAAACTATCTTGCATTCAAATTATAATTGCCATTATATACCCTTAAAACTTACTTCATTTAAAAACTGTGGAAGACTAGAGAGCACTGTTTCAGATAGTGTGCTCAATCCTTACTTGTTTTGAAATCTAAAAATTACTTCTATAAAGAAATAGCAGCTCAATTTTCTGTAAAATACAAGTATTTTCTCTGACATTTGAAACTAAGGGCATAATTTCCTCAAATATAAAAAATGTTCTCTTTATGAAAATCTCTTAGCCAGCCAAAATCAGAGGATATATTTGTGTTCCTGTCTGGCATCCATCTCAAACTTCAAATACCAATTTAATTTTGCTTTGGAGGGGGTCTCACAATGTGAAATAATGAAATTTGTATTATGAAATTCTAAATGTCAATTACAAAATTAACAGAATTAGTTTTAGTACAGCTGTATGTTTATGGCTGCCCCTATACAATGATTTTTCACATTGAATATTGTGAAATTCTTTTTCTGTTCTGTATTTAACCTATTTTGTGGTTTCTTCCTAAACTGAAGAAAACCTTTACTCTGTTTTAAGCATGGAGAATTAATTTTTTTATCGTTGATGAAGATTACAGCTTTCTGTAATAGAAGTTGTAACCTGCATCTTAATTTTTAGGTTTGGCTCATTTGGTTACCATTTTTTTGCCAATTTAACAGCAATTCAATAGCGATGTCATAAACTGATAGTTTACTCACCTGTTTTTGTAGGGGTTTTTTATAGCTTTTCTTTTACTTAGCTCTATGTTTTGTGTGATGTATTTTTCTCCAATGCCTTACTGTTTGCACTGTTCTGTTAACACAGTGCTGTGTTGAGAATAAAAAGCTATTGAGGCAATAATCTTGGAATATTTGCTTACCAAATAAAGCTTAAGATTGTTTGGTTTTAGAATACTTGCCCAAAACGTAAGTGTTTTTAATTGCTGTGTCTGTAATTATTTTGTTGTATGTCTTTACTATTATTCTACTAGGATTTGGAAGTAGCTCTGCCTTTGGAAGTAGTACCACAGGAGCATCATCATTTGGGTTTGGAACTTCAAGTAAACCATCAGGAAGTTTAAGTGCAGGTTGGTTTCTTTCTCTTGAATTCAAGTTTATCTTAAAGCAAAAAGTGTTGTAAAGAAACTGATGCAATCAAGTCTAAGAAAGCTACTGAATCATGTGCCTAAAGTTGCATGTGTATAGAACCATTAATGTAACTACTTACTTGCTAAATACACATTTTTCAGAGTTTTTAGGGTTCTGTTAAAGGTCCCTTAGGTAGACAGTATTATTTTTTCCTGTTTTATGGTATCTATTTAATTAGGAGTGGAAGCAGAAGATCAGATGCATCAGATTGGATCAGATGCAGTGTGAGACACAGAAATGCAGTTAAGACTTGACTGCATAGACTATACAGTTACTAACCTATTGAAATTAATGTAGCAATTTGTGACAAATACAGCAGTAATTTGACTTCCTGTATTTACAAGTAAAGTTGAAATTACTATTTAGAAGCCCAGATTTCCTTAAAAGTGTTTGTGCTTATCCTTTCTATTTGAATAGTAAATTATAGGTACTGTACGTCTATATATCTCCATTGATCTAACTGCTTTGAAAACCTGTCTTGAAATTGCACTACTCTACTCATTTTGGTTTTTTAGTTTCATTTTATTGATAATGGGAAAATGAAAATACAGATGCAATTGCTCCTTAACTCGGATTTCTGAAATCTTAGTCACTACTATAACTTTCATCTGAAGCCAATAGCTTATTGTAGTTTCTCTTACAGTCTTTCTTCAGTGGCAGGTAGGAGTATCCTGTCTCCTTGGATTGGTTTTTGGTGTACTATGTTTCTTTTTAAAAGCAAAATGTTTAACTGCTATTAATACAAATGTAACAAATGTCTGGTATTTATTAGTACATTAGTTTGGATGAGCATCTTGTTAGTTGTGATGCTTTTAATTTTGCTTTTTTTGTTTTCCTTAGTTAGTGATGTGTTATGCTGTCGAATTAGACTCATGAAGTACCTTAAGCTTTGTACTGTTAGGTGGAAATAGATTACCAAGATGGCTGGGTAGCATGCATGAATGTATAACACCCTAGTAAATTTTTGATAGAATATTGCTGATTTTGCAATACGCAGGGTCTAAGCATCAACCTGGTTTTGCTTAGTTTTCTTCATATCAATAACAAGTGAGAAACTTACACTGCTTACATTTTTATCCTGTAGCTCATTTTTCCTGAGCCTATATTAAGTTATAGTTTCATAAATAATATATTGCCGCATTTCAAGCTGCTAAGTTATGAAGTACATAATTTAGGGTTTTATATATTAAAAAAATATAATTAGAAAACTAGTTGTATGGATCAGCTGTCTACCACTGATGAGGTATCAAATCAAAGCAGCAATTCTATCTTGGCTAACTTGGTGATGTGCAGGGACAATTTAGGTGTCATTTCATTGTACTCCTCAAACCAGGCGTCATGGTGCCAATGCCCCCCAGTCTCTTCAGCAGTGAAGGAATTGGACCCAATATAATTATGATTATTTTCAGTTATCTCTAGAGTCTCACTACAGAACATGGTAACCTGAAATATAAATTAGTAAATGTCATTCCTGTCATTTTGTACTTACAAAATCAAGTAGTTGTGAAATCCTGATCTAGACTGGGATTATGGACTAGAAACCTCCATAGAAAAATAGTAGCCTGGAAGCACAGTAACTTTTATCTATTATATCTAAAAATCCAGTGCCATATGGATTTGGATTCCATATGATCTCTATTTTTATTGAGCATATGTAAATGGGTTTGAATTGATGCCTGAAGCCAGCCTGATTATATATCTTTTTTTATTTTATCTTAATATGTCCCATATCTTAGATAACATTTAGAGGATCCTGAAACAATATGCTGCTTTGTGTTATCATGTGATAGTTGTATCTTGTTTCTGAATCCTGTGCTTGAAAAACCTAGGAAAATAAGATGGTGAATATGAGTTACATTCTGAATACAGTTCATGTGTAACTATGAGCAGCTTTTAGATAAAAAAGCTATAGGAAACCAATTTTTTTTTTGTTGTATTCCTGAGATTCCCTGATGTAGAACAAGTTTATTCTGAAAATCTTACTTGGGATTTAGAATTTACAGGGAAATATAGGAACAGTTGCATGTGCTTCGCTCCTCATATACTAGGATGAGACAAATTAGTCCACAAAATTTAGGCAAGATCCAAATGAACAGTGTCATTATAGTCACACTCGAGATCTGTGTGCCCATTACATTGAAAATGAGTTCTGCACAGGCAGCTGCGAGTGTGAAGGACTGCACTTACTGGAATGTGGAGAATAGGGGATTTTCTTGACAACATGATGTGATATGTAACCCAGGTGCAGGCATTGCAGGAGGAAATCTTTCACTCTGTTTTGAAGTAGTTGATGCAAAGCATCAGTAGCAAGTGAGAGAACAGAAGACAACAGGCTTGTGAGAGCCACTCCGGAATTCTGATGGGACAGCCAGCTGGGTTTTGATTTCTGTGTTTCAAAAGTACTTGGGCATTGAGTTGAAGATACTGATGTGACCAAAGGATCGCTTTAACTATGCGTTAAGTAATGCATATTGAGAGTATACCCTTTTTTTTGCTTGTGAACCAGTCGCATTTTTTCTTAATATTTTCATTCTTTACATGGTGCGGGGAGTGGGAGCTAGATGATCTTAAGATCCTTTCCAGCCCTAACCATTCTATGATTAGGATTTTGAACCTTTTCTGGATCTCATTTAAGGTATGGTCTGTGCCACATACATTATAAAGACAGGTAAAGGTAGCCTAGTCAGCAGGGCACGTGGCTGGGGGCTCCAACCCCAGCTTTGCCATTTACCAGCTGTAAGTGAAGCAGGTGGGCGATGGTCTGCTTGTACTTCTGTCTTCCCTCCCACCCTATGTATGCAGAATGTGTTTAGACTTGGAACTTGAAAAGCTACGGCTCTTCTGTTGTACAGTTTCAGTGGGACTTTTGGGTACTACTGTTGTATGGATACTGATATGAGACTTGCAATGTAGGATATAATTGTTTGCAGCCGCTGAGGTAGACTGTTAGTGCTGTAATATCAGAGTTGTCATAGCAAGTCAGGTGTGTTGGCAATGTGGCATACTGTCATAGATCCATGTTAGTATAAAATGTCACAAATATGAGTAATAAAGAGGCTGGTGTTCTTAACACCAAGGAGAACAAGTTTGCAATCCTGATATAACCTATGTTTTAAAATGTTTTTCCCTCCCTCATAAGGCTTTGGCAGCTCGACTACATCTGGGTTTAACTTCAGCAATCCTGGCATCACAGCATCAGCTGGCCTGACGTTTGGGGTATCTAATCCTGCATCTGCAGGCTTTGGGACAGGAGGGCAGCTTCTTCAGCTGAAGAAACCTCCAGCTGGAAACAAGCGAGGGAAAAGATAGGCACCCCTAAAGGGAAGGGGGAGTGAATCAACTTTGTTCATCTGAAAAGTCTATTTTTCTAGATTGATGCATTGATTAAATTGCATCCCAGGAGATTTATAAGAGTTTTGGTACTTTTCCCTAGTCTGAAATACAAAATGAAGTCATATTGAACAGCTATTTTCTTGTGAATAGAAACCTGTTTATGTATTTTTATTTTTAGCCCTAGTTTTAGAAATATTCTATACTGCATTATTATTAAAGGATCTTGTAAAACCATCTATTTAACCTAATGTTAGTAGCAGAATATTTTTTGTTAATAAGCTTTATACCATAAGAATATATGCATATTTGGGTTTTTGTACAGATAAAATATATTCTAGTACAAATACTAGAGTTCATATCTTCTGTTCCTGGATATGGCCTTTAAATCTACTTCAGGGTGGTTTTGTGTATATGGATGTAAATATATACAGTACAGTGCACACATCTGTGTGTATATGTATGCGTATATATATGTATAAAATACAAATGTGCAAACCTTGCCCCATAGAGAGGTGTCCTTTTCTTTGTGTGTTTTGTTTCTCAGTGTTGCCCCGCAGTCCCACATCTTGATGTTCCTAGGAATTTCAATAGTGGGTCCTGGGCTATGTCATCATTGCTTCTTGTGTTTTGTTGTTCAAAACCAGCTGAAGTACAATGTTTACTATTTCATAAAGTTTGGCAAATAATGGTTAGTAGCTGAATTTTTTTTTTTTTTTTTTTTTTTTCTTTTTTTTTTTCCCTTTTTTCTTCTTTCTCTTCATCTTCTATCTGCGTGTGCTTAGAGAAGCAGGTTCAGGAAATTCAGCAGCTTTGCAGCATAGTGGGAAAAAATTGCTATTGTTACTATNTTTTTTTACATTTTTCTTGACCCATTTAGCAGCCAACTCTAAAGAAGAATCCCAGATTTTGACAAAGACATTTCATAGGTAATGTTCCCAAACTGTTTGGTTTTGGTTTTACTTGGAGCTGAGCAGTAGGGCTTCACAGCATTTCAGCTGAAAGCTCAGGATGCCACATAGTCTGTGTGCAAGCAGGGAGTTGTCAGCCTGGATGTGGTTTTCTTTGCAATTGAAGGGGATAGGATATGCTATTCTAGTGAAAACCTGAATTAGCTGTTACAAACCAGAGTTGATTCACTAGCTTATCATCAGTTCTACTAGTATTGACTTAAGAGCAGTTGTGTAACTGCTTTCAGTGCGAGGTATAGTACAATCAGTTACTGCTAAAGATTGGAGAATGAAAATTATGTAATTTGAACTTTAAAGCTGTTGCAACAGCCATTGATGAACCTTGCCTGTTACAACATCATAGCTTGTTGTGCTGCACCTCACGTTTGAAGTGCACTAGAAATAGCTGTGAAAACAAAAAGGAAATAATTATCCATTGAACCTTTGCAAATAAAGATACAGGTTGAAGTGTGAATATGAAACTTTGGAGCTGAGTTGTTTTTTATGTAGAAGTTTTGTATATAACATGCATCCAATGAATATTCACAATGATTTTCACAAAAGCACCTTTTTTTCTAAAGCAGTTACAGTGCATACAATTTTCTAGTACCAAGTCATTTGTTTTCTCTTAAGGTGTTATTACCATTTTGTAGTATGTTTTGGAAATGATGTTTGCTTTTGGCAGTGATTGCCCTTTGACATATGTTCAGTGTGTCACTTGATCTGTGAGGGGGAACTGAGCACAGAATTCTTCACTTTTGTAATTGTATGTTACTGCATCTTTGTGAGCAGCCTCTTAGGAAAAGGTATAATGTGGGGGGTTTATGTCTTGGAAAAATAAAGTTTTCAGTTTATTTGGATTTTAACCCTTTCTAAAACTCATTGGGCTGCAGTCAAAACCATAATGTTTGTATTCCTTACTGCTTTTTTTAATAGTTAATATGTTAAACCACTGGACTCTTGTAATGTATTAATTTGTGAAAATAATTCTAAATGTGTACTGTTTGTCCATATGTGAAACTTAACATTGTGCAAACAATAAAACAATAATGCTGTGATCCTTGTAATACATATTTGCCTATTTGAAATATAATTTCCTGTTATTCTCCTGTGTTACTGGAGAAACAAAACCATCATCAGCTAATATGTACAATTGTTTTTCCTAGAGTTTATAGAATGCAGAATTGTTCATGCTGAAGCTAAGGCCTTGGTCTCTGTATTGAAAAGGGAGGGGGGGTGAAGGGGAGGTATTGTATTGTGGGTTTGTCTAGAATCTCTTTACAGTGTGCTGTATAAACCCACATCATGCTGTAATGCAACACAGCACTAGGCATGGCTTTGGAAATTCAGAAGCAGTGAGAGCCTTCTGGGTACCCGTATTCTGTTTCTTTTCACATGAAGGCAACAATTATGTCTTTAATTTACTCTATGTGACAAAGTGATTGTGTAATAGAATAGCCATATGCTGGAGTACAAACTAAAGTCAAAATAGGATTTGAAGTAATTATATTTCCAGAATATTACTTGGGTGGCTGACTTTAGCCATGATTCTCAGGGATCAACATTGTATATGCTGTGTTAAAGGATAATTTTCAATTTAAAGACCTGTAATATAATTAGAGTGCAAAATACAAATACATTCCACGTGTGGTTTTCTACAAGGCACAGTAAAAGGGTGACCTGTACTTAAAACACCATGAAATGAAATCAAGTCTTGATTATTTGTTCTGTAAAGAAAGAAAAATATGTACCAGAAGAAGATTGAAGTCATATATGTAGGATGTGGTTCTCTATTAGTTTGTACCTTGTACAGCTGTGGTGTAAACTTGTTTGTGACATCTTACTAGAAGTAGCTTTGTTTTTCCTTTGGTGTTCTCTCTACCGTGCACATAGCAGGAGGTAGGATAGCATTGTGCCATAGATTGTTTGCTTCATGATTCTCATCCTGGTCCAGCATCTCGAAACTTTCTTTACACTCACACTTGTCTTTCTTACTGAGAAGCTGGGTATCTCAATACTACCAAACTTACTGCTTCATTGCAGACTGGGAGCAAGGAGGTTCAAATAAAGTGCAGTTGAATAGCATTTATATATCTTCCTTGCCACAGGAAATTCAAATCCAGCTGTACCCCCCATCTATGTATCCATAACATAACTGCATTTTGAACCTCAGTTGCTTTTGTAGCATCATTTTGAAAATTACGACAAAGTTCAGGAATAGGTTTAATGGCCTTTTTCCCCTCTTTGTCAGTGATAATTCTTTGTTTTTTCCCAGATTGAAGCTCATGTTCATAGTAGGAAAGAGTGAGTCATATTGGCTCTCATGTTATTAATTTTAATACTTGGAATGTCTCAGCAGAAGACATGAAGGAAGCACCTTTTAGGTTCTTAGTGAGAAATTAGAAGTAACTGTATAGAAAAAACCCATCCATGCTGTTTAGCATAAATAACATACGCTCTATAAAAGCTTGCTTCCCTAAAACTCATGTTCAGGTTCGTAAGATCAAAGAACCGACTATGCACAAACTTTTCAGTGATAAATTAGACAGGTTTTGGACTAATTGCTGGGATTGTGCTGTCAGGCTGTTTCCCTATTCCCTCACAGTAAGTGCTTTTTTGACACTGGCTAGTATCTCGAGATGCCAGTGGATGGTTAAAGTATCACAGTAGTAGATTTTACAAGTTCTCACAAAGGTGAGCACTTGGGCTTGGGGAGGGCAGTGACACTGAGTTGATGCCTGCAGCAGTTACCCACTGCCACTGTCCATGGAGCTTTGACCCAGCTATAACATGCAGTTTCCACCCAACCAGACAGGTAGGTTGCTTAAAAGGAGGATGGAGGTGGTGAGGGGGAGGAGAAGCATGGGGAGAGATGAAGGGATGTAGAGCACAAGGCTTTCTACTATGAACAGGACAATTTGTTTTAATTTGGTTTGGGATCATTTCTTCTGAACTGAATGTTGAGTATTTGTATGTTGATATTTTTGTAGTTCCGAATCAACAGTTTGTAATGAAATCTTTTGTATTGGCTGAATGTTGCATTTAGTAGGTAGAAATAGACGATTGCAGTAGTTTCATTTTCTACATGATTGACATTTTTTACTGGGGGGGGCTGGGGGTGGGATCATAAATTAACTCCATAAAAGAAACAAAACAGATATAAAATTAACAGAGTCCTATCAGGATTCTCATAGTTCTGTGGAATTTTGCTTTAACCAGGTGGTAGAAGCCTGCCATTACATACTACTGCTGTTACCAGTAGTCCTGGCTCACCAGGGAGGACCCAGTTTACTGGAAGTTAGCAAATGAGACACCCATCTACAAAGGCCAGAAAGAGGATTGAGGGCACTAGAGGCCTGTCAGCATGACCTAGGTGCCAGGGAAGGTTATGGAGCAGATTATCTTGAGTGCCATCACAGCACATGTATGGGACACCCAGGTGCTCATGCTCAGTCAGCATGGGTTTATGAAAGGCAGGTCTTGCTTGACTAACCTGATCTCCTGCTGTGGTAAGGTTGATAAAAGAAGGTCTGTGGATGTTGTCTACCTGGACTTCAGTAAGGCCTTTGACACTTTCCCGCAGCATTCTCCTGGGGAAACTGGCTGCTCATGGTTGGATGGGTGTACAGCTTGCTGGGTAAAACACTGGTTGGATGGCCAGGCCCAAAGACTAGTGGTGAAGGGAGTTAAATCCAGTTGGCAACTGGTCACAAGTGTTCCCCAGGGCTCAGTATTGGTACCAGTATTGGTATCAGTGCTGTCTTTTATCAGTGATCTGGATAAGGGGATCAAATGCATACTCGGCAAGATTGAAGATGACACCAAGTTGGCTGGCAGTGTTGATCTGCTGGAGGGTAGGAGACTGCTGAGGGATTTGGGCAAACTGGATCAATAAGCTGTAACTTAACTGTATGAGGTTCAACAAAAGGCTCAGTGCTGGGTCCTGTATTTGGGCCATAACAACCCCATGCAGCGCTGCAAGCTTGGGGCGGAGTGGCTGAAAAACTGCTTGGCAGGAAAGGTCCTGAGGGTGGTGATTGACAGCCACTGAACTGAGCCAGCTTCTGCCCAGGCAGCCAAGAAGACAAAAGGCCTGTGTCAGATATAGTGTGGCCAGCAGGGCCAGGGCAGTGATCGTCTCCTTGTACTCAGCACTGGTGAGGATCCACCTTGAATCCTGTGTTCAGTTCTGGGTCCCTCACTACAAGAAGGGCATTAAGGTGCTGGAGTGGGTCCAAAGAGGAGCAATGAAGCTGGTGAAGGGTTTTCGAAGCTCTTTTCCAGCCTTATGATTCTATGTGACTTTTTTATTTTCAGGCCATTCACATTTTCTCACTTTAAGGCAGAAGGATTTTGTTAAACTTCAGTATTTGAATGAACCTTCTGACCCATTTGACTCCAGTTGCTATGAGGTTTATTACTTAATTCTTTTTTTACTCAGCCTCAGGATTTTAACTTTTGTAGCTCATCACTGCTGTTGAAATGCCACAGTGAGGAGGTGAGTAGGCTATGTCTTACTTTAGCTTTGATAACTTTCCTAAGCAATGGTTTGCTTACTGTTTTCTCACCTTTTAGACGTAAGGAAAGTCTGGCTCATTATGAACAGGTTTTGATTAAGTTCAGAAGCTTCTTATAAAAGTTTCTGGGTTGATTTTACTTCTGTTTGAGTATAGATCTGCCCCCACCAGGGTATTGATCAGTTCTGTTAAACACCTGCATGGAGAACTCTGAGTACCTGCTCCTGTGCTAAACACATCAGTAGCTGAACAGGTCAAAGGTCTTTTACTTGTTTGTTCAACTAATGTTTCAAACTGATGGATTTCCTTCTTTCTTTTGTCTTCAATGCAGCTGTCACTCTACGGCGTGTGCTTGGGCAGCAGAAGCAGGACAGCAGTTTTCTAGATGAACTTGTTTCCAAAATCTGGTTCTAAATAGAGGCTGGTGTGTACCTCCTAGGCAAGAAATCCCTTGCTGGCTCTGTGTATTTACTGTGGCACACTGTGATAACAACATATGCTTCAGAGGTGATGATGTCAGTTACAAAAGCAAGCTAGGATGATGAGGTTTTGATCAGACGTCATGGTGTGGTAAAGAGGGAAAGAAGCACAGACTTGATAAATATTCAAAATCAAGATATTTTATTATATGAAACTTGAAATTCTGAAAAATACCATGTAATCTTAATAAAACAAGAAAGGGGTGAGTTTTCATGGGAAGAAATGCTGTGAAAATCAGTTTGAGTACACCTTTAGTTGGGTGAAACCTTGGGAGAAAAAAACATGCACAAACAATGTACAGCTGAGTAGCTAAAGCTAGTCTGTTAACTCCTTAGTTAAGCACCTAGGTAGAGGCTACTCTAAACTGTAATAACATCAAACCCTCTAATCCCATTAGCAGTGTTAGCATTCCTTGGCTGTTTGGACTACCTTTATTTTTCTACCAACATACACAAAAAAGAATCAAACCTTTGAGCACAAACACTTGTTGGTTTTCTACCCAGGGAAATAAGGTAAGGTACGTGTGATAAAGGAGTCCTTACTGTGAAAAAAAGAAAATCCATCTTTCAACAAAAGGCTTGGGTTGGGTGGGCCCAAATGCCAAATGGATGCAGCGGCAGTGAGCATTTAGGCCAGTACTGCCCTAGTATGGAACATTTCTGGAGGTGCCGTTAAACATACCTGTATCTTGCCAGTTTCACCTTTGTTGCTTCATGCAGCTGTGCTTGGCCCAGCTCACCCATGTAATGCCTCTTTTATCCTTAAGAGCAATGCCAAAGTCAACTACGGTGATTCTGATTCAACATCAGGTCAGACAAAGTCAACTGAGAGAAGCGGTAGCAAGAAGAGTGTGCTAGCCTTAATGCCACAGCTATGAGCTTTAGCAATGCACGTTTGTTGCTTCAAATGAGAATGGTCTTTTACCTCTCTGGCTGCTGACTGAGGGAACTGGGGGTTGACTGAAGGGACTCTGCAGCTCTGCATCACCATTGCTTGCCCTTGTAGCAGCAGTGTAATGCTTAAGTTACAAGAACAGTTTTCAATGAGCAGCCAGGTGTTTGCATACCTCCAACAGCCAAACCAGAAGCAAGCCTTATCCCCAAGGAGGGTCAGACCTGCTCTGGCCATTAGCTAAGCTTCTGTAGTACAGACTACAAGGGCAAAGCTCCTACTTCATCCCATGGTAGCAAAGTGGGGTTGATGCTAAGCTCTGCTCTGATAGTAACAAGGGAAGGCTTTAAACGTTGTTCATGTTGTCTTCAGGCATGGTAATGATCTGTTGGTACCAATAGTATTTTCCTGCTTGTATCAGAGATGTGCAGAAGGGACTGCAACAGCAGGGAGGGCTGCAGCAGCTCATCCAGATTGCCCTGTGCTGGGCAGGAATCACTGAATTAAAGACGCAAGTCTAATGCAAATGCCTATTAGCTGAAATTTATATTTTATTAGTAACAATATCTTGCTAGAAATGTTTTTCTAACTTGTCACTTTACACTTGAGAAGTGTCACCTTCTTCATCACCTCTCCCCATGCTCTATTCCCGGTGCTGCAGTAGCCAGTACAGCTGTTATTTGTTGCTCTGTCATGGTGACACCAGCACTGTGGTGGTCACGGGGTTTGACAGGTGTTGGAGCTGCTGAGAAATATGGGGCAATAGGGATACATGGGCTCAGGCAGGTGACTGATGCTAGCATTCCAGCAATGATGAAGGTAATAACATACAAAACTGCACACTGTTGCAGAGTGATGGAAGTTTCATCTAAAGTCAGCCCTCGGAATGGTGTTTGGAGTAGCATTGCTAGATTATATCATCCTTAAGATAAGTTGCATTTGAGCTACACTACTGGTGTCAAGTAAAACAGCAATGATGCAAGCAGATACAGCTTTTACTTCTTTTATAAGCAGTATAAAAAATTCCTGATCTAGAACATGTTCTCATAAGCATTGTTAATTTTCCTCACCAAGTTGCTGCTGCTTGCTCATCTGCACTAATAATCCCTGTATAAAATCTCAAACTGCATATTAAGCTCTACTAAATCCCACTGAAGCATACCAAGAGAAGCAGCAATTTTTTCTTGTCTGGAGCTCATTAATCTGAGCTGCAGCTGCATAGTGATGCTGCTTGCACTGTGTGGTGCCTAAATCCTTGTCTTGTGCTAAGGCATTAGGAGGTGAGCAACAGTAAATTTGTTTTGAAATTTTTCTTGGTTCTTTCCTCCTGCATTTGATGAAATGTTTATGCTTTGTGCTCTGTGTGTCATAAACTGGAGTGTGAATGTGGAAAATTCCTGTACTTTGGAGGCTTTCTTCTTTTAATTGAAATAATGTTATAATAACGATGCCATGTCAAATTGGCCAGTCTCACTGGAAGGGCAGGCTGTGGGAAGATGGAGTTAGTCCACAAGAAGTAATTCTTCCTCTCTGTCTGAGGAAGGGAAAAAAACTCTAGTATTCTTTCCTTTCTGCTAGTGGCTGGAGTGGTTGGTTAGAGCAGACAGAATCATTGGATTGCAAAACAGCCCCCGTTTCAATTTCAGATGTGCACATCAGCTTTGTGTCCAGGTCTTTATATATTGTAACAGCAATCTGTTGTGTCTGCAGTTAAGCAGAAGCACCGAAAAATAATGTACTAGGACTCCTGGGAGAAGAGCATGACAGCTGCATTGATCACAGCTGAGTAGTTGGACAATGCTAATGAAGTCCCTAAAGCCCCAGTCTGAGGGGGCTCATCCTTGAGTCTGGGGAAGATTTCCTGAGAAACAGCCTCCTCCTTAACTTGTTGCAGTGTTGCCCTCTTGAATTTGGAAGGGGATGTCCCCCAGCGCTTACTGTTACCCGGTCACCTCCCTTCAGCCTGCATGCCTGAACCCCATTATCAAGACGGTGGTGCATTTGGGAGCCAGACGTGTGATACCGGAGGTGTCTGCATGGGTTGTGATAATGTGGTGCCAGCGCTGATGTCTGCTGTCACTGCTGCATAGGCTGGGACAGGGAGCACTGATAGCAGAAACTGAGCTTTGCATATTGATTGCTTGGTGCTGGTGCAGATTCACAGCTGAGCCCTTGAGGAGGGCTCATATCCTTCTGTTCAGAGTTATTTTTACAGTCCTTTGACTCTTTCTGGGATGTTTTTTTTATTCCTTGGGTCATCTTGTTCTAATTATTTTCCAGGAAATGAGAGCCAATAAAAGAAAGCCTTTCCGCTATGAATACATGTGTATTTTAAAATGTAGATATTAAAAATGCTCCCTGAGCAGAAATAAAAGCCGGTCTGGTTTATGCAAGTAATACCACAATCAGAGTAGCAGTTTGGCCCTTTAAATAGACCAGTGGTGTTTAGATAATACTTACCACAGGTATAGCTGTGCTAGTGTAAAAGGTAGCTAATGGTCTAAGGGCAGGAAGAGAAGGAAACCCTACTAAATTAAGCTCCTATATCCTGGTTACTATCCTCATATGGCAATTTATGTTAGTATAATCTGTCATTAAGGACTGCACTCTTTATTACTACAGTTCCCCATACAAAACCCTTAGTGATGGTGTTTTAACAGCGCTACCCTTCCCTCTGACTTCACATGGGGGCAGCAAGACATTGCTTTGTCAGCGGCAAATACGGTCTTACCTGAGAAGCGGCTTTGCCTGGGTGAATGTACAAGACGCAGGGATTTCTGGCTCCAGGGTAATTTCTTCATAAGTTTGAAAACCCCAAACAAACCAAACAGTTTTAAAAATAACTAGACCTTACATACTCAGCTTAGCCTTCAGCTGGGAATTGATTCTATTGTTTTAGATTATCAGGAAGAAGAAACTCTGCTGATAAGGTACACGAAGTGCAATAAAATCCAGCTCTTGCAGTAAGCATGGCCTGGCTTTTATATGCCAAGTGATCTAAACAATAGTACCGTGATGATGAATTCTGGCTTTTCTTTGGGAGATGAGAGTGAGAAGACTTCAGGTCACAAGTTTTATATTTGTGACGTTGTAAACACAATGCAGAAACAAGTAATTCCTGATTCCAGATTTTCAATGTTTCTGATGAGGTTGGGAAATCATTTGACAGTAGTGATGTAATGGTAGATACAATGACTAAATGTAACAAGAAAAGCCCATAAATGCCTGCTTGGTGTCCAGGGCTGGGTAGTGCCAAGCAGGTAATCTCTCTTGTACCCAAGTGACCAGGCTACCAAGAATGAAACTGAATATCCTAAAGGAAAAGACAGATCCATATGCCATCTGAAGTTTATCTCCAGTGGGTTGAATGGAAAAGGGGATGGGAGTTGCTGCCAGTTTTGTGTCTCTCAACATCAAGGGAATGTGGGCAAGTTGCAGAGGATGGGCTGGAAATATGATAGGGAAAGCAAAACATCCCTCACAGCAAGAGCCACTTATACACCATCAGAAGCTCAGGGCACCACGGAGGGTTGCATTGCAGGGTTTTCTTTTTCCTAGCTCTAAAGGAGTTCCAACTAAAATAGGCAGAGATACAGAATAAGGTGACAGGTCTGCTTCTGCTTTATCTTGGAGAAACTGGGAGATGGACACCCAAGTGCAGGGACAGGGACTGTTGTTTCTTCCTTATTGTTAGTTTCCTCTAATTAGTCCTTTCTCTTCCTTCCTGTCTAACGTGTGCTGTCACAGCCAGCCCCAACAAATGTTTGCAGTACCTCGCTGTGACCAGTTCAGCAGCTTACACTCAAGGTGGGGTGTCCTTGATTTTCCCCCTGTTGAACTGGGAGCTGTTCAGGATGCAATAATTTTGTATTATGCCTCTTTTCATACCTTTCCTATAATCTGTGATGTCTTTTCCTGAAGTAGAAACAGTTGTATTTTCAAGGAGCTTTAGCAAATGAGGCTTGAAAACCTAAGGAAAGCAAAGCACCATGTTCTGAAGGCCCATCTCTAGAAAGACTGTTGGAATAAAATGGCAAAACCACTGTTGTTATAATAAGGAGAGTACCTGTCAATGCAGTGACTCAAATAATTAATGAGATGTCTTACACAGTCACTTATACACTTATACAGTGGTGATTATCCCACAGCACCTTTGCCTGCATGTACCAGCATCCTGGTACCAGGAGCTATGCCCCAGCTCAGTGCCTCAGTGTGTGGGTATTGCTCTCACACAGCCAATGCAGCATCTGGATGCTGAGTTGTGTGAAAACTGCATTGTGCTGTAAATGTACTTGTCCCCTACACGGCTGCACAACCAGGCTGCAGTTCAGAGTGTTAGAAATTATGTGGAAAATGCACTTTATCTGTTTCAGACAACCAATAAAAGTAAATTTAATTCTTACTTTCCATGCTCCAAGAGAGATTTTTCAGGAGTCACAAAACAACGTGTGAATTCTTCAAATGACTGAAATAAAACATGGCTTTTGCTTTCCTGCCACATGCATTTGGTTTGGGAAGGGCAAAGAAGGAGCCAAAGGCCTCAGGAATCTATACCTGGTAGCAGCAGCAAAAATTCAGAGACTTCTAGAAAAAATGAAACAAAGTTGAAGCAGATAACAAAGATTTATAGACTGTGGGACCATTATTGAATATCTCTAGGCTTTAAGAACCTTTGACCACTCAAACATATGTATGATGTTCCAACTATAGCTCAAAGCTGCAAGATGCTAAGCCTCATCTGACACAGTGAGTCTGGTGTCCTGAGGGATCTGGGGCCTTAGTGACGGTTTGGTTTACCCTGAAATAGATTGAGCTAATATTATGAGATTGCTAGGCATGGGAAAATGAGCAAAAACATTGCAGAGCAGAAGACTGGGTTTGTTTTTCAGGATTTTTTGTGGGCTTTAAACTTTAAATCATACAGATATTACCTGATTGGCTTGTAAGAACAGCGAGGGGAAGGAGAAGAATCTTTGCTAATTAGCCTATTGCTAAATATGTTCTAAAGCATTTTGCAAAGTGCCAAATGTTTCAGGCTTTACAAAGGCATAATGAGGTGTGCCATTATCTCTGGTTTTACCCAGACAAGTTAAGACAAATTCTGAGCTTGAATATATAAAGTACCTGTTAATCTCTGCAGGGGATCTGATGCTGGTATCTAGTCATGATTGAGGCTCCTAACTGGGAATGAGTATGGCAATAGGTGAAAAGTAGACTATCTTCTCATAGCCTGTTATTGCTATTGGAAGAGATCTACCATACAGAGTATCACTGGAACCATCGACTCAAAGGATGGGGCTGGGAAAGTATTTTGCTTGCCGCATATAAAAGAATCCAGAACCTGCTTTTCTTATTATGAAGATGTCAGTCCAACCCAGACCTTAATAAAATGATCTTGTAGGAAGACCTCTATGAATGTAGGCATTTAACAGCTGCTGCGCTGTCACTTGGGGCTGCCAGAAGCTCCAACAGGTCAGGAGCTTGTGGTTTTAAATTCTTATACAGATGATCCCTTTCCCACACTGTTCTTTGACACTGACCTGCAGCACAGGGTGTCTTGGCCAAGGGGTGATTTGGGCGATGTGTTTGCATGAAACAGGTCAGAGCTCTGTGTGATGTGCTCCTCACCCTAAAGTGAACATGTTAAAGCTGACAGCGCCAGGTGGCTGCTGATCAGGTTTTGAGATGAAGCATCTTAAACTCCATCATCCAAATTCCTGCAAGTTTCTTCCCACGATCCCACTGGGTTGATATGGGCGATGCAGAACCTGTCATGCATGCCACAATCCCACTTTCCATCTTGATAGCCACGAGCTTTTCCAAAGATTAGCTGCCTCAGTTTAGTAACCCTTTCTGAGGCAAGCTGTGAGTATGTGGGACCCACATATGCATCTTGCTCTCGTGGTGCCGTGGCTCCAGCACTGGGCTGAGCTGTGAAAGGAATGATGCTGGGAAATAACTAGCTGGAATCTGTAGTAAGCTGAGGGGCAAAAAGCCAATACCTGGGCTCTGATTTCCCCAGAATCTGCTGCTCCAGAGTAATACCTCTGTGAAACTCTGGGGCTGTCTAGGAGTGGAACAAAAGAGAAAAAACAGAGGGAGGTGAAGATAGAAGGGGAAGGCCTGGGCCGTTCTAAGTGAAAGGTAATAATTAAATTGAAGAAAAGCTTTAGAGACTGTGTGAACTTAGATTATGTCTGTCACCTTCCTTTCAGTGACATGACTTGGCAGCACGGTTTAGAAACAGCACTGGTTTCCAGAGCTACCCCTCTCTGCCTTTTTATTAGAAGAAGCATTTTTCACTCAGCTCAATGTGTTGTAAGCAGAAGCTTTCGTTGGTAACACCGGAGCTGACTTGAAGGGAAGAGAGAAACAACCCCAGACTTCCTTGCCACCAGCTTTCAAGGAGCCGTGAGGCGGAACCATCGCGTGTGTGCCGAGCGGTCCCGTGTGACCCACAGCGCGGCTGCTGTTCCGGGGCTGCGGGGGGAATCTCGGCTGCAGACTGGCGGGAGGATGCGGGGCCTTAAGGCGGGCTCCGGTTCCCCCCCTCGGTTCCTCGGTGCCGCCCCGTCGGACAGGGGCGGGGTTGGCGCATGCGCACTCAGCCCTCTCCGCCGCCTATAAGTACCGGGCGCGGTGCCCTCTACCCATCGGCGGTGCGGGGCGCGGCGCCGGACGGGGCGCACAGCGGGGTTGATCCCCCGGGCGGGAGGAGGATCCCGTGCCCGCCGCCTTCACCCATGGACGTGCGCAAGGGGCGGGCCGGGCGGCCAGCACGGAGTAGCGAGTAGCGGCGCCGCCCGCCCCTCTCAGCCCCGCGCACCGCTCGGCCGGTCCTTCCTGCCGGCGGCTCCGCACCCCGCGGTCCAGCCCCGGGTATGCGGCGGCGGCGGCGGCAGCAGGACCCTCGGCGAGACTCCCAGCAGCGCGGCGGCTGCATGCCCCGGGGGGCCGGGCGGCGCTGCCCCGGCGCGGGGGGGCTCTGACGGAGCGGCCGCCCGCCGCGCCGCGCCATGCAGGGCTGGCGGTGCTGGCTGCTGCTGGCGGCGCTGGGCTGGCTGCTGCCGGCGGGGGCCACGGCCAGCGGCGAGTACTGCCACGGCTGGCTGGACGGGCAGGGCGGCTGGCGGGACGGCTTCCAGTGCCCCGAGCGCTTCGACGGCGGCGACGCCACCATCTGCTGCGGCAGCTGCGCCCTCCGGTACTGCTGCTCCAGCGCAGAGGCGCGCCTCGACCAAGGCGCCTGCGACAACGACCGGCGGCAGGGCGGCGGCGAACCGGGCCGCCCCGGCAAGGACGGCCCCGACGGCGCGGCAGGTGAGGCGGCCCCGGCCCCGCTCTGGGGGCTCCCCCATGGCTCGGTGGCTCCCGGGGAGCCGCCGAGGGTTCGCGGCGAACTTTTCGCCCGCTCCTTCCCCCTCGTCGCCGCTTACCCCCTACCCGCGGGACGGAATGAACGGCGGTGGGGCCGGCCAGGCCCGCCCGCAGCTGTTGAACGGGGCATGGCACCCTCGCGTAGATCTATTTTTTTCCCCTCCCTGCTGCTCAGAAGCCGAGCGCTGCCGTCCGTTAGAACAGGTGATGCGGGACCGGGTCCTCAGCCCCGTCTGTACTCCCGGTTCAGACGGGAAATAAAATAATGGAACGATCCGCATGAGCGAAACCAAAAGTAATGTGACCTTCCGAAATGATTCCTGGCCGGCCCCCACTCTGACTGTGTACGTTCATCCACCCCCACTTAGGACCGGTTTTACAAGATTGAATTTCAGGGATAAACTCGGGTCTTTCTGCTGCTGTTCAAATAAAGCCCTGGTGGCTTCCCAGAGCTCTTGCTGCAATCCACACACGCTGAACGCGTTAGAAGTAGCCTGAAGTGATGTTATAATTAGGACAGATTTACTCCTGGAAAACTTGTGTGTTACAGTCTGTAGCAAGTGCTTGCACCTGCTCAAGAGCTGCTGTAGCACAGACTGCAGAAGTAGAGACAATTTTTTGCAAACCTTTTGTCTAAAAAGTGCTAAAATTGTAGAAGAAACGTGGCATTTTGGTTGTATCTTGCTCCGTGTGATCAGCAGTGCAAGGAGCAATTCTGACTTGAGCAGACAGATGACCCCCTTTGCAGTCCAACAAGGGAATGTTGTTAACAATCGAATTTCTTTATTAAATTAATATTTCCTGCTCAGCCTGGCACCTGCAGGAGGTGCAGCCAGTGTGCCAGAGCATGTTGTTATCGGGGTCTGCCTCTGCATGGTCAGTCAGGCTCAGGTTGGAGTCCACAGCCCTGCCTGAGTCTTGGGTCTATGAGGTTCTGGTGGAAATGCTTAAGCCCAGGCGTGTTGCCTGGTATCTTTCCCCCGTTTTTCACAGATATATCCATGCAGGTTTCTTACTAAGGCAGACAAAATAGCTTTTTCCTTGGGGGCGCAGAGCAGCCGGAGCGCAGGTTGTTCCAAGGATGGTGTTCACCATCTGCCTCCTTGGGCTTTCGACCCCACCACTGAAGCATTACCTGTACTTTCTTCTCCCACTCCTTGCTCACCCCCACTCCTGCCCTGATGGTCCTTCTTCAAGCCTGACAAGGAGTGATACTGCCCCTCTGAGGGGAGTGAAGCTTCAGAGCATGCTGCTGTCACCCCACCACCCACCCCTTGCCTTCTGAAACCCAGGGCAGCCAGAACCTCATCCCTGGGACTGCTGCCTTGTCACTGCCTGGCTGTCTCCCTGCCCTGAGGGGTGACAGCAGCCATAGAGGGCTGGCAGTGGGGAGGGATGCAATGCAGCGCTGGGGTTTGATCATCCCGTTCTCCTGAACTGTAAGCAGGGATCCTGTCTGCAAAGTATCTCCCTGCAGCAGTGTTCAAACCCAGTGTTCTCTTGCCTGATTTTTCTAGTAGGTTGTTTTAGAGACAGGATCTGGTGAGGTGTGTGGTTATGGTTGATGTCTAGACTACCATCAACAGGAGGCAGCTATCCTCCATTGAGACATGAGCTATGGACTTTCCTCCCTGCTAGTAACTTTAAAGATGTTTTGGGGAACTCCAGCCTTGGTTTTCGCAGCCTTTTTCATCTTCGGCATAAAATGCTTGGCTGCACACACAGCTTGTAGTGCTCACCCTGCATTGACCTGTGTGGGGAGGAGGTGGGCTCAGCTTGTGTGAGAGGGGCCTTCTGCTAGAGCTGCTGGGGTTTGTCCTTGGCCCCCAGTGACAATGTTTTTCTCACTGTTGCAGTGCCCATCTACGTGCCATTCCTTATCGTTGGATCTGTATTTGTTGCCTTCATCATCCTGGGGTCGCTGGTAGCTGCTTGCTGCTGCAGATGCCTGCGGCCCAAGCAGGAGCCCCAGCAAAGCAGAGCCCCTGGGGGCACCCGCCTGATGGAGACAATCCCCATGATCCCAAGTGCCAGCACCTCCCGGGGCTCCTCCTCACGCCAGTCAAGCACCGCTGCCAGCTCCAGTTCCAGTGCCAACTCAGGGGCCAGAGCCCCCCCAACCAGGTCCCAGACCAACTGCTGTTTGCCCGAGGGGACCATGAACAATGTCTATGTCAACATGCCGACGAACTTCTCGGTGCTGAACTGCCAACAGGCTACCCAGATCGTGCCGCACCAGGGGCAGTACCTGCACCCTCAGTATGTGGGCTACACTGTGCAGCACGACTCGATGCCGCTGACCCCTGTGCCCCCCTTCCTTGATGGTTTGCAGAGTGGCTACAGGCAGATCCAGTCTCCCTACCCGCACACCAGCAGCGAACAGAAGATGTACCCAGCCGTGACTGTGTAACGCTGATGCCTTCCTCCCTATCCCCACCCAGCAGGTTTTTATATCTAAACTGAGCGGTGGAGAAATACTTCCTTGGAACGAAGCTTCCAGAACATCACTTGTAAATAACTTTGAAAGGCTCATGCATGTCAGACAGTGTTTATAAACCATTTATTTCCATCGGGGTCTGTTGCCAGAAACTGTAGGATGATATCTCTGAATTAACGTTGCCAGATCCGCTCTCATTCCAGTGCATGATTTACAGCACCGAAGGATTACGCTGCAAATCCGTACATATTTCAGATCGCTGTACTTGCGAGATAAATGCGGGAGCCATTAAGTGCCCTTCAGGTATGACATGTTCAGAAGTATTTGCCTAATTAATTTGTAGAAAGAGTTTTGTTACACTGTATGAGGCCGCAGTACTTAAGGAACCTCTTTTCTCCTCTTCCAGCTTCTTGATGACATTTCCTGTTGCTTTACAGACAATCACAACCGAGTGCTGACCAGTGCAATCCTTGCTTGCTGGGTGCTGGTATGAGCTCCGTGGCTTAACCATCCCTGGTTTGGGGTGAGATGCCACAGAAGGCTGTCTTGCAAAGACCAGTTTTCCTTGTCCCTGGTATTTATGTAGGAATTAGAAGAGTGTGAACTACTCAGCTCTTCCTTCCAGTGCACTTGAAACCCTTTGATTTGGCTTTGTCTCAAGATCAGGACCCAGTAGTGGTTTGCACAGACCTTATGAACTTGTAACTAAGAACAGGGTATGAGGTGCTTGCTCTTCCTGACACAAAGCTTTTGGTTCGAGCTGGCAGAGGCTGAGCTGAACCTGCCTTTGCAGAGAAAGGTCGTACTGTGACTCCAAACATGCCTGCTGTAACCTCACTTCCCATGAAACACTAAACTCGTGTGAGCACACACAAAGTTGTGCCCTGCCTGCGATTGAGTCTGACCATTCTAAAATGGACTTTGTCCCCCTCCAGCCCCGTGTGAGCACCAGCTCTGCTCTGTGGGACTGGGGCTGGATCTCACACAAAGCTGTTCCCTTTTCTTCTCTACCTGTGGGGCAAGGAACAAGGAAGGCACAGCTGTATTTAAAAGTAAGGCAGAAGGCCCAACCAAAGGATGAAGGTGCTTGTGGCTCCCCGCAATGCCATGGGGCCAGGGAGGAGGCACGGTGTGGACAGGGGGGATGACATTGCAATGGAGCTGCTTCACTTCATCTGGGTGAAAAAACTCCAGGAAGCAGCATGCTGGGAAAAATCAGACTGTACTAATCACAGTGTGTCACCAGGTATGCAACAAACTGTTCAGACTGGTTTTGTCTCTTCAGGAGAAGGAGTCTGCATTTCCATCCATTCTGCAGCCAAAACACCACAAGGGAAGGCTGAGGCCATATATCAAACCTGGGCAATTACTGTAACCAGAGCTGATAAAAGGTTTCTTATTGTCTGATACTGTATCAGTATGTAGCAATAACTGTGATACTACTTTTTTTGTATGTCTTTAAACTACGTGTCTGTGCTGAAGCATTGCCAAATCCAATGGTTTACTCTTAAACGTGCCACACACAGGCAGTCTGAACGGGCAGCCATGGTTTGACCACTGACATAGGAAAATGAATAGCTAATTTATCCCAGAGCTGCTGTTCCTGGCTGCCAGTGTCCATTCAGCACGTAGGACCTGGAGAGGAAACTTGGCTTGAGACCTGGCATCCATCTCCCCTGGCTGGGTGCCTTCAGCAAGGCAGCGGCCAGCTGCTGGAGGTGTTGGGTGGCTGCTCTACTCCAGGACACCTTCAAAGGTAGCTTGTGCAGCAGAGGTGGGTGCTGCCAGGCCCTTGAAGGACCCAACATGCACCAAGGGCTTGTGGCGATTTAGGGTTCTACCTGTCTATGTTGAGGCTTGGTCCTGCTGACCTTCCAAAGCTGGGCATTGGGAACGGGGCCTCTGCTGCCTGGATCTGGAGGGGCTTGGCCCCAGGTGAAGCCCAGGCTGTGGCTGCATGGCCAGAACACAAGTTCATCCATGCGGTCCTGATCTTTCCCAGCTGTGAACCAAGCCTGCTCTCCCTACACCATCAGTGTGTGCTGCCTGCCTCGCACGGGCCTTGGCAAGGACACTTCCTCTGACCTATGAAATTCAGGTGAATCTCTTTGTATATTGTTTACTTTTTTTGTTTAAAAAAAGGAGAAAATAAGTTAAATTTAAGTCTGTAGAAACTGATTTACAACTGCAGGCAGAGAAAACTGAGTTGTAATAAAAAAAGCTTTGTGAGATGTGGTGGGTTTTTTATGTCATGTATAATAATGTAAAACCAATGTTACCATTTGATACAGCTTTTAAATCTCTGAAAGGGCACTTGCTTTAAAGTGTTTCTTGCGAATGAAGAAAAAAAGCCCCCTTTGTTTCTTAATAAATACTTTATGGTGTGACTTTGGTTTTGTTTGCTTTGTTATAGGATTTTTTTCCCCTTCAGTTAATGCTTTACTTTCCTCTGTCTACAACAGTACATCTGATCAGCCCAGTTCTGGCCAAAAAGCAAAGTTAGGGGTTTTGGCTGTGTTTTTGAGGAATAACAGTAAAACCAGCAGATTACTTTGTACTTACGTGGCTGAATGCTGAGCCCTCATGGGGCATGTCTGCAGGGGCTTGTTTGGAGGGAGGGGGAGCATGGAGAGGGCACCTGAGTGTCACGTGAGCTGGGAACCCCTCATGTCTCAGTGGCTGCAGGGATGCTGGGGAGCAGCAGTGGGAGTAGGAGGGGACCCCTCAGGCTCCCCCTTTTCCAAGTAATGCCAAATGTCATTTCCACAGATTTTTTTAGGCTCAGTTGGTTTCAGAGGTACCAGCTAAGCATTCTGAGAGTGTAACTCAGTAAGTGTCTGTGCTGTTCCCACCTCCCCCTGCACAGGGACCCTTGTCACTTATGCAAACTCTATCCTCATAAGTGAAATGAAAACCAAACCCCTGTTGTGCCGGGGGCATCACTCAGTCTGGGACAAGGCCACTTTGCTTTCTCCTTGTTTGCTTGCTCCTGCTGCTAGTGATGCCAGTGCTGTGCTGCAGGCAGGAGGCTGGTGGAGCAGAAAGGGCATGGATAGGAAATTGGGCCTTGTTAGATTGGCATGTTCATGACTCAAGTAAATAGGAAAGAACAGCCTGGGAAAAATGTAGCCTTTGTCAGGCTCTGTGTAGCACATCCCAAAGTGCCATAGCTTCCTAGCATCTGGGGGAGGCAAAGGAGCAGGGCTGGAAGCAGAAAGGTGGCAGGGAAGGAGGGGTCAGCTACAGCTTAGAGCAGATGTGCTGAGGTGACGAGCACTTTGCAGCAGGAGAAGCCTGTTCTTTGTGTCAAAGCTTTTCCTCATGCTTTGTTCTTCTTCCTTGTAATTTTTTCCCCTCGGTTGAGCAGAGTAAGGTTTTCCTCCTGCACACGGTGACTATGGATGGCACAGGGCAAACATGTGGAAGCTTGTTGGTAAACTCTGAGCAAGCACGAGTGGTAGTTAGGAAAGATCCATTCACTTTGTACAGGCTACAGTGCTAGCTGAGACCAGGGTCTAGTTGACTGCAATTCAGAAGGAACAGTCCCACATGTAATGATCACATTAACAGGAAAACTCTGGCATAGTGCTGCTGCTTAGCACTGTGCCACAGCAGCCCAGGGCTGGGTTCAGATCAGGGCCAAGGGTGGGCACAGCAGCGCTCAGGTCCTACCAATGGACATGTATCTGTTCCATAGGAGAGCTGGTCTGCCCCTTTGTAATGTAAGAGCCCAAAACCTGAGGATTCAAAACTCACAGCCATTCTTCTAAACCTGTGGGATGGCCTGTAAATACACTTTTAGCCTTGTATGGCTGTAAGAAGTTATGGAAACACTCCTGCAGTCACTTCACCCATAGAATCATAGAATCATAGACTAGTTAGGGGTGGAAAGGACCTTAAGATCATCTAGTTCCAACCTCCCTGCCATAAACAGGGACACCTCAGACTAAACCATGGCACTCAAGGCTTCATCCAACCTGGCCTTGAACACTGCCAGGGATGGAGCACTCATAACCTCCCTGGGCAACCCATTCCAGTGCCTCACCACCCCAGAAAGAATTTCCGTAGTTTGAACCCAGCCAGGCAGCACGTTCACCCACTCAACCCCTCCAACCCCCCCCCCTTTCCTCCCCACTCCCAGAGGAGTGGGAGGGAAGATGGGCCGAAGAACTCCCACTGGTCAGATAACAACAGCCCAGTAACCAAGGTACAACACAAATCACTATCGCTATCACCAACAATAATAACAATGACAAAGAAAACAAGGGAAGAGGGTACAATACCACCCGCCGAAAACGAGCCCGACCGGGAAGATCCCCCTCCTTCCGGGTAACTCCCAGTTACCTCCTGGGCATGACGTGCTATGGTATGGAATACCTCTTTGGTCAGTTTGGGTTCTGTCCCTCCTTTCTCCCGGCCCCCCCTTCTCCCCGGCAGAGCATGAGGCTCACAAAGTCCTTGGTCAGGGCAAACATCACTCAGCAACAACCAGCTACAGTCAAAACACCAGCTACTAAAGAGAAGAAAAACTGACTGCAACTGCTGAACCCAGGACACTTATATCCAATCTAAACCTCTCCTGTTTAAGATTGAACCCGTTACCCCTTGTCCTGTCACTACAGTCCCTAATAAAGAGTCCCTCCCCAGCATCCCTATAGGCCCCCTTCAGATACTGGAAGGCTGCTGTGAGGTCTCCACGCAGCCTTCTCTTCTCCAGGTTGAACAGCCCCAATTCTCTCAGCCTGTCTTTGTATGGGAGATGCTCCAGTCCCCCAGTCATCTTTGTGGCCTCCTCTGGACTTGTTCCAACAGCTCCATGTCTTTTTTACCCACCCCACAGCCCTGCTGAGTGCTCCCCATGGGCTCTCTGTGGCGATCACACAGCTCAGCACAGGATGATGCATGGGTAAGGAAACCCTCCCTGCAATGTCGTATGCCTCTTCACTTGTGCAATTTCATCCCATTACTCAGTCCCTTCTTTCCAGACTGCCCTAAACAATTCCTCTTTTTCCTGCTGTTTACACCCCTTAAATTTATGTTCTCACTCATTTGCAGTTCGAAGTGCATGGCATACTATTTCACTGACTATTTCTGAATACACTGCTACTTAAGGCACTGAAGTGTTCTGTCAGTACTGTGCCATGCCAGAGATGGTGTGCATGGTAGGTAAGTAGTAACGATGGTTGGAAGAAGCCAGCAAAACCACACAGAAGTTGGCACTGGATTGCCCATGGTGCACACCAAAGTGCTGCAGGTGTCCTCAGAAAGGGAGCTATGAGCATGGTGGTACCCCCAAGGCAGCTGTAGGCAGCTCCATGGCACTGAGCCATGCCTGGGAACAGAACAAAACGTGCCAAGGACGTGACCCCCTCACAACAGACACATGGAGAACCACTCTGAAAGGTCTTAACCTGCCAGCTGGGCATGACCAGAGGACAAAGCCCAATCCTTTCCCTCAGCAGGAGTCACTTGTGCCCCCTTCACAGCTGGTACCAGCCATTGCCATTAGAGGAAAGCAGACCTTGCTGCTATTAGAGACTGTTGCTTAAATGGGGCCCATAATGTACATAGGAGAGGGAGCTGGGATAGGTTTGGGTCCCAGCTCAGCACATGAACCTCAGCACCTCCATTTCAAAGTACCTAATTTGCTGTTCGCTTGGGGTCTTGCTGAAACCCTTCTTTCCCTTCCAGATTTTCTGCTTTCCCATTCTTTTTTTCCCAGTGAAATTGTTACTAAATATTATTCCCCACATGTATTCCCCTGTATTTTTCCAAGCTGAATCTCATTTTATTGTTTCCTGCTCGTATTTCTTGCTTCTCTGTAGGTCCCTTTGTATTATTTCTCTGCCCTCAGTGGGGTTTGTAATATTTCCCTGCCCAGGAACATTTGCAAATGGACTGAGCCGGTTATTTAAGTCTCTGTCATCCTTTCTTCCCTTTCCCATTCACACTGCATGGGGCCAGTTCAATGAGGCCCTTCCCTCCCTGTGGGTTCAGAGTCTCCCAGCCTGTAAAGCATCATTTAATCCCTGTGACACTGTTTCTGTGCAACCTGAATGGCCAGATAACACCAGTCAGCGGGGCAGTAAGAGCTTCCTATGCCTCATCAGTGTGGATGTGCCCACCATGCTGGATCAGGTGGCACAAAATACTAGTGGGAGCTTTACCCATGGGAAGCCCTCACATGAACCAACACCATGGCATGGCTGATTTACACAAGCCAAACACTATTAGCATTGGCCCATCTGCTGCAACCCCTGGGGGTGAAGTTGGAATGGGTGATGTCCTGCCTTCCTTAGCACCCTGGGGTAAGCCAGTGCCTCCACTTTCTGCTCTGGACCCAGCCCTGGGTGCAGCCCCAGCACAGAGCTGGCTTCCCCCTCCCTGCTGCAGAGACACCCCTTCCCATCCCAACACTTACCAGTCTTGTCATTTGCCCACAGAGATGCTGTAATATTTCCTTGGCTTTATTTGTTCTTTAGCTCCAGAAAGTCCCAGCATGCTGACCGCAGGCTTCTGTCACCGGGCTTCTGACACTGCACCTCTCACCTTCAACTGCTCCATGTTGGTTTGTCCACATGTTTTCCCCTGGGCCTCATGTCTCTTCCAACTCCTGCTTGTCCCCATGCCAGTCCTGCACCCTTTAGGGACCTGGGCATCGCTGAGGAGGCTGCCCAGAGGAACTCTACTGGGGGCAGCTCCACTGGATGGGGACATATGGGGCAGCTGATTAATGAGCACAGCTTCATTAGGAGAATGCACATCCATTTAACATCAAGGGTGACATCTTCCTGCTTTCCCAAACACTGAGAGCAAGAAGGCAAACATTTTCCTAGGCATGGCTGAAAAGTTGCTAAGTGTGACAGAGGCTGAGTATAGACTTACTCCTGATTTTCATTAGAAGGGGAGAGAAATGTCTGTGATCTGTAAAGTGAATCACAGCTCTCAGATGGTAAGTGCCTCCAGCATTGTCCTGGCCACTGGCTTTGGCAAAAGAACATTCATTTAATTCTTCTTTACATGTGTCACTTTAGGTGGCTGTTTCTGAAGAGATGTAAATGCTCAGGTAACTCAGTAACCTTCTGCACTGGGCAAGGTCTATGTACGCACAGCTCACCAAGGACAGACATGGTTTGATTGATATTCAAGGATCACCTGCTACAAGCTCAGGAGTGTTGCATCCCAACTAGAAGGAAGTGCAGCAGGAGGGCCAGGAGACCTCCTTGGATGGATAAGGAGCTGCTGAGGAAAATTCAAAGGAAAAAAGAGGCTTATAAAAGGTGGAAGCAAGGACAGGCAGCCTGCGATGAATACAGGGATGTTGTCTAGGAAGCTGGGGACCAGGTGAGGAAAGCTAAGGCCCAGTGAGAATTAAACTAAGCTAGGGATGTTAAGGACAACAAGAAGGGATTCAAGAGGTACATTGCGAATAAAAGACAGACCANGAATTAAACTAAGCTAGGGATGTTAAGGACAACAAGAAGGGATTCAAGAGGTACATTGCGAATAAAAGACAGACCAGGAACAATGTAAGGCCCCCTCCGGAAGGATCAGGTGGACTGGCTACACAGGATTTGGAGAAGGCTGAGGCTCTGAATGACTTCTTTGCTCGGTCTTCAACGGCAAATGCTCTGACTGCACCACCCAAGTCTTGGAAAGCAGACGCAGGGACTGTGAGAATGAAGACTTTGGGCCCACTCTAGGAGAGGGCCTGGTTCGAGACCATCTTAAGAACCTGAGTGTGCACAAGTCCATGGGACCTGATGAAATCCATCCGTGGGTCCTGAAGGAGCTGGCAAGTGAAGTTGCTAAGTCACTGGCCATTATATTTGAGAGATCATGGCAGTCAGGGGAAGTTCCTGAAGACTGGAAAACGGGAAATATAACCCCCATTTTCAA
>NDXB01021329.1:6609-17228 GCA_002631895.1 Agapornis roseicollis
GGGGGGGGGGGGGCTCTCCGGGCCACCCAATGGGAAGGAGGGAGGGCGGTGTTGCAGTGCCACGCACCCCAACACCCCTTTCCCCGAGGGGCTGGGAAGTTGGGAGAAGGGAGTTGGGAAGACCCTGGGGCTTTGCGGGAAGGTCTGTCCCAAACGGGGCAGTAGTGCAGATAAACCACGGGAGAAGCGGTGTGCCGGGAAGGCTGCTAGCTCAGCGCCGGGCTGCCCGGCCGGAGCTCACCCTGCTCAACACTGTGCAGGTGGTAGCGACGCTGTTGTTCGCATGAGCCCTGAAATGCCCTGTACCTCTGGCGAGCACCGTGGTGTGAAATCAGCCTGCATGGGTGGTGGAGTGTAGACCGGGAGCTGAACTACCTAGTTCATTGACCGAGTTGAGGTTCTGAATTCCTTATGGCAAGGACTGGGCTATTGCATTTGGGGTATCTTAAGAAAATGGCCTGGCTTCCGGTTTTGAGAAACTATAATATTTAGTTACAGTGAGTTTGCCTGTAAAGAATTTCTGCTGAACAGACATCTATTACAATATAAAGTGGTTTGCTTTTTCCCATGGTTGGGATTATGATTTCTGGGTAGGATCTGTGCTACCTGGTAAGATTAAGCTCACATTAAAGTTACTTCTTGACAAACGATTAATAGGATTGTTGCTCTTCTTGGTCTCCTGTTTTAATGATCCTTTGAGAACTTAACATTTCTTAGTGATGCATACTAAAAAAAAAGTTTGCTGACAAATTCAGAAGTTGTAGGAGAGAGGACTGTTGGATCAGGGTGGGCTAGGAGTAGGATTGCCTTATAATTGCATAAATTTTGTTCCTTAAGAAATTTTTCTGATTTTTTTTTTCTCAAGGTAGAAACTCTACAATTTGCAGACTTTTAAAGGAACATGTAATTTGTAATAGCATCTTTTGGAAGAAAAGTCAATGGTACATTAAGCTGCGGCAAATACAAACTTTGAAGGTGAAGTTGAAGTGTGAAGTGAAGAATAAATTGGCAGCATTCACATCTGTAGTCATAAAACAAGTATTATTGTTCAAAGAGTCTGCTGATACCACTGTATATGCTGGTTTAAGCAACCGATCACATAGCTGAATTCTTGTGTTGAATGTATTTGTTTAATAAGTGCATCAGTATCAAAGCTGTATCTTGCTCCATCCCATCTAAGATCTGAGATTAGAACACTGAAAGACTGAAGGAGATCTGAATATGTGCTAACATAATATATGTGGCTTGCGTTAGACATTGGAACATTTAATCAGGCATACTTGACAGCAATAGAACTAAGGTTCTGTTGAAATACTCGATCTTCTGGAGATAGTGGTTTGCTGACTAGTAGTATAATTAGCTGGCTGGAGGATTCTTTACAGAAGTCTCTACTTACAAACAAAGGGAAAGCTTCTATTTGCAGAGTATTTTTCTTAGTAGGCTGCTAGTTATAGTATACTTTGCAAGTTAAAAGAGTGCTTTTATAATTGATCTTCAGTCATTTGCCGCAGAACAAGATAGTAGAACTTGATTTTAGAATCATAGACCTCTGTGAGAACAGAAATAAAGGCAACCTCATTTTGAAGTTGCAATATACTCTTATTTTGTTTTTTTTTTTAGTGTCATAGAGTGAAAGGAAAATGCGTCTTCCGAGTCTGCCTTAAAGGAGAGACAGAAAGATACAAATGTCATTTGACCCTTGGCAAAAATCTTGTACATGGTGGTATGCTTCAGGAAAACTTAAAAGTTTTGCCTACTGAGATAAAAAGTACCCCAGCTCCTTCAGTGAACCTAACACCCTTGCCTCTGAATGCGAATTTCCCTCGCCCCAAACAAGAGTTAAGGATTTCCAGAAACATTATTGGAAGTCTTCCGGAAAGGAAGTAATAACTAGATAAAAGACAATGCTTGAAATGAAAGACTCCTGGCTAAATGTGCATGCTAATGTTCCAGGAAATTGCAGAGTAAAAACTTTCACTGCTCTCTGTTTTAGTTGGTTTTTTTCTGAGTATGAGGTGTTGGGACAAGCTTGTAGCCTTGCCTCGTCCCTTTATACTTGGGTTAATCCATGCCAGTTTGTTCTCCAACATTAAATGAGCACTGAGGGCATTGAAAATACACCCACGACTTCCTAATGCTTGCACTTAGATTACTGTTGTTAAGCTGTGGTCCATTTTTGAGTGTTGCCCAGTGTTGACTTACCTGTAGATAGCAGGATGTCACTTGACTTGGAGTACGGAGGACTTTCAGCTGTTAGAGCTGCAGAAGAGGATGCAGACAGCAGCAGTAAGGTGGTTGTATTTATGAAACCACTGAAGTCTGCAGGATTCTGTCTACTTAAATCTGTCATCTTATTGTGCCAGTATCAGTGTCTAGCCATAGCTGCCCTAGCAAACACTACGGTTGATTTTCCATTAACTACAATTAATACTAAATGTTTGCTTTTCCTCCAAAACTCAGTGAATTTCTCAGAGTCTAAGGGTTTATACTTTCAGAGACTGAAGTTTGTAGAGGACAAGCTCAAAGATATGTCCAGAAACTGCATTCCTTTGTGAGCTTCTTGCCTTTCTTCAACCTCTTAAACTTGTCCTTTTTGGGCAAAGAAAGTAAAATTACTTTTAATAGTGAAAGGAGAATTAATGCTTTGGGAAGTGTCTTAAGAGCAAGATAAGAATATGACAGAGAGATTTTCTGTTACTCAGAAAGCCGTGCATGAAAGAATACCTTTAAACTATGCTGCTTAGATCTCTTGAGTTCAAGGATTGGACAACAAGACATATTACTCTCTGCTGGTAGTTAAAAGTAGTAATGAAGGCATTGTCTTTTCTCAGTACTAATCGTACTTCAGTGAACCACTTGTAAGGGGCAGATGTTCTTTAGGTCTTTCCATCACCCTAGACCATTGTGAAAATAATTTTTATATTAGTCTGAAATGACACATTCAAGTAGTTTTCTTCTCACTCAACACAGAATTGTAATGGTACTGAACTTACACAAAGCTGTTGGATGAGCAACCAACTGGCGATGCTGTAACATCTGAACTGTTGCATTGCTGGCTTTAGTTTCAAGTTCCCTATTTTGTGATGAGCTATCTAGGCTGCACTGGAATTGTGGTTTAAATCCTGTTAAAAGCTCAGCTGAAGATGAGACTTGGAGAAAGAATGTTGTGTGTTTCTCTCAGCACTGTAAATCGTTGCTGTAGTTGACATGTCTGGTACTTAAGTGTAATCACCACAGGCGTTGATAGGTGAAGTTGTTAATGCTAAGAGATCAGTATGTCCTTTGTCTTAAGGTTATGATGATTTCACCTTGCTACAAGTTAGTCAGTATGTGATTGCTGAAGCTGTCATATGGTGTGCCTTTCCTCCCAGAATCAGCTGATGTTTTTTTCAGAAGGTTTCTGTCTCCCTCGTAGTGTGTTGTTGCTGCCTCTTACAGCAACTCTTAAAATAGTTTCACTGAGCAAATATGCCTTAAAGTACTCTTGGGCAACTGTGTGTTCTCTCTGTGCAGTCCAGCTTTCTTAGATACAAGTTAATAGGGCAGTTGTGTATTGCCCATTTGAACCATATGTTCAGCCAGGCAGACTTTTATTTCACGTATTATGGGATTTTATGTCTGGTCACAGAACCACAAAATGACTGAGGTTGGCTGAGACCTCTGGAGGTCTTCAGAGGTCTCAGAGGTGGTGGGCCATGTCCAGATAGCTTTTGAGTATCTCCAAGGATGGAGACTCCATAAGCTGCCTGCAAGTTACCCTCACAGTGCAAAAGTGTTTCCTGATGCTCAGAGGGAAACTCTTGTGTTTCAGTTTGTGCCTATTGACTCTGGCCCTGCCGCTGGACACCACTGAGAAGAACCTGGCTCCAGCCTCTTTGCACCCTCCCTTCAGATGTATATGTATACATTTTTATATGTGTAGGTCCTTCTCTGCAAAGCTACTTTCTAGCAGGTTAGGCCCCAGCTTGTATGGTGCCTATAGTTGTTCCTCCATAGATGCAGGACTTTGCACTTCGCTGTGTTGAACTTCATGAGGTTTATGTCTGCCCATTTCTCTGGCCTGTGATTCCATGTGGAGTAAGCATTATTCTGGAGGTTGATTTTGCATGTGAAAAGACAAGTTAACAAGTAGGTATTTAAGTTGATTGTTGTCTGTGGCCAAAAGAGAGAACTTTTGGGAGGACTTTGTGGTGAGAGGTTGTGAAGCAGATTCCATTCTTAGTCCTGTAGAACAGCTCTCTGCATCTCAAACCAATGAGACAGTGCCATTGTGTAGTTCAAAAGCCTATGAACTGAAGGGTAACTTAGCAGCAGTGTCAGTAGGGCAGTTGTCTTTTAAGTCTTGATGTTACATTTAGCTAATATCTTGTGCAAGACAGTAGTGAATTTTTTGCATGGGAGACAATCTGTTGCATCACAGTTGTCAACATTAAACAGATTTTGAAGCATTACTGCTGTGTATGTTTGCATTTGTGACTACTAAATCTGTGTGCTGATTTCCATTTAAGTATTATATTGTATGCATGTTCTATTCCTGTATCCAGGCAACAGTAAGAATTAGGTGGTGGGGTGGCAGATGCAGTGGCACACAGTCCTCTGCTGCTGTTGTCATCAAGAGGGGGTTTAACAGCGCACAAATATATGTGCAGTTTCAGCTGACTTGCTTCTTAAAAGGTGATGTTCAGCCTTTGTGCTAACGTAGCTACATCGCTATGTATCAGCATATCACAGCTGTGGAGCAGTAAGGATGGTAGCTTGTAAGGATTGTTTCAAGCAGATCATGGCTTTGGTCTTTGAACTGGCCCCACGTCTATTAATGGTTATTCTGACATCACTCAAATTTATGTGAAGTACAGATGCTGGAGTTGGTAGCTCATAATCATGTGTTAGACATTGATTCTTCCAAGATGCCTTCTTTGATCTGGTTTTGTTTGCTGCTTCCCACCTATAAAGCAATGGAAGAGCTGTGCTGTTTTACATCTGTACAGCTTGTAAGGCTGAGTAATGCTATCCCTAACAGCACATTTTTTGAAGTCTTGCAGGAAAATTAGCTTTCATATTTGGGCACGTAGAACTGATCAAGTGATCCAGCTACTGTAAACAGGTTTCCCTTGTTGGTGGTCATCAGAGCTGATGCATGAATAGTTCTTTTATGAAAGTGCAGTGCAAACATCAGAAGACTTATGTGCATCAGTCATTTCCTCATGATGATTAGCAGGCTATCAAATAACAGATTTTATTACATATTGCCAAACCAATACCAGCATGACATTTTTTGATCAGCCATCTACATTAATAGAAGGTAGAGTCTGGACATCTGTCATATGTAGACTGGCTGAGATTTGCTCAGCTCACATATGTTAGTTATGCAGAGCAGCATCCTTCCGAGCAGGAGGGCTCTCCACTTTAGACATTTAGGGCTTGCCTTTACAGACAAGCACCCCTGGATTTCAGGAGAGCAGACTTTGGCCTCATCAGGGATCTGCTTGGTAGAATACCATGGGATAAAGCCCTGGAGGCAAGAGGGGCCTCAGAAAGCTGGTTAATATTCAGGGATGACCTTTTCTAAGCTCAGGAGTGGTGTATCCCAATAAAGAGGAAGTCAGGCAGAACCACCAGCAGGCCTGCGTGAACGGACAAAGAGCTTCTGGACAAGCTCCCACACAAAAAGGAAGCCTAAAGAGAGTAGAAGCCGATGACAGGTAGCCTGGGAGAAATACAGAGAAATTTTCCAAGCAGCCAGGAAACAGGTTAGGAAAACTAAAGCCCTGGTGGAATTAAATCTGACCAGGGATGTCAAGAGCGATGATAGTTCTATAGGTACGTCAGCAATAAAAGGAAGACTAGGGAAAATGTGTGTATCTGTGGAAGGAAACAGGAGACCTGGATACATGGAATATGGAGAAGGCTGAGGTACTTAATGACTTTTTTGCCTCAGTCTTCACCAGTAAGTGCTTCAGCCACATCACCCAAGTCACAGAAGGTAAAGGCTGTGACTTGGGCTAACAAAGAATCACCTGCTGTGGGAGAAGGTCAGATTCAAGACCATCTAAGGAACCTGAAAGTGCACAAGTCCATGGGACCTGATGAGATGCATCCACAGATCCTGATGGAACTGGTGGATGAAGTGCCATCAAATTTGAGAAGTCACGGCAGAGCGGTGAAGTTCCCACTGGCCTGGGGAACTATAGACTGGTCAGCCTCACCTTGGTGCCTGGCAGAGTCATGGAGCAGATCCTCCTGAAAACTATGCTAAGGCATGTGGAAAATGAAGTGATTGTGGATAGCCAGACTGGCTTCATTAAGGGCACATTGTGCCTGACAAATTTAGCCTTTGTGGCCTTCTACAGTGGAGTTACAGTGTTAGTGGATAGGAAAGAGCAGTAGATGTCATCTGCCTGCACTCGTGCCAAGCATTTGACGCTGTCCCGCAGTGAGAAGAAAAGGCTCTAGGGACACCTCATAGCAACCTACCATTACCTGAAAGGGTCCTACAAGAATGATGGAGAAGGAATTTTTACAGGGGCATATAGTGATAGGACAAGAGGAAATGGCTTTACACTGACAGAGGGTAGATGTAGATGAAATATAAAAAAAACATTCTTCACTACGTCAGTGGCAAGGCCCTGGCAGAGATTGCCAGAGAAGTTGTGGCTGCCCTATCCCTGGAAGTGTTCAAGGCCAGGTTGGATGGGATTTGGAGCAACCTCGTTTCACGGACGCTGTACCTGCCCCTGGCAGGTTGTTGCAACTAGATGATCTTTAAGGTCCCTTCGAACCCAAACCAGTCTATGGTACAGTCCCAGGAAACATCTCAAGTGATAGGTCTTTTTCAAAATATGGCAGTTCCTCTCAACTATGTGAGGAAGGAAGCCTTGGATACGAAACTCTTGTCTAGGCTGTAAGAGCAGACCATTTTTAGAGTGCTCTCCTGGCTTGTTTCTCTTTCAAGGACAAACATAGTTAATGCTCTAGCCTGTCACAAAGGTCTGTGTGATTATCTAATTATCTGGCAACTGGTTTGAGGCCACCCACCCACATTTCTTGCTTCACTGTATTTTAATCATTAGAAGCAGCGCTGTGAGCTGCAGTGAATCCTTGCATGTGAAAGCTTTACAGTGGCAAATCTTACGCACGAATTAACTTTACACTTGCATGTGTTGTGTGAATGCATTTTATACATTGACAGGAAATGATTAGCACTATTAGCTCTATACAGCATGACTATCAACAGGAGCTCCTTGTCACCATCCTCAGTTTTAAAGGACTTGTGTTTGCAGTGTGACTTGCACAGGTAGCGTTCCCCAGTGTCATTCCTAGTACTCATTGGCTGTCTGGGCTGCTTAGACTTTCCAGGCACTTGTGTGCTGGAGTTGCTTGCTTTGACAATGCCACTTGTATTTTTGTTACTTGGGAGTGTTTGATGTAGGACTGTCACTGTAGCTAACACCAAATGTGAAGAGTTGTAATGCAGCTTAAGATAGGATCTGGAGCTGGCACAGAAGCAGCCTTTGCAGGCTGTAAGGTAAAGCAATGACTGCCCTGGATTATGGTACTGACTCCTCCTGTGTTCAGTTGGTATTGTGAAAGCTGTCATTCACAGAGTGCACACAGTACATATTACAGGTATAACCTTTTAGGTGAAGCATTTTTCAAGTGAGTAAATTCTGACCTTTACAGATATAATGATATGTAAAATCATTGATATCAGGACTTGTATAAATATAGGTCTGAACCTTGTAATAGTTTGCAGTTTAGAGGGAGCCTTCAAATGGGGATGTAATTCACCTGGTATAGAATGCTACTAAAAGTAACCATTCTAGAGTAATTGTCTGCAAAAATATTGGAACACCATTACAAAGATGATATATATGCTAGGTGAGAAGGGGTGTTCTGGTATTAGGAGGTGTACAGAAATATTTAATGCTGCTTTGACATGAGCTGAGCACAGTACCTCTTTGAAATAAATCTCATTTCCACACCTTTCTTCTAAAAACTGCTTACAATTTCTTTGACTTCTTAACTAGCAGTTATTTATTAGAATAGACTGTAACTTATTTTTCCATTACTCAAAACAAATAGCCTGACTGAATGCAAAAGGAGGTCTGACTTTTTATTCTATAGGGTTTAGATCCATTTGTTCATTTTAAAAAAAAGAGTATTTGATTAGGTGGAAATCTTAGCTTGTTCCTTAAAATGAATGAAGCATTGCCTTCAGCTCTTATGCTGATGATTTCAGAGGTGGGAAAAGGCATCTTAGAAACGTAAAAGAAATTGAATAGTTTGAGAGCCTCTGTCAGAGTTAATCCAAACGTCTGTTTTCTTCTGCATGCACTGTGAAAGAAAGATACAAAAGTGCTTTTGACAGAGCACGTGTCTGTAGTTTATAAGGAAGACCTTACCCCTGCCAAAGAATTGGCATTGATCTTTGCTGGAAATCTTGGTTCAGTTGTTCGATTTCATGTCAGGAAGACATTAGCTCATACCAAAATACGTGCTAAACTTGTTAGCTTATGTAGTTTGGGCACAGCCAGTTAATCATAGTAGTAGTGCTTTTTATGGACAGTCTTAAATGAGTCACAGTTTTAACAGGGTACTCTTATTGCTGAAATGCCAACAGTTTTGTGAATAATGCATGACCAGGAGTTAACACTTGAAAAGTGAAGTACTTGGGTTTGGTTATGTCCACAGTTACTGTGAAATGTCTGACACAACAGTATCAGTGGGAGTTCTGGGGAGATCTGAAAGTGCTCTCCAAAGCATGCTTGTGGGTATTTTTATTTTGTTTATTAACCTAAACTTGGAAGTGTGCTAAAGCTGTTAAAATGCAGTCTCACTCACACAGCTATTTTCCCTTTTTATTCCATGTCTAACATTGTGCTCACAATTTATTAGATGTTTGAAGCATGAAATACTGATTTGATAAGTTTGCAGAAATTGTTTACTGAGGAGCTAGAGACTGGCGTGAGTTTTATCTTGAGGAAATAAAGCATTCTCTATATTTTAAATCTGATTGTTTTGAAACCTGGAATTACCGACAGGTAGGATACAAACTATACACTGATTTAGATGAAACAGCTAAAATGTCATTCAGTTCCTCAGCCCACTGTAGTGTGATCTAAAGGCACATAGATGTTCACTTGCTTAGATGTGTACTGCGGTTTATGTGACTGATGCAATTAGCAGGATGCCAAGGGCAAACTTGATGCCTGTGTACTTACTGGGTCCTAAATGAGTTGCATGTATTGTTAGGAGTTGCCACAGTTGTACCAACACTATAGAATCATAGAATCAGCTAGGCTGGAAAAGACCTTTAAGATCATCAAGTCCAACCATTACCCCGGACTGCCAAGACCACCACTAAACTATGTCACTATAGATGACAAAAAGCTGGTTTACTAAGATGAAGCCAGCTTTAGCTGGTACATCTGTCAAATCTGAAGAAGTTCATTGAAGAACTCTCAAACTGCAAGGGGATTCCAATGTCTTTTGACACCTCTGTGCTTCCTTATTCTAGTGTGCCTCATGTGACAGTCTTAGGGACTTCTGTACCAAACAACATAACTAGTATTGGCTGCTGGTTTGTCTCATTATGTTCCACAATCCCTTCAGAAAAAAAAAAACCCACATGTATTCTGGGACATATTTCCAAAATCTTAAGCTTCCTGTACTTAAAAATGAGAGAACTCTTTCAAGATTCGCATTTTTCCTCTATCCGTCTTTGGTGAGTATCTTCCAGTGGAGTCATGTTCTTCATCCTGAATGAGAGGAACAGACTTTGAGCTTTCAGTACACATCTACTCCAAAAAGTATTAATTTCTCCCAGGTATTTTATTTGTTGCATAGAGCTAATAATAAGATAGATATTTATTGACCTTCTAGTTTTCATGCAGACCAGTTGCTAAATATTTGTGGTGCATTAAATGTCCTCTGTTTAACTTGCTTCTTTTGAAAGCTTTCCTAAGAAACCAACCTCTGTCTTAGCTTCCAGTGCTTAATAAAAAACAGCATTTGTGGTGGTAAACAGAAAACCACCTTCTCTCCCCCTCTGTGTTGCTGCATTGCTGCTGTCATTGGTACAGTATTTACATACTGATGGCATTTAGGTACTTACTAAGCTCAGATGTTATGCTAATTGTTACAGATAAATAGAGGTGCTTCACTTAAAATAGATTCACTAGTAACTTCCAGTGTTTCCCAGTTCTCTGTGGATACATTTTTAAAGGCAGTCTGTGTGAGTTGTACTGGTCAGCTGGCAAACCCAGTTGCATCTGAAGTCTACATGTCTGGCACAACGACCTCAGTGTTACAACATGGTTGCATCGGACATTTTAAAACATTTTTGAATTTTAGCTTGGTTGGTCAGTTTGTTTTTTAACAAGACCTGATCATTGAAGAACATGGAAATGGGTACGTTTTTATCTTAAGTTGGGGAAAATCATACAGACTTTTGTTACTCTAGAAAAGACATGTGAAGCCCATGCTCATCCAATACTCTTCTCCAATTTATTATTGTCAGCCTAGTTTGTTCTTTTTTCTCTTGGCATATGATTTTGAAGTCTGCATACAAATGGGGGGGGGGGGGAAGGGGGGGGGGGGGTTGGGTGTTTTTCTTTTTC
>NDXB01021329.1:17318-53173 GCA_002631895.1 Agapornis roseicollis
GGGGGGGGGGGGGGAAGGGGGAGATGAGATTGCAGTCTGTCCTTTTCTCCGTGGAAGAGAGGGTGTTGTGGCAACTGGTTGCATTCCAAATGTTTAGTTAGTAAGATAATGCATGGATTTAGCTGTTAGGACCATATGTCCTGATTTCCTATATATTAAAGGTGTCAGGCTGAAGATACGGTGCATGAATATAATTGAGAATATGTTTAGAGTATAAGCAAGTGGATGACTTCACAGGTTAGTAATTGACAGAGGTCATACTAACTGTAAATTAGTAATGAAATTCTGAGCTGATGGTATTGTCCAGCTTAAGGAACCCTAAAGGCACATGATTTGTTCCTCACTCTGTTCTGTTTTTAAAAGAAAGTCAGTGAAACACCAGAGGTTATAGCTGACATTTAATAAATAAATTTAAAAAGTAAGAACTGAAATGGCTAATGACCACCTTTTTGCCACTGTAAAGAACGTCAGTTTTTTCTTCTGTAGAATACCTAATAAGGAACTTTTTTTGTCATTTGTACTGTTTAATGCAACCTTTGATAATACACTCCTAATAAGACTTTTTTTTCCCCCCTTCTTAATTTAGAATGACTTTTCGCATAGTGAGTGCATGTCAAGTAATGAGACCAGTTTGCTAGAACGAACCACGGCACCTCACGATGGACTGCCAATGGCTTCCCATAGACCTCAGCGAGAAGGTATATTTGAGATTTCTTTTAAAAGGGTTCTTTAATGTTAAACTGTCCTGGCAGTTGTAGAAATCTTGCGTCTGTCTTGCTGTTCATTTGAATGAGAAACTGCAGTGATTGGGAAATATAATTGCTGCTCTGCTGCCTACTTGGTCTTTTCTTTATTATAATAAGTTGTCATTCTTGTTTGCTGCTAACCACTAGTGACTGCATGCATGAAAATGGATTGCAGATGGGCTTCCTCCTGAAAAAAGGAAGTGGGATTTGCAAGAAACCAAGAAAATTTTAATGCAGTTTTATTAACGGTGTTTTGATTTCTTTTTAACCAAAACTTAACTAACATGAAGATACCGTGAAATAGTGGAAAGCTTTTGCCCCTTGACTCAGTTCTATTTGATTAGTCTTAAAACCCACCAAAAATAAAAAGCACATATTGGGAGATTTTGTAGCAGTTGTAGTTTGGAGAAGTGAAAGTATTTTCATAGAAGTCTGTTGTCTTTTGGTTGTGTTAGGGAGCATGAGAACAAGGCTTCAGAGAGTAGACAGAACTCTTCTGTGCAATTGCCAGCACAGTTTCTTCTCTTTGAAGAAATAAGCACTTATTCTTTCCCTTTATTCTCCATCAAGATTAGCAAATTACTTCTCAAAATTAGTCTACGCTATCCTACAGATAGTGAAGAGCCGGCAACCTGGGAAAGCTATTGCTGTGCCTTTTTTTCTGCATGCATGTTCTTTGTCTGTACTGTGGAGATTTAATTACACTTTGAGGGCAGGCAATTTTAGTTTTAATTCCTAAGGGAAAAAAAAGAAAAAAACAACAAAACAACCAAACCCCAAAAATCCCCCAAAATAAAAACCCAAGCCTAAAAACCATGCAGAAGGACATTGTGGCAGATGGCATAAACCAAACCTGTTTCAAATCCTTTTAGAGAGTTCAAAGTGTTCGTACTCACAAATGAGAAACTCCCTTTAGCAGTGCTCTTGAATTATAAGTAAGGGAAGGACAGAAAAGTTAAATTATTGTGTCTAGCAAAGAAGTTAAATATTTCTTGGCTTTTGCATTATCATAGTTAGAAACTACAGTGAAGGATCAGAATAATTTTGTGGTATTTGATATACATGTATGTGATAGAGTGAGTCCCTGCTACAGAAATCTCCTTTACTGGGTTAGAAATAGCACTGATAATAAAATAGGGGTTTTATTTCCAGCTATCATGAATATGATTTTTAGAAATATTGACTTATGCTTACAGTGAAAGCAGTGTCATGCATACATGCTTGACTTAATTTTCCTGAATGCATGTGTTGTGTCCAAAATAGATGTAGAGCTATAACATGCCTCACTGGCTTGTATACGCAAACATTTCTTCTCAGTGTAGCCATTTAGAATATTTAAAATGTGATTATGGAAACAATTTTAAAGCTGCCTGTTGGAACTGTGCAGGAACAACACTGTAATTATCTCTTGTATCACTGTGACAAAACATGCAGCAGCAACAAAAAGAAGTTAAGGAAGCCAAAGGTGCTACCATGTGTAATAAAATTTATTTCTACTTGAGAACAAATACATTTAGCCTTGAAAACATTGAATAGTTTAAAATAAACACGGACTCATTAGAAAAGAAGTTTGTCTTTGAATGCTAACGGTGCTAGTTTCCATAATTATGTATGTTAAATATATGCATGTAGTAAAATGCAACTTAAACCACTATTCTCAGTTCCAGCCATGGGAATCAACTTCCAAATTAACTCACAAATATCAACTGAGTTGATGGTATCAATTTTAACATTGACCAGTAGGAAACTTTACTGTACCACAACTCATGTTACGCCATAGTCCTTTCCTAACAGTGCTTTATACCAGACAGGTAAAAATTAAGATCACTAATCGTTCAGCTTTTCATGGTATATTGGTGTATGTTATTGTCTTGCATTCTTAGCTGATCTTGGATGTCTGCTTTGCAATAATTCATCATAGAATCATAGTAATCTTCATTAGCTGATAAAAATGAACTGACCTTCTAGTGCTCTGACTCCCAGGTAGAGGGTCATAACCAGTGTACACCAGCATATTCAATATTTGTCAGTCTTTCTACTGAAAGAACTGGAAGCTGTAACAATATGATTAGGCTTATACGCTGGCTTATTATTCCTTTCAGGAAATGGCCAATACTTGCTTCTCTTAGAAATGGCATGTTTGATGGGGATGATACTTTAATTGTAACTTCAAAAAAGAAGATGCTTAAGTTAGATGATACGATAACTAGGTAATCTCCAGTAATAGACTTTGTGACATGTACTTTTAGAGGGTTGATTTTTAATTTGTTATTATTGTTGTTCTGAGTAATTTCCGTGTATGTTTATACAGTTGTGTATGTTTATACAGTTAAAAATTGAAAGGAAAACATTAGCTGGCAACAGCATCGTCCTCCCACAAGAAGAGAAGTAGTTTCAAAAGCATGGAAAGGAAGCATTGGTGGTGTAGGGCTGGTCAAACCATCGTTTAAATATTTTTTGTTTTTACATGTAAAGATGTGCTTGCAAATGAATAAAATTCTGTTGAATTCTTAGGCCAGCATAGCAGGGAAAGGGAAAAGCCCGTTTCGGCTACATGAGAATTTTTATGTGGAGTATTACCTGAACAGTGTTACATGCCCTCAAGAAAATCTCCAGGCCTTGAAAGCCTTAGGGTGCTGCTGCATACCAGGTCACAGCTACAACTTGCCTGTTCCTGAATATGGTAGACTTATGGGCAGGAAATGTTAAAGTAGCAAGTACGTTAAAGTACCTTTCTTCCTTTTCAATTCAATTTAATGATACTCTTTGAAGTATAATTGTAGTAGCCTTCTGCTTCTCCTCTTCGTATTCTGGTTGCTAACTCTCGTTTCTGTTTCCTTCAGGCCTTTCCCAAGCATTTCCTTCCACCTCAGTGCCTTTCAGAAACGTGGCTCTTCTGCCTCAGTTTGCTCTCATTACTACTTAATATTTCAGATATGTGGATGTGGAAGCTTTTATCAATGCTTTTTTGCTTTCTTTTGTCGTCTTTTCACTTAAAATGGTTGCATTCTTGTGTTTATGTGACCTTTTGGCTAAGTAAGCTCTTAGGTAACATACAGATTTCCATTATCTGCAGTGGGGGCTTTTAGTCAGGCCAGAAAAGTACTTTGTAGAGAACAAGACTTCACCTGCCCCCTGCAGTTTGTTATAGAAAAATAGCATCTGAGGAAGAGTGGGGTTGTGCGTCAGTAAATAGCATTAGTGATTCTCAAGAGCAGCTAGGGAAGTAAACTGTAAACTTTTTAAACTGTAATTTTTACATGTACAATAAGGTGTTTTTCTTTCAGCTGTACACATTGAGAAGATAACCCTGAAAGGAGTACCAAGGAAAAGGGCTGACAAACATTTGGAATACACATTTAAAGTAAGCAAATAGCATCCAGAATATTGAAGTAATTGTCTTAGTGATATCTGTGTATTGTAGATATATACAGCTTGTTCCAAATACCTGCTTAGAAAGCAATTTTGATTTAAGTTAGTCTCCAGAGAGTCTTGGAATTATCCAATAATTACAAAGAATTCTAAAACTAAGTAGTTGTTTGCTCAGGTGGCATAGGAATGAAGTTCTTGTGTCTGCAGCTATATATTGCTTGGAATCATATGGTTATCTTAGATCCCCTTCATGAGTGTTCACCATAAGAGGATGGCTCCTCTGGTTTTTTTTGCAAAACTGGGGGTTGGTTAGTTTGCTAAGGTGAAAACAAACAAGCTAAGAAAATGTCAACAAACTGAAGGCCTAACTAGTATAGTCTTCATGTATTGTAATAGCCAGAGGCAACATCCAAAGCAATTGTGTGAATTTTAAAACTGAAACACTCCTTACTACTTGGGAAGTAGTAAGCTTTCAGTATTGAGGTCTGGTATTAAAGGCTATAGGTGTTAAATAATAGTTGCTAAGGCCTGTGGTAGTGATGTTCTAATTGAATCAAAGTAGTAATTTTCTCAGCAAGGATTGACTAACATGAATCATTTGGCCAGTAGATGTGAGTGTGGTAGTATACCAGATTTGAACAGAGTTAAATTCTACCTTTTTTCCCCCTCAACAAAAGAATGGTTTAGATCAAACATTATAACTGGCCATGACATGGGTCGTGGGAGCTCTTTGAAGAGGCAAACGTAAGAACAAAAAAAGCAAGCTATTTTGAGCAGAAAACTGATGCATTGGTCCCAGAGTTTGCTAGTGTTTTGTCTAAGTGGAGGTGAATTTAAAGTTTTGTCTTTTCTGGTATTACTAGAAGCTTGAAAGTAGTGTTAACTGACAAATATACTATTTATGATTTTGAAGTAAAGTAGTGGCAACAAACACTTTGTTGTCGATAGTGCCTGAAGGTGAAATTGTCAAAAACTTCTGCACTCTACTTTCACTGAGGACAATAATGTGGAATATGTAGCTGCCAAAGGCTTAAAGGTTAACTTGCCCAAGTATTTCAACCTTGTCCCAATAGTCTGTGAACTGAGTACTAGGTAAAATACAGCAGTAGATAGGAGAACTTTGTACAGAATGCTCACATGAATTCTTAACATTTAAAGTCACAAAACAGTTTTGGAAATTCAGCACAGACAGATTTGACAGTGGTTTTGAATTTCTTTATTAAAGGGGGAATGTGGAGATATTCTGGGAAGTATTTGAGTAAACTTGAAACTCCTCTACCTCAGTTCTTTGAGGAAAGAGTTTCCTCTCCTCATCTGTGCAGGTATATACTGTGCTTCTCACTGCAGATCGTTTTGTGCTTGCCCAGACACTGCTTTTTTAAGGTATAACAGCAATTACAATCATGGCTTTCTAACTGAGGGCACCAAGAGTAGTTGGCATTTCTGACGAGTAAGTTGAAGGCAGTTGGTTGACATTATTCTGTCAAGTCTTGGGAATAAATTAATGTTTATAATTGCCATATCCAGTCCCATTACACAGAATCTTCCCATGCATGTAATGGGAATCTTAAGCCCAAAAGTGGGCTTAAAGCCAGGCAGCACTCATCTAACCAAGCTTACTTATTTTTTTTTCTCAAAATATGCATGTGAAGGTGCTGGTTCACTATTTGCATGTTATGTCAGAACAATAAGCTACTGAAATTTTATACAAGCATATATCAAAATGCTGTCTGATTCTTGAATAACTTCTTCGGTAATTTGCAATACTTAATAGTACCTTACAGCAACTTCTATATGGCCACGTAAGATTCAAGCCTGAGGCAGATAAAATTATTTTATAGGCAAAAGAAACTGAGATTTTTTCTCCTCTTTTTTTCTTTTTATTCCTGATAACAGCAGCAAGAGCACAATCCAGTATATCTGACCTACAAGTGCTTTTCTCTTATACCTGGTTTTTGCAGTTAATGATGTCTGATTATACAAGTCCCGTAATTAGAGAGCCTTCTGCCTGGCTTTATTCTGACTTACAAAGTCAGTAATCTTCAGGGACTTTGTTGCATTCTTCTGAATTTGTTCATACTCCGTTTAGCCACATATAACATGAAGGTGATCTTTAAAATGTACCCCCAAAATTAGTGTAAGTCTTTGAAAAAGCACATGATTATCCCTGTTTTGTCTGGTATCTACTTATCTGCAGGTGTTAACTCTTATACTGAGATCATCAGATTTATGGAAATATTAAGATCTAGCTGGTATGATACTTGGAAAAAGAAATTTCCTTCATTGTCTTTTCCTTGCTTACTAGGTAACCTGGTCTGATCTGTCGGTTACATGTGTAACAAAAACACATCAGGAGCTTCAGGAATTCCTGCTAAAAGTATGTATTGAAATGTAAAAGTAGTGTTTACACATCAGGTTTATAACTTCAGAAGTAGTCTAAGAGAGCTGTGGTGTTTAGGATGTACTTACAGAAACAAAGGCATGTTACCAGATTTTTGTACTTCACAGTTGTATTAAGCATTTAAATCATGTATATTGTGTGGTGGAGCAGCTTGGCAGATGAAGAAACTCAGCAGAGTATTTGGGGAGTTTCCCAGGAAGAGATAGTTTGTCTCATCTGAAATTTCTCATATAGTTTTAATTGAACTACCATAAAACTACCAGATGACTTTTTAATATTCCCTGCAGAGTTAATGTACAAGTACAAGCACTGCTTGTTTACTTACTGGTGTCCCTGTTAGAGTGACCTCAAAGAGTATCATTTAGTTGTTTTGAATTAATGAGGCAGAGCCATAAGCATAATAGTTCTAAACTTTACTGTTGTGTTCTTCAGTAGAACAAAGGCAGACATATTCACTGTCACAAGGAGTTAAATTAGAGGCAAATGTAGCACCTATTTGTGCCTATATGTGTGTTAGCAAAAAAAAAAAAGGTAAAAGTTCTTCAGGTTTTTCTCCCCTCATCTCAGACAGGGAACGTGTTTATGTGCATAGGCCACATGTAGGCCTCGTTAGTGTGATGACCTCGAACTGTGTGTTTCATTGCCGATGTCTAATACTTTCAGTTCCACCTATTCTGGGAAATTCTGTATTTAAAATCCTCACTGCTCAGGGCACTAATGACAGATCTAGTTTGGGCATGTTTTGATAGCATCTGGTGTTCTTAACTGCAGTGTTAATTGCAAGTGGAAACCGATTTAGCTTACAAAGGTCATTGTCTTGTTCCCTTTTCCAGTTATCAGCATTATATTTTCCAGTGTTGCAGAAATGAAGCAGTAAGCATTCACTATTGCTTTAATCTACTTGAAATATCTAGTTTGAAGAGATTCCGGAGCTTGATTTGTATGGATTTGAATTATGGATGGCATGTCAGGTTGCAGATGGTGTGTCCCACAAACATAGAATACCCACATCTGCTCCTGAAGAGAACCTTAAAAGCAGGACTGCCATACGGGATCCCATGCAGCTCTGAGATGAGTGTTGACCTGCATGCCTCTGGTTCTCCTACATATAAAGTAAAAAGGAACACCAGTTTCTAAAATGGACTCTGTAGTACCTCCTTGCTGCTGGGAGGAGGGGGAGCCAGGAAAAGAGACAGGATACAAAATATTGCAGAGCTGTCCAGTTTGACTGATGTCAGTTCTTCAGATGTGAAGTGTTCCATGGGCTGGCTTGACTGCTCCAGCAGAGAAGATGGCAGGACAAGAGAAGGATGGCCACAGGCTACTCTGAGCTTGCTGAGGTGTTCTGTGGAGAATGTGCACAGCTAGAAAACGTGTTTGGTTTGTGTTGGCTTGATAGCCATAAGTAGAGAAGAGAGAGAGAGAATTGTTAAATAAATTTATTTACTGTTAAATAAATTACCATGCACAATTTTCTAGGGACAGAAAAGAGTGGTTGAAATACTTGATAGGAAATTCCAAGGTTGCAGGTGATAGGAGTAGTGTAACTGTAAAAATTGCTTCAGGATCGAAGCATCAGGGGGAAAAACTAAGGTAATAAATAGGATAACTTGGATGCTTTGTATTTAAAGAACACCTTCTCTTAAGTGATAAATACAAAAGGTTCTTTGCATGAAGGCAGTTACCCACACATGTGAAGGGACTAATAAGCTTGTCAGTAACAAGGCTATCTCATTACCTGAAGTTAGGCACCTAATCTTGGGTTTGTATAACTAAATCTTTAACTACAGAAGGAATTGAATTATTTTTAATTAAAGTTTTAAAGAATAAAAGTTGTGACTGTTTCTGGAAACAAGATTAAATACAGAACACCAGGACAGGAAGCTTGTTCATTCCCACACTTCTGCAGGAGGTTTTTGGTACCTTTTGGTTAATACTGACTAATTCTTCAAAGTTCCTCAATTAAAGCTTATTTAAACAAAAGGAGCCAGTTAGGAATAGCTGCTTTCAGGACTTCTTTCTGGTTTTATATCTAATATACTTCAGGTGCTATAGCACTGTACTGATCTACCACTAACAGCACCTGTCTGTCTGCATTCCAGAAGTTCCTTTTACGGATGTTACCAAGCAATTATCTACATTCGACATAGTGTGTTTCTATTAGTAGCACTTCATTCAGTGAAAGAGTTACTTCGTGCTTTGCTGTTGTACCACTTGCAGGATGTAATACACAGCTGGCACTCTGGGTTGGGTGTATTCCAGATATGCAAGAGGAACACGCTGCTCCAGTGTAAATCACTTCATGCTGTTGATCATAACTGGTGGTGGATGTTAACCAGACTAGCAATAGCTTTTAACTTTAGGAAAAAGCATGTTTGCTATGACAGCTTACTTCTAATTGCCCCCAAATTAAAAGACTTACAAACATATGTGCTAATGTATTTGACCAGCTTTAATGTACTTAAGGGCATTATTTTGGAAATTGTAAATATGAATTGTTTTTTGTTGTAGGGAATATTTTCATTTGAAATAGACATGCTTTTCAGTAGCAAGAAGTTTGCCTTCTTAACTAGAACATTGGAAGATCTCACTTTGTAATAGTGCATTGGAAACACAATGAATTTTTGTAAGAAGCACCAGTATTAATAGCAACTGTAGAAGGATTTGCTATTGATTAATTTCCATATTGCCCACTGAAGTCTAGTGTATTATAAAGCTGGAAAAGTTTGCTTTTTAATCCTGTTTCTTTAAAATTATTTAATCTAGCGAAGTAATGATAGTGAGTACAATGCAGTTGTACTGTACTGTGATAATTTTTAATGTTATTTTCAGACTTTATGTGTGTGAAAGATTCGAAGAAATATATCAAAATAGGTGGTAAATTACTCTGGAAAAAGACATATTTTTGGTCTATTTCTGAATGTAACTCTTTGAAATAGAGCTTTAAGCCATCTTAGCAGCTGGGTTTGATGTGAGGATTTACAGCAAAGTGGTTCTTTAGCAATACTAAATTATGATGATTTGTTGTACCTTTGGTCTGTAAATTACCTTACTCAAATTGGAACAACAGAGTTTCTTGTTGATGCCAAAAGGTATAAAAACTGATGGTGATCAAATACAGATTTAAAATGCCAACTACTCATTTTTCACAATAACCTTTTTCTCAGCTCCCAAAGGAACCATCTTCTGAAGCATTTGACAAGACTATTTTAAGAGCACTAAATCAGGGGTTTCAGAAGAGGGAAGAGCGAAGGCATGCTGATCTTGAGCCCATAATCAGGTAAATATTTTAGTAAATAACCTAAAATGTATTACCTGAAAAGTGATCGAAGTCAAGCTCAACTTTTAGGGAACAGTGGCAGTTCTGCTGCCTAAATACAGTTGTGAAGAAAATGGGAAGGCAATGATGAAATATATGCTCCTGGCTTTTTCTTCTTTTTGTCTTTAAATTGAGACTCTTACTAAAGCTTAATGGATTGATTCTTTAGAAGTAATAATACAGTTATGAAAACTCAGAGCCTATATGTTCTAATTTTATGACAGGATAGAGTGAGAGAACAGAATTTGAAAAGAATAAATAGTAATAGTGAAGTGTGTGTATAGAATAAAATGTAGTGCACGCATTCGTAAGAAAATAGCCTGTACCTCATAACCTGCTATTTAGTGATGAGAGTACTTGCTGCACGTGGGACTTGCAGGTCAAACCCTACAACTCAGAGCAGCAATCTGAATTTGGGTGTGCCTCCCTTTTCTTTTCTCACTACAAATGTCTACGTATGTTCTTTTCTGTCAGGGCTGTTGAACCTCACTCAAAACAAATTATTCATCGGATTAGGCAGCATCTCTTGAGTTAGGGTACTTTACTGCTTTTCAAGCTTCTGCTCAGAATGTACTGCAAGTCGAAGCCTATCAGACCTCTGGGCTTTGTCTTAATAGCTTAGCTAAAAAGGATACGGAACCACTGTGTGCCTCAACCTTCCACTTCTCAGTTTTCTTTTGTTTTGATCAGTAATATTATTTGTCTGTCTTTATTGGCTTGATTGTCAACCAAAAACTAAATCTGTGCAAACAGTTTTGGCTAATAAACATTCTGCTCTTAAATGGACAAACTTGTTTAATAGGGGTTTACTGAAAAGGATGTGTTGAAATACAGAAAGGCTGTGAAGCCTTACTGCACAGTAATTACAAACTCAAGAGATTCAGTTTGAGGGTAACCTTTGAACGTATCCAACCATGTTATAATATGGAACTAGAAATTACAGTTTGCAAGTTATGTTCCGGCTATACTGAAATTCTGCGTGAATACCCAGAACTGGGCAGTGCTTCCTGGAAAGCAATAACTGAAAACTTGGTGTGGATTGTAAAAACTGTTCATTCTTGGCCTGTTTTCTTATCTGAAGCTGATAGAGTTTGTCATGACCTGAGAGCACTAACAGACTCAGGCCAGTGCAGAGCAATATTGAGAATCCCACCCTTTGCTCTTGGAGAAAATTATGAAACTCAAATACTGACATTATAGGTAAATTCATCTTTGTATTTAACCAAATAAGTGTATTTAAGGGAGAGATTCATGGTTTTCGGAGATCTAATATGTTATTAGTCAAAAAAGAAAATTCAAATATAAGGTCCAGTGTTTTTTGACTCAGTCCAGACTCTTCTTTGATGAAGCGTTACCGGTAGCTAAAACATTTGAATTGGAATGGCTCAAAAGCACATGGCCTTTTAAATTAAAATCAGTCATACCAATCTCTTGTGCTGTCTGTACTCCCACCGTGCACTAGCACTGAACAACAAAGTTCAAAAGTAGCATTTAACTACATATCATTTATGCTAAACATGCAATTCAAAGTGTTTGGACTTCCTAAGAACTGCCTACTTGGCTCTCAAATGGTACTGTAGTAAATTTTTTTGTATTCTTCTTATGGAATGTTACTTGCAGTTTAACAAACTCTCACTTAAATTTCAGGCAGCTATTTTCAAATACATCGCAAGCTTTTCTGCAGAATCAGAGAGTATACAACTTCTTCCAATCAATTTCATCAGAATCTTTGCACACTCACAGTAAGAAATATCCCAATACTGTTTTATATAACAAAATGTCTGTAAAAAGCTATTCTTCCTGTTGTGTGTAATTACAGTATTATTAATTATGTGCTCATGTTACATTATATTCTACTGGTGGTATTTGAACTCTCTGCCAATGAATACTCACTTCAGCAGATACTTTTGACAGTGGGAACATGCCATCTGGCATCAGCTTCTGTTTTTTTAATTCCTTTCTTCTCCTCTGTACCATCCTGCTATTAAAATAGGTTATTATGAATTGAATCTGTGCAACAGTTCGAGACTTTTTCCTTTTAAAACAAATCTTAAAGTTGGAACAAAAAGCTTCAGCTGACGCAAACTTATCACATCTGCTTTTTATTTAGTTTCTCTCATAGATGAAACATTTGTCTTGATATTAAACTAAGATTTGTTTTGGGTACGTGATACATAAATAATGGGATGGTCCTAATTTCAGAACATACTGAATCAGAATTCAGAATGCAGAATTCAGAGCATTTGCATTGCAGAGATTTCTTTGGTGGACCACTTACCTACTTGCGCATTACAGATTGTTTCTGTGACCTAAGCTTAGCTTCTTTGTGCGGTTGCCTTGGGATGTGGTCTTTGTTTCTGTTGAATCTTTCCTTCTTTCAGTGTATGCTCTATACCGTAACAATTAAGGCACTAACTGTGGGGCCACTGCCTCAGAAGTTACAGAAGATATTAGTAAGGATTTGAATAAGTCGCAAGTTTTCAAACAGACCATTCATATGAGCTTGAAAGAAAATCATGGAATGAGGGCTGACTTTAATTTGAAATGATGTGTGTGATTGTGACAAATGCATTCTTTCCATGCTGAGATAGAGGCATTGTGATTAGGGTAGAAGCTGTAGTTCATTTTGTGCCCCTTTTTTTTTGTTTAGTAACACTTAGGACATTCTTACATGGTGGTTTCTTGAAAGTGTTAAGGTAGTGATGTCCAGTATGATTGTGAAACTGGTTGGAATTTACTGCTGTGAAAATTCTCACAACTTTGTTGTACTTAAAAGGCTCCATGGGGAGGAACAAGTTTCCAAAGTCCAGATTCACGATAACAATATGCACACTGCACAGCGTATGCATATTTTAGTCTGTAGGCTACATCTTGGTGGGGAAGACTTGCAAATACATTGTTGTATATGATTATAATTTGAAATGGCCTGGAAAAGAACCAGTGCCAGGTTCCATCACGATAGACTTGACTGGGTAAATGCAGTGCAGAAATATCTACAGGGTAGGTAGATCAGAAGGGTAAAATGGTCAAATGTCCGTTCTGCAGGAAGTCTTATGGATTATAATGTGATCATAAATAGAAGCTAACTTTTATAATCATAAGTAATTGGGTGCATGAAAGTTCACGGGAACTTCTCAGATGTAGAATACATGACAGACGGGGTGAGGAACTTAATTGTTCAACAGAGAGGAGGAAGGACTCCAGCGGAACATGACTTAAGTCTTCAAATACCAAAAAGTCATCATGTAAAGATGATGATCTGTTCTCTCTGATGGATAAAACAGAAAACGCTGGGCTTAACTTGCTATGTGAGAGACTAGGACCAGGGGCAGGCCAAGAGTCTGGTGATTACCAGACAAGTCCAGAGCACTGAGGCAGATCTGAAGTCAAAGCAGAATACAAGTCAATAGGTCAGGGTTAAGAATGGGATCAGCGAGGTATATGACCAGGCACAGGCATGGCTGCAGTGCACTTCAGGCAAGGACGTGAACTCACATGTGGATCCCAAGCAAAAGGATGGAGTGCCCAGGTAGGGCCTCTTGCCAGTTCTTTCCCGAGCAGTCTCATCCAGAATTGCAAAACTGTGCTATATCAGGTTGGACCTTATGCACAGGCAGGTGAAGCTGTTGGCAGGGCAGGGCAAGAGTTTGCCAAGCCCATTGGTGTGGTTCAGCGCCCTGACATTGAGTTAGATATTAAAACAACTGAGGACAAACAGTGTGATAAATTTAAGCATAGTTTTTCTTTTGAGAAGGGGGACTGGGTGACTTCACTGGGGTAGCTCACAGTCACTTTTCCTAAGTCATCTTCCACTGGAGTCTTTCCTCCTGTCTGCTAACCAGTTAAATCCTCACCATGTCCGTCACGCATTCCAGACTAACAGAACCTGTACCAAGATAAAAGTACTCATCCAGCTCATTGCCAAAATCACATTTAAGTTGCTCATGAGCTGCGTTTTATAGGTGGCCTCTGTGTTTTTCTTGGTTTCCAGTTTGGAATTCCAGGATTCCCACTAATACTTGCAATTGAAAGTTAGCCTGTGGTGGCATATTTTGACTGTGGTGACTATGTTGGGAGAGGGGGAGGAGGAGGAACCATATCTTTAAGAAAAATCTCATCATAGTTTTCAAATCAGATGTGCAGAATTAATTGGCCACAAAGCATTTGTGGCTTAAATTGGCCTTCAGTCGCTCTTTAGTTGGGGATAAAAATACCTCTTCATGGAAATACAAAAATACTCACTGTTTCTAAAGGATATGTGGAATCACATTCTATGTTTAGTGAAGGGTGTTTATACCTTAAATAATAGCTGGGATCTCACACTGAATAATATTTTCAGTAAGTGTAATCACGCTGCCATGGTTCCATTAAGGAGGAAATCAATTAGCTCCCTCCTGGTTCACAACATCAGTTATTTTAGACACTTTCAGGTTGGAGTACCCCTTTGATTCTGCAGGCTTCATTAGAGCATGATTTCTGAGGTCTTAGTATCTTCAGTGCAGACAGTATTCAGAAGGGTCTTCCTAAAAGTATTTCAGGTTCCTAAGCAACAGCTTTCAGATGCTTTTACCTGCACTAACTTGGAACTTCTTCAGAGGGAAAGAGTAGACTCCTAGAGTTAGATTAATTATTATACTAAATCCTTTTCCAGGGTATGGCGGTGGTATTTTTGCAACAAAACTGTTAATATTATTGCCCCTTCTTTTTCCATCCTGTCTGGCATTAAAAGGCAAAAATTGTGCATGAATGCTGTGTTAAGGGCACTAGAAGGGTTTAGCCCAAATTAAGTCTCTTTTTGCAAGTGAATGATTTGATAATGGAGGAGTGCAACTTGTTGCAGAAGAATTCTAGTAACTAGAATTGGTCTCCTCCCATTTCCTGCTGTAACAAAAAAATAAATATCTAAAGTGCAGGATATAGAAATATTTCTAATACTGTATCGCAATCCCAACCTTTCGGAATTGCATCACAGCTTTAAAATAAAAAATTAATGAATAAAAATTAAAAAATAATTAAGAAAAATAAAAGTGTCTCCACGTAGCCTTTACTCCTGGAGATTGCCTGCTTTGAAGGTGGTTATGTTCAAATTATTGCCACATGCAAAACAGTAAGTTCAGTCTTCCATTTCCCTAGCTTCCAGTTTAGTGCAGGCGTTGAGGAATCGTGTAGTTGCTCAAGATCTGTAAAGTTACTACATAAACTTTATTCTCTGCAGGTAACTTACAACCCTCTTTGAAGACGGTTAAGGCACCAGAACACTTCAAGGAGGACAGTTCAGAAGCTTCAAGTCAGGAGGAAGGTAGTTGTGTACCTAAAGGTGGTTCTTCTCTGAGAAATTTGACCACACTCAGTTCTGGAAATCATAGAGTTGACTCATTTCTTCATTGGTATAAAGCTGAGAGATTTGAATGAAATCTGCTTATGTAAATGAAGAATTTTTGTACACTTTCAGCAGTTTTCTCAGGAGGTTGCTATGTAATTCAAGGAGTGGGAGTGTTTATAGACAGCTCAGAAGCAGAAGCTCACAGCTGTGTTGAGCAACCAGGAGGATACACTTTACATTTACTTGAGCCAAGATTGTTTGTAGGTTTTCATGGCTTTACCTATTCAGTTAGTGGGGTTCAAAGTTGAGTGCAACACTTCAAGAGTAGCAGACTGTTTCGCATTAAATGCGCCAAATTTGTCTAGCTTTTCATTTTACATAGGATGCTCAAGTTTTCTTATTCTTAACCTATGCTGCTTGTATGTACTGGGCTGTTCATAAGATCTGTTTGGGACTGTAGTGAGTGTTTTGATTACAGTTTGAAAGCTGGTGTATTCGACATACCTTAAAAACAGTTCACGTGCGGAAGCAGCAGCCTAGTGGCTAGTCAGTAATTTCATTCTGAAAGGCATGCCAAGTTTTGCATCAGTTCTAGTAGTGAACAAGTATGAGCTCTTCTGGTAGGTGGAAAGGATGAGAAATGGGACTGCAAGGTGAACACAGACCACCTAACACTTACAGTAGCTTTCATAGAATGACATCACTCTTATCCTGTCACACAGTAAGAACTAGTAAGAAGCTTGCAGTAGATCTCGCGTGCAATCAGTAATCCATATATGGAGTCCAGACAGTTTTTTTGTATCTGAAAAAAATCATTGCTGTATTCTTCAGAGTTCAGAGCACATGAAGCGTATCTGGAAATTCCTCCAATGGTGTTTTATAAACTTGTCCTTAAAAAATAAAACAAAAGGCAGATCCATTCATCTGAAGTCTCTGAAGTTCTTGTTTCTTATTTGAGGCAATATCTCTTTTTATGTCAAAGTAGTTTGTAAAGCTTTACTTGCATAGTGAATTTTTAAGGTTCAGAATGCAATACTTCTGTGTAGGGCTTGTCTTCATTCGCTATTTAGAATGTGCGACACCATTCTGAGGTGAATTTTAGCAGTGCAGAAAAAAAACCCCAACAAAATTCTGTACTTCTCTGACTGAATCCTTTTTCCTCTCTCCATTGCTTCATTCTGGGTGATATTCAGTCACACATTTAGTCCTTATGATTAAATATAGTGATGAGCAAACATAAATGGTTCTTAATAGTTCCTGCTTTTCTGTTTCATTCTACTGTGAAATGGAAGGTAAAGAGCCCTGATTATACTATCTGTTCAGACTGATCTGTCTTCTCCTGTATGCAACACCTGTTAATTTCAGCACTGTAAATTAAGCCTAGCCTATTTAATGGAGATGTTTTCTACTGAGTGTCTGATAGTGATGGGCAGATGAATTTGTTGGATTGACCTAAAAGGAAATAGGAATTGCTATTGAAATTATGCTTTGTTTGTTTTTTTTGTTTGTTTTTTTTTCCAGATGTAATGCAACACACGGCAGTTCACAAGAAACATAATGGAAAAAGTCCTGTTGCCAAGTAGGTACTAGGATGTAATGTGACCATGCTACGTTTCTGAACTTGCTTATATCTCTGTAGTCAGGGGCTTGTGTCTGAGACCTTAGGTTCTCACCATTTTCTTAAACTGTTTTTTTCACGTCGTATTGTACATCTTTTAAGTAGTTTGAGCACTAACTTCCAGACGTATTTGGTAAGTAGCTATTGGACCTTCAGCATGTCATGTGCTTTGGAGTGAGCTAGATTTCTGCCGTCTGGGAACTGAGAATCATTTCATATTGCAGTAACCATCATGAAGCAGCTTGCTGACAGCCCTAAATTAAAAGGCACTTTGAATTATAAGCATAAGTGTGTTGATAAGAACTTGAAAGTGGTAACTCCTCCCCTCGGCCCCTGCATGCAGATAGTAGTAGGGCATGGTTTTGTATGATAGCTAAAAGGTTTATAGGTTCATGTGCCCTACTGACTCTATCAGAACCCTGACTGTTTTTCCAGCAGTCTTTGTTGATGAGTGCTCTCAGACCAGCTGCTGTTAAGAGAAGCTTCAGTGGAAGGCATCATAAGGTCCAAAGTAAATGCCAAATGCAACTGCCCTTTCCCAGCACTACGCAAAGCTAGCAATCCTGGTTTCCAAGCACTACTCAAAACTAGCAATCCTGAAGGTAAAAATACAAAGCAAGATGAGTATTTTGAATTTCAAACAAACACAGCTGCAGTATGATCTGTAAGTAGCCATGCGCTCCTTTTCTTAAATGTCTCATGAATTGTGAAATAGGGAAGTAATTCCAGCTTTGTCATTAACAATAAGAAACAAAGAAGATGAATTCAGAATGCTTTTTTATCTGGAAAATTTGTCCATGTTTGGTATGAAAAAGGCAAACAAAAAGACTGTGCAGAAATACCCATGCAAACTCTTCACCTAAGTACTGTTTTTTTTTACAAATTCTGTTGTTCTGAGTTTTGTGTCAAATTCTAGTAGACAAATGAAAAAGGAACTCCAGTTAGATTCAGGTCGTTAGTATCATTTTAGAGCACAAGAATTTTAGAAGTAATGTCTTGAGAATTGCTAGGGTTTTCTGAAAGCAAAGTACTGCGGTTTCCCAACATGGTGCAGAACTGCACAGTTAGTAAGAAAAGCCTGCAGATTTCTTCACATCAGCATAACGTTTTGGTTTTTCCTTTCAGCAGCACTAGCAGTGCAAAATGTTCTTCACTGGATAGCCTTAACATACAGCACTCTGAGCAAAATGGGGTAATGGACTGGAGAAGAAAAAGCTGTATTGTCCAGCAGCACCCAGAGCACTGTACAAACCTACATGACCAGGTGCGATGCTGTTTTTTATTTAAAGCAATGTTCTGAGACGCTTGAGAAGACTGTCCACTACTCCCTTATGATGAGATTTAGCTTTAATGGATAAAGAGCCTTGCTGAAATTGTATAAACAAGTGTTGAAGTTCAAGTTGCTACTGACTTTAGCTTTATTAAAAAAAAAAATCATCATTGTTACCACTCTCTCATAAAGTTGGATATTTTGTTTATGGATTTGTAAATAAAATTTTCCAGTAGGATGTAAGTGATCAGAAAAGACTAGTATTCATTTATAATCAGACACAGAATCCTGTTACTGTAATATAATTATCAGAGAGAATGTCAGAACACCTGGGGAATTTCTGTGTTACTGCAAAGAACAAACTAGAAGCTGTATTAATAACTAAACCATATTAATGCTACAGTAGCAACAACAGGTTAAACACTGTTTCTCTTACCTGCATTATCTAAGTAATTTATGCATTAATCTGTGTTGAAAAAAGTTAATAGCTAAGTGCATATACAATTTTTGTGAGATTTGTGTCTCTTCAATGATTTTGATATGAGTATAGTTGAGAAGAATAATTACTTGTAAATAAAATCACTTACTGAAATTGGGGGAAGGTTGTTCACTGCTTACATCTGAAACCTTGAGTGTTAGAATTGCTTAATAGTACTCCTATTGTACAAGCAGAATTTGCGGAATTACTGGTTATTATGTGGGGAATAGCAAGCCAAACAAAATCAGTTTCCGTATTTCACAAAGCAGGGTAATGAATTGAGATTTGCTTCTGAAGATGAAATGGGAGACTGCGTCAAAGCTTGACATACTGCAAGCTTGAGGCAAGAAAAAATTAATATGCTAAAGAAGTGGAGAAGCCACTTTGTATTTAAAGGATGTCCAAATACAGCATATTCAGACAGGGATTGTTTCTGAGTTTTCAAAGACTTCAGTCCTTTGCCAAATATGAGATATTACCAGCAGCTAGTAATAGTATACTTAAGGAATTATGCAGATGGTATGTTATTTTTTATATGCTTCTAGACTCTATTCTAGACTTAAGTTTAGCAGCAACCTCTAGTTTAAGGCTGGGTACCTGCTATGTAGAAATAATTTGCCACATGTACTTCCCATCCCTCAACATCAAATAATTCCACTTAAATCAGTAAATTCTGTAGCCTCTTAAGCCTTGTGATTAGCCTTTTTGGTGGGTATGTGAAGAAACATGTTTGGTTTTATCGTCAAGAGGAAAAACAGCATGCAACCAACCATGTGATTGATATCTTTGGCATATTTGCAAGTAGTGATTTGCTGAGTGTTTTGCTGGTAACGGCATAAACATAAACAAGATGCGTTATTCTAAAGTAGTTGTTCATATGGTTATAGCACATATGAGCACACTAGTTTTGGACTCACAGATCTGTCAGTCTAAGGAGTTTTTTTATTGGCTTTCAGGATACAAATTCTGTTGTTTGACTGGCATCTTTGTGTTTTCTGTCTAGCATACAGTAGAAAAACGAAGTCTGTCTACAGTAAGCAAGAAGAAAGGAAAGCCACAACTGGAAAAGTAGGTTTCAATGTAACTAGTAATGCAGAAATAGTGTAATGCTTTCACTCTGATAAATGGAGAGTCTACAATCAATTAGGTGCTTTGTTTTGCTATTGTGGAAGAAGAGCTGGCATATTTTGAAGCCGTCTACATAAAAATCCTTATTTTCTCTTCTGAAAAGAAGTAGTTTGAAAAACAGAGTGTAATTGTATGCATTCATTTCTCAAAATATCAATTGTCATTTAGTGACAAGATGAAGGAACAGGAATAGGTTCTTAACTGACGCTGAATTGCTTTTTCCCCTTTATATTTATTTGAAAGTTAAAAGGTATAAAGCTGTCCAGACAACACTGAAAATCAAGTAAGGATTGACAGCAACCTTTAACATTATGCAGTGGGCGTAACCTGCTGAAGTGTTTTATTGAAGATAATTTGCACCTCAAGGGGCTTCAGAACTTCCTATGGGCTACACAGTCCTGTACTGAGAGGAAGTGGAAACATTTCCACCCTTATCTAATACTCTGCCTACTTCCAAGCTGACTTTTGTTGCTCCGTAGCCAGATGCTTTTGCACTAGTCTGGTGTGCGGGTGCATTACACACATCAGCTTGCAAGGATGACTTTCGTGTCAGCTGCACAATTACTTTTTTGCATGTTTTCTTTTTTATTTAGTGGTCAGTAACACTGCTTGCAGATTAGTTCCTGGTACATTGCCCTAACAGCCTTTACCTATTTGCTTATTATGTACATTTGTTGTTATAGCTGTTAAATATACATTTCTGGCCTGGAGTCATTGCCTTTGTTTACAGTGGCATTATATGTTCATTCATGTTTGTTTATTTGTGCCCATGCATTTGGAAAAACAAACAAACAACAAAAACCCTCAACCAAACATGAATATTAATTGCACAGGGAGAAAGCAAAGAAAACTGACTGCCGGTTGAGTAACAGGACCAATGGAGTTAGAGTTGCAGCATCACAGCACATCCGTACAGGAACAGCAAAAGGTAAGATGTTTTTTCCCAAGCTCTTTGTAAGGAGAAGAATTTAAGGCTTTGCAGGTTTATTCATTGTTCTGCTGTAAAGGGAAAATCACAAATCTGAAATCTGTTTCAGTACAAGCCAGTATGTTGGTTGCCTAGTCTGGGATTTGACTTGCTGTATGGAACTTGCTAGACTGACTGTTCTGTATGCAGTTGCTTAAGGTATGTGTCTTCATGCCTAAATGGAAAAATACCAGTAAAATCTCCATCAGGTTGCTTTATGTGGAGTAGTAGTTGCAGAAACAGTTACTGTTAGGCTACCTCTATAGGAAATTTAGTGTGGGGAGCACCAGCATCTTGTCATTAGTGACTAGGCCTGAATGCTGGGAGCTGGAATGGTAGGAATAGAGGAGACAGATGCAGTTAAGTAGGAACAAACAAAAATGTGAACTAGCATGAGATGCGAGCAGACCAAAATAACCTCACTTCCATATACTGAGATTAAAAATAAAAATTCCAATTTTTATATTTAGATCTGAATTTGGATGCTGGATCCGGTCATGATACATGTGGAGAGACATCGTCTGAAAGTTACAGTTCTCCTTCAAGTCCACGACATGATGGGAGGGAAAGCTTTGATAGTGAAGAAGAAAAAGACAGAGGTTGTATTTATGGCGAGCGTGCATGAACGTCTTTTTTCCTAGACCAGTCTCTTGTATTAGTTTTAACTAGTTTCTCAGGCTTATTAGCTGCTTTTATTTAGGAACTAGCCACAGAACGCATTTTGCTTTGTGAGTTTCATGACTGAGCAGAGGCATAGCTGTCTTGAGATATTTCAGCATTACAGTAATGGGAAAAACTTTAGCATGAAAAGGTTTGGATTTATATCAAGTTCTGTGTGGCATGTCCGAGAGCTCCTTCATTTTGTATTGACAGCTTAATTTGCCACTTCTGCCACATATGGGTAAGCTGTGTTAATGTCTTTCCAAGTAGATGCAAATTCATAATTCAGTCTGTGTCCTACTCTTAACATTTACAGATACACACAAGTCAAAAGCACAGTAGCTAGTTGGGCAGTTGGATATAGGCAAGTGGTGGAGATTGACTTAGCTTGATTTGGGTGAATGAAAATGAACCTCAAAGTTGTTACTATTCAGGAGGATGTAACTATCATTTGTGTCACAAAACTGAGGAAGTTTTATGTGGATAAATGATTCTGGGGCATGACTACATTGTTTCAGATTCATTCTTCTGACTGACAAATGCTTGTGTCTCCACAGATACAGACAGCAATTCCGAGGACTCTGGGAATCAAAATACAACCAGGTTTACAGGCTACAGTGCTGTCAGTACATCAAATATGAACAAATCATCTGCTCAGATTTCTTCAGTGAATAATGAAAATGGAAGCCTTTCAGAAGATCCTTTGAATGCAAAGTTTCAGCATATTTCCTTCATGCCTGCCTTACACTGTGTGATGCACAGCGCTGCCCAAAAGCCTGAAGCAGTTGTCCCACCACCCATATCAGCAGATGGTAAAACGATGGGAATGCTTGTTACCACGCCTGTTGCTGTCTCGCCAGTGAGAGAGTCTGCAAATTCACCTCCTGGTGGAATGGGCACAGTAACCTCTGGTGAACCTGAGAAACGCCTTGAGCTGATGGCTTCCCCTTTGCCAGTCCCATCCACTTTCCTTCCACATTCTGTCCAGCCTGGTAGCCCTGCTTTGCATTTGGCAATACACAGATTGAAAATGCCCTCTCCACAGGGATCATCAGAAAGTTGCACAGTTAATGGACCACAGCAGCCAACAGGAAACTTAAGTATTGGATCACCAAATACTGCCTTTATCCCAGTCCACAATCCAGGTAGTTTCCCAGGCTCCCCAGTTCCTACTACAGATCCCATCACAAAACCTGCAGCCCAGGTGGTAGGACTGAATCAAATGGTGCCTCACATTGAGGGAAACCCAGGAGCAATCCCTCAGCCTACCAATCTAAAGGTAGTTCTTCCAGCAGCTGGTCTCTCCACAGCAGCACCACCACCTCCACCAGCGTCATACGCTTTGCCAGGCAGTCCTCATGCTACCAGTGTGTTGCCCAACCAGAATACAAATGTGCTAAACACTGTAGCAACTTCCTCACCACCTCAGTCTGCTGGTTTAGGTGTTGGTCAGGTCCAGTCCACTGTTCCTCCTGCAATACCTACACATACACCAGGCCCTGCCCCTAGCCCGAGCCCTGCTCTAACACACAGCACTGCACAGAGTGACAGCACATCCTACATAAATGCTGTTGGAAATAATAACACTAACGGGACAATGTTACCTCCACAGCAGTTGGGATCTGGTCCTTGCGGTTCTTGCGGACGTAGGTGTAGCTGTGGGACCAATGGAAGCCTTCAGATTAATAGCTATTTTTATCATAACCCACTTCATGGACAAGTCTATAGAGTTCCATCTTTCTTCACTCTGCCATCACTTTGCAATGGCAGCTACCTCAATCAAGCACATCAAAGCAATGGAACACAACTTCCTTTCTTCCTGCCTCAGTCTCCATATGCAAATGGGCTTATGCATGACCCAGTGATGGGGAGCCAAGCCAACTATGGTATGCAGCAGATGGCAGGATTTGGGAGGTTCTATCCTGTATATCCAGCACCTAACGTAGTTGCCAACACAAATGGGTCGGGACCCAAGAAGAATGGGAACGTGTCATGTTACAATTGTGGTGTAAGTGGACACTATGCGCAGGACTGTAAGCAGTCATCCATGGAGGCCAGTCAACAAGGTAATCATGATAACTCCCAACGGACTTGCTTTTGAGTTTAGCAGTTTCTCTTTACCTTTCTGAATGTGCTGTTTCTGGTCTTGCAGAAAGGTGTGCGTGTGTGTGTATGTTTTGTGTAAATGGTTGTGCACTAGTGACCTGCTCTAGAACTGCAAGTATCTTATCTCTGCCTGAAAATTCTGTAGAACAGTGCAAGGGGACGGGGCTCTCAGCGTGGAGTTGAAAATGGGTGTGATTTGGAGCAGGGAAGTCAAACTGTATCAGTCCTAAATTGTTCTTTTTTCACTGATTCATTTTTGGCATCATGTAGACACTTGCATGTTGTTTCAATTCCTCTGTTCCTGATCGGGGGGGGAAGGGGTTCAGGGGGGTGGTGTGTTAAGAGAATTCATTGGGAAAAAGTGAAAGATACTAATTACTGTCTATGGCACGAACTTGTGGGAATTTATGAAAACACCCAACAGGCTGACCATTTGGTAATTTAACTTTTCTAAAGCTTACCTTTGCACAATCAGCTGTCCTCCTGTGCCCCAGCACACAATACAGAAATGAAACATACTTTAAGTTTTTGGACAAGTTGCAGCAAAAAAGCAGAAACCAATTGGAACTAAGAATGGAAGGAATGGCTTCAGTTGCGTATGCCATTTCTCTCTCCATCCAGAAGAATGGGGAAGAGGCAGTGTTCACATAGAACATAAATGATTTTAATTCTTGGCCTGTGCCCATTTTGTCTTTCCTTGTTCGGTCAGACTGGAACAGGAAAGATGAACCTTGATGGGGGTTGCCCTTCCTTTGTGTTTTTCCAGGAAAGGTGAAGCCCTGTATCAGCAGTCCATGTATTTTTTTTTCTTAACTTAAGAGTTCTAACAAGCAGGTGAAAGGATGTAGTATAAAATCTTAGGACCTGCTTTAAAAGGACTGGAGGATGATAGTGCCTTTTGAAGAGCGTGTCCATTTTGATACCTTGTAGTGGTTTTGTAATCCATTTTCATTGTGAGCAGTGACTTAGTAGTTCTCTTTCCCGTTTTAGGCACTTACAGACTGAGATACGCGCCTCCCCCTCCCCCTTCCAATGATACCTTGGATTCTGCAGACTGAAACAAGTAAACATTGCCTACTTAAACTGAAGCTTGGGAAATTGGGGGAAGGTGTGTGTGGGAGCGGGGGGGGTCGGTCTTGTGTTTTGGGACATTCCCGGTTTTATATTCTTTTGGAGTTTTTCATTGCTTTTGCACCTCTGTTCCATACAAAAGAAGAAAGCTGAGTCCCTGGTCTCCTCCTGGTTCTACAAAAGGCTTGCGTAATGCATGTAATTCAAACACACAGCCAAACAATCAGAAAGAGCATTCGAACCATGCTTTTGCACTGAAGACTTGAGACATGTGCAATGTTTACTGCATTTTTTAGAAAACACAAAAATGTCCTCTGACCTCTGAGATCACTGGTGGAGCAGCCATATGGTGAAAGAAGAAGCTTGGTCATGTTCCCCACCACAATCTTCTTCCCTCCTTCCCTCTTCTCCTTATGCTGCTGTTTTGTTTTCTTCCCCTGTTTGTCCACGTGAATTCGCTGGACTTGCATGAGTATTTAGCAGTTCATACAGACCCTGCCCGTACTCTAAATTGATGCTCATGAATTGAGGGGAGATGTTCAAGCGCCCTGTCAGGAGAGTCCAAAGGAACACACAATACTGTATGTGTACTGTAACTGTTAATAATACATATACGCAGCTCTTGAGAGTCCCAAATACATGAAAACACATAGAGCAGGAAGGGGCTGAAACTGTGTGGACTGGAACAGATTTAGAAAAATGAATGAGCTTAAATTGACAGATTTTTCTTCCGTTGTAGCCTGTATGTTCAGCATCAAAGGTGAAAACAAAACCTGGTATGAATGTTGTACTCAGTGTGTTTGCATTTGTAATGAAAGTTGACAGCATTTTTTTCCTTTTTTAAAGCTATTCTACATCGTGTCAACTCAGAATGAACATTACTTGATTGAATATTTTTTTCCTATTACAGTGTTGCATTGTACTTAGAATGTAAATGTTTTATTTCAAACTGAACAAAAGCTATGGTTTTCTACAAAATAGTCAGGTATTAGTATTAGAACCTGTCTACCAAATAGCAAAGTCACTATTTTATAACAATTTACCACTATGCGTAATTACGGTATAATGTGAAAGACTGAAATGAGTGTTCAGATGGTATTAATCATGTCAGTATCATGAGTAAGTAAGTTTAATGCTGCTGTATTTTTTATTTTATTTTTAAAAGCCAATATATGTACTAAATTGCTTCCAGGTAATATTTGATTTCCTAAAGTGCACTGAGGTTATCTGGAAGATGAGTGTATTTTTTGACTGCTGCATTCAACACCGATGAACAACTACCACTGTATATCCATAGGGTTTGGCATTCCTCACAGTTCATGGAAGAGATGGTTTTTCTTAAAATCAGACCTGTTGTCGGTAGAGGGATGAAAGAAAATCAGTCTTTGGTTCAGTCGTCTAATAAATCGCTAAACAGACAAAAAACTTGAAGAAAAAAAAAGCTTGATTACTACATTTCTTCATAGGTAGCATTTATATTTATAGCACCAGTGTACATTTTGAAACTTTTTTCTTGGAGGGGGGGATGGGGAGGGAGGTAGATGAAAGCTTTAATTTAAAAAAAAATCTAAAAAAAAAAAAGTTTAAGTAGTAAATGAAAAATTATTTTGATTAAAATTTTTATTTGATCTGGGTATTTTTGGACCACTTGAAATGAATGAACTGCGTTTGAGTTGAAGTGAGGGTGTTAAACCACCAATGGACTTGTATTGTGAATTACCTGCCAGTTGTACTTTATGGAACTTATTTTATGATTTAAAATACTGTACTGTAAATAGGAGGTATGTTACCTTCTCTTTATTTGTATGTTTACCATATACTTTGATATTTGAAATGTACTGGAAAGGTCACTTATATTTCTAGAAGAGATTGGATTTTATGCAACCTTTTTCCTTGAATTAACAGCAATAAAAAAAAGAAAAAAAAAATTACCTGTGTTCAAGTACTGTCCTTGGTCATCGCAAACAGTGCCGTAAGTGTGATGCTCTGCTCTGGGTGTAGGGATGGGATTGTGGAACCTCTTGCCAACCTACCATTTTGGTTAGAATCTGTCACTTTTAAGACAAAGCTGAGATTATTTGGCTCAAGGTCAGTTCCTGTGTCTGAAGCCAGGACACTGTCTCTTGATTTAAACTTCTTTAAGATGGTTAGATGGATCTCTTGGGAGAAAGAGGATGACCTTGTGTGACAGTCCCAGGACTTTGACCTAACCTCTTTCAGAACAGTTAAGCCTTTTTATATTATGATGATTCCTGGATTTGGGCTAAAACCCAGTTGAAACACACTCTTTTTTTGAGTGCAGTGTAAAGTATATGTGTGCTAAGGGTGTAGTAACTGGGAAGAGAGATCTTTCTACTACCTGCCAAACTAGGTGGAAGGACAACAGGAGTTGCCAGGAGTAGGGAGGAAGCTTAGAAGCATGCAGGTTACAGCTCAGGTGCCTGATGTGAATGTAGTACCCGACTGTACTCAGGCAGTGCTGAGAAAGAGAAGGGCAGTAACTACTCTGTCAACTTGCTCTACTGTATAGGTAGCACTTCTAACTCCTGCTGATTAGCAGCAGCTTATCTACGGAGCTGAGGGGCCAGGGGCTTTATCTCAGGTCTTTATCCCAGCTGATTCCCCAGAGTTTCTCACTTCCTGAGAAACCAACAAAGGTGAAGGGATGGCTCAGAGTTACCAATGAGCACAACCTGCTCAGGTAGCTCCCACAATAACTGGTGTCATGCAGACATTTCTGCAACTGCCCGATGTCCCCTACCTGGACACCAGGAAGTGCACACATGTGTCCAAGGAACTGGTGAATTACTGTATTACCCTGAAAATGCACTCTACTTACCATGCCATCTGAGCTGCTTATACTCTTGTTTGCCTTCATGCTTCAAGCAGCCCTGACTTTAATAGATCCTGGTTGGATCTATCAATTTGAAACTGTAATAGTGCATACCCTCTGGCACAGCAAGTGGTATAAAATGCCTACTGATCCTACTGATGCTGCCTTGCCTGAAGACTTCACAGTGCCCACACTTAGCCATCCTCTTCAGCAGCACAACTACTACCCAGGCCATGGGATCTGGCTACAGCTGCAGGTCAAGAGATTCTCTTTCCCACCGAGTGACTTGGAAACTGTTGAACACCCTAAAGATAAATGAGAAAATCCCACTGGCTTACGCATCCGAGCAGCTACCTGAGTTGTCCATGAGTGACTTCCAAGTACTGCACTGCTGCAGTGCTGCTGCAGGTGGAAACCTCTTCATACAAACAATTTGGTTCCTAAAGCTGGAAGAAAAAAGGAACGATGAGGAAAGCATGGACAGGATTGGAAAGATGAGAGCATAAGGGAGTGCGATGACGCACACTGCTTGCCTGGGAGTGAACAGATGGCTTCATGTTCCCAGCTAAGCAACCTTAGGATGGCAGTGATGGCCTAAAGCCTAGGTTTTGACTTAGCTATACTACTGGATGGGTGAAGGAAGAGAAGGCTTTGTGTCATGTCAAGGCAGAGGGAAAGTGAAAAGTGCAGAAAGGTGCACAGAGACCTGTGAAGCTCAACCAGTGCCAAGCTACCTTAGCTGTCAAGAAGTGACAAATGTCAGTACCACTGTAATTTGTTTGTTTTGCTCATGGCTGTCTCCAGAGGTGTGCTGATGCCAGCCTTCTGCAGCTGCTCTCCTGATGAAGTAAGGTTGCCTAAATTCTGCACGTACAAAAAAGCAGCTTTGGGCAATAGTGCTTCCTGCTCTATTGGCTGGTGACTACAGCTGCTAGAATCAGGCATGATATATCTAAAGGGTATGTGGATTGCACTTGTGCTTGGGAGGAAGAAGCACAAGTCCTAAATGCATAGCCATGAGTTTATACTGGAGCTCAAGTGCTGTCTCAGGTACTAACCTACCATCCTTGTGCTCCTCTAACAAGAGAGGAAGGAAAAGCACATCTCAAAGCTTTGCTGCAGGGAGAGTGTGCTGCTGCTCCAGCTGTGGCTGTTATATGCCTCAGCTGCTAATTGGGACAGAGAAACAGGGTTTCAGTTTTGATCAAGCCCTTGAGCTAACAGCGGCAGACAGTTATGTTCCTGAGCCCAATTAAGCTGTACTGTGGAGCAGCTCAGAGTTCAGAATGTATGAACAGCTGCATTTGGTCCGGCCGAAAATACACCGGTGCCTGCATCCTGTCTCCATCAACCATCAGTGGCAGATAGTTCAGAAGAAAGTACTTGTAATAACAAAAAGAGAAAGACAAGTGGTAACTAATTACCGCACACATACTGCCTGGCAAAATGAAGCGTCTCCCGAGTTCATCTGCACAATAGGTGGCAGCATAACTCTACCAGTGGAATTCACAGCGGCTGCTGAGGCACTGCGGAAGGTGCTTCAGTTCAATTTGGTTTTAACATCCTCAGGCCATCTGAGTAAGCTTACCTGGGGGACTTCTTTGACTTGCAATTTTGGAACGTTAGTTTCTGCAGGGTTTTACGTATTTTCGCACGTGAACATCATACTACTTGTTGTCTCTCGTGAAAAAAAAAAGCACCCTAAATGCATACCTGAAGTGTTAACTATCTGGAGAAATGCATATCTAAAGTATTAACTACCTAGAGCTAAAATAGCCCAGGTCCGCAAGGAACATTGAAGACCCAGGGGATTGCAGGCATATGTGAAAGCCGTGTCTTAAGAACTACTGAGCATTAAAGTGGTTCAAGATACTTGTTTTCCTACAGTGAAGAATGCTTCCTGAGGACCATACAGCTTTTTCTGCAAACTGGAATAATTCCTGAGGGAGTCTGGCTATCTTTCTCGATAATGAAATGTCTTATTTGTCACTCTCTAGTTACTCTGAAGGTCCACAGATCAGACAGATATTTATCTGGGTTATCTCATGCTCAGGAACATGTTGCCCAAGAGACGGAACATAATAAAACCATTATTTCTGATATCGACACATGCTCCCTGACTAGTGCAAAGGGTCACTGTTGTATGAATGGGTCAATAAAACAATATCCAAAAGCACAGGCTGTGAAAAAAAAATGTGCTGAGCTTTGTAAGGAAGGCATAGCTCCATCTTAACCATTAGTGCATTCTTTGTAGAACTTTTCTCTCTGATCCAAGATGACCAATTTTTTACTGACTTCTAAAGTATGTTTTTTTCCTGACTTCTAAAGTATGTTTTTTTCCTGACTTCTAAAGTATGTTTTTTTTCCTGAGACAGAGGATGTTGGTGATTGATAGAAAGTTAAGCATTAACTCCTACTGATGCTCATTGGTGTGACTAAGGAAAGATAGGGATTGTTGCTTAAAAAAACCTATTTGTCATTGAAATTTGGTGTCAAAGTACTGGTTAGGACTTCTTAGAAAAAAAACCCAGTATTATATATAATAAAATATTACATTAAAATAGTCTTATTTTACATAGTGTATAGCTTGAGAGTTGAAACCATGGCAATTTCAACAGCTTCAGATTATTTTCTTATTTCAACTGAAAGTAAGTTTTGAAACTGATGGCATGTTTAGATAGAGTAGTCAATATGACATATAAGAGTAATTGTGTTGCTATCAAAATGCTCTTTTCCTTTTGTTTTTAATGTTTTGTTGCAGGATATGCACATGCCCCAGCAAAAGAGTGGACAGCTTAGCAGTGGCAAGACTTCTGGATGAAAATCATAGGACTTTAATTTCTCCTTAAAGACCAGATTGGCTCTGAGGTGCATGTCAACCAGGACTTGTAGGTATTTCACTGTGAGCGTGTAATCCTGGCCTCTCTCAACACCTGAAATAAAAATTGCCAATGAAGAGATCAGTAACGTGTGAGGAGGGAGGGGGAAAGCAACAGCAGCACCAAAAATATGCCAGCAGGCACTGGGGTGTGCTTGAGGTGAGACAATTTTCACCCATCACTCAATTTCTTACCCCAGCTCACACCCATTTCATAGCAAAGAATCTCACAGAGCAGGTGCATCTATTTGGTACAAACCCAGCTGAATTCTGTGTTTCACCACAGTGCAGCTGACCATATCCAATGCATAACGGAGAACATGGGTGCTTCCAGCAACCTGCACAAAGTTATGTGGGTTTGGAACAGGCCATAAGAATACATTTCAAATCTGATGGTGTGCATAATTTTTGCAGTTTTCACAGAGTTGTCAGGTAGCTAACATGCCCTTTAAAGTGTTGTCTCCATTTGATTTGTTTTCTGTCTTTATCTCTTTGCCTTTTTTTAATGTATCTTGCTTTTGCCCTGATTAACTCTTTAACCATGCACATGATGGAGAGCCATTTGAAATGCCTTAATCCAGGGTATGCAAACTCCCAAACAATAATATTGGAAACTTGCTAATGCAAACCCAAACAACCTGGGCAAGAGGGTTACTATTTCAGCATGAGCCTGTGCCAGTACCTGTCCTTGCAAATAGGGAGCTAAATAGGGACTGGGACTTCACGTTGCACTTTGAAACATCACATTTTAATTCCTTCCTAAGGAAGGATCTCTCTTTTCTAGCATGTTCTTTGGTGGAGGAGGCAAAGCATGGGATGTTAATATAGACATAGACAGGAAAAGAAATGTGCTTGGCTATTCTGCAACCAAAGCATGATGCCCAAAGGCTGTCAGGCCTCCAGCACCACTGCAGAGCAGCTACCTTGAGACGTGACAGAGCTGTCACTTTGCCCAAGCCAGAGCCGTCCAGCCAGGCTGCCATGACAGCACTTTCCTAAATTTTGTTCTTGAAGAAGGGAATACTGCAATGCTTTTATCGCCATCCGTTGCCAGCAGGTTCCTAATGCCAGTGCCTGATCAGCACTCTGCCTTCAGGCTAAGGACAAGGGGGCTGCTGCCCAAAACCTGGTGCAGGGTTTTCAAGGAAGAGGGTGCTGATGTTCAATTTGTGAAGTTTTTTTTTAGGCACGTGGGTGACCTGTGCTGTCAATTTGCACCAACAGCCCCATCATTGCTGGCAAAGATGGCAGAAACTGGAGGTGTTTAGCAGCTGGAAGATCAGTTCACTTCAGCAGTGACCATCATGTAACTTAGAGGTTATGTAGAATGGAATGGAATGTTTAGAAGAGACCTAAATACCACCCAGTTTCAAACCCCCCTGCCAGGGGCAGGGACACCTTCCACTAGACCAGGTTGCTCAAAGGCCAGTCCAGCCTGGCCTTGAACACTGCCAGGTACAGGGCAGCCACAGCTTCCTTGGGCAACCTGTGCCAGGGCCTCAGCACCCTCACAGTAAAGAATTTCTTCCTAATGTCTATTCTAAGTCTACCCTTTTTCAGTTTAAAGCCATTCCCTTGTCCTACCCTTACCCCATGCCCTTGTAAAAATTCTCTCTCCAGATTTCTTGTAGGCCTGCTTTAGGTACTGGAAGGCTGCTATAAGGTCTCACAGAGCCTTCTTTTCTCCAGGCTGAACAACTCCAACTCTTTCAGTCTGCATTCACAGGAGAGGTGCTGCAGCCCCCAGTCATCTTCATGGCCTCCTCTGGACTCACTTGTGCAGATCCACAGCCCTCTCATGTTGAGGGCTCCAGGACCCCATACTGCAGGTGGGGTCTTGCATCTCAATAGGGTGACCTGCCCTGACCTCNCACTTGTGCAGATCCACAGCCCTCTCATGTTGAGGGCTCCAGGACCCCATACTGCAGGTGGGGTCTTGCATCTCAATAGGGTGACCTGCCCTGACCTCCCTGCTCTTCCCAGACCACCTCCGATTCCCTTCTGGCGGGGCCATGCCACCTCCTTGGCCAGCCACAGGTGACAGGCACTGCAGCCAGTTAGTTTTAAAGCTGGTTTTGATTCGTGCATGGGTGGGGGTATATGCAAACAATGGCAGAGGAGTGGGTGCTGGGGTCAGGAGCCATGTGTGGAACAGAGCTGCTCAGTGGTGGTCTGTGCTGCAGAAGATTTGTTCCTGAACATCAGTCGTTCCTGCTTTTTGTTTGATTTTGAAAGCAGAAACCCTCCTAGCCAGTAGTCATCCCACAAGCAAGTACAGCGAGGGCTGGACAGAGTAGGTCAAACCATCCCGACAGTAGCAGTGGCATGTACAGCCAGAGTGTGGGCACCTGGAAAGCTTAGCCACTTATTTGAGCCCTCCCTTCCTTCCCCCTTCCCTCCCAGCCTTCTTGGTTAATGCCTTAAAGTTTCATCTTTCAGCTCTTCAGTGCACATCTTTAACCACTTTTAGACAACTTCCATATTCGAAAGACTTCAGGCCTTGAGGCACCCTCAGGCAGAGGGAAAGCTGTGTGAGCCCTCTGCCCCCCACCGCCACTCGCCCCCTCCTTCTCAGCCTTTGTTTGGAATTGTATCTAGTTTCCTTCTGAACTCTTTAAAGCTCCTTACTTCAATGACGGACGTGGGTAACGTATTCCATATGCTCGCTTCCCTTTGGTCGGGGAGCTCTTCCCATCTCTGTCTCTTATCCAGGGCCATGCCAAGCTCCTCCTGTTGCCACTTGAAAGCTGGGAAGCGCTGTTGGTTGTTTAATGAAATGAAATGAAATTCACTTCAAACATTCTCTCTTTGGAGCAGCACACAGCATTGCTCTGCTCTGCTGAGGTGTCTGCCTATCGTGCCCTAATTGTTTCACCTGTGCCAGGATGGAATCTTTACAGCTGGCCGTGCTTTTGGTACAAGGAAATGTGAGAGTTTAAAGGCAGGAGAGGGAGCGATGGTGGGGAAGCCACAGCAGCTGCCTGCACCATCCCGGAGTGGGGGGCCGTGCTTCACCAACCCACAGGGCAGAGCCCCAGAGGGGTGTCTTTCCAATGAAGGACAAGGAAAAATGAGGCAAAGCTAATGCAGAAAGGAAGAGCTGGCATCATCAGGGCCTTGGGAGCACTCACAGGCCTTATGGAGCCTGCCCAGGCTCCCATGGAGCCCCCATCTGCCCTGCCCTGTGTCCAGCAGCCCTGGCTCAGTGCAGCCGGGGCCTTGGTGCCTGCTGCAGCAATACTGTCCATGCACCTCATCCCAGCTAAGCAATGGACGGGTCTTCCCAGTGGGCCTCAGGCCCATGTCACAGGTGAGCCCCTCTCCTGCTCCCGTTGCCCAGGCCAGGTCTGCAGCTGTCAGTGGGCCTGTGCCCATCAGCATACAGGGGCCTGTGGGATGGCCAGGTTGCTCTCCCTCGTGAGACAGCCTTGCTCTCCAGCTCCCTGGCAATCACGGCCCAGTGTCTTGCAAAACTCACCTCTTCATCTTGCAGCATGCTGTCTGAAAACTACTTTCAGGTAGGTAATGGTTTCCTTCTTACTGTATCAGCAATACGCCAGAGGATAGTGGGTGGCAAATAGAGAGAGATGGAGGTCATCCAGTTTTCAGAAGACATCATTTGAAGTGCTTGATAATTGCAGCAAAACTGAAGAGCAAAACACAGCTGGGGAAAGGGAAGATGAAATGGAAAGAATCAGATTAAAATGTAGCCATCAGATCGCTAAATATTGTTTATTTGAGACTTCAGGTTCAAATTCAGTCCCAGGTACTCTTGTACTAATTTCTGTCATGCAACAAATGAAAAGCCAAAGCAATGCACCGCTGATTGTGCCAGCTGTGTCTCTCCAGTGAAGCAAACACTTTTATGCAAGTACTTTTGCTGCTGTGTGGAAGCCATTAAACTGTGTGGTTATGGATTTCACCACTCATTGGAGACCTATTAAAATAAGGTATTACATAGCATGCCTGGGGCAGCAGGGACAGGTGAAAGAGAGCAGGTTTTGCACCAGACCGCCATGGCCTTATCAAGGAAAGCAAAATACATTTCTCTAATTTGCAGATACCATAGCCTTAGCTAGAAACTCATTTGCCAGTCAGGGCATAAAATGTCACTTGTCCCTCTTTAGTGCAGAGAGCAACAATAATCCCACGGCACTGCCTTACAAACGTGAATGCAAATGGATTTCAAGTGAAGGTGGTTCTATGATCAGAGGTGTTTCAAGCCTACAGACTGCTTGTTCCCAGCCCAGGGCTCTGCCTGTGCTTAATTTACCTGTGAGGAGGCTCCAGCCGGGCTCCCACAGGTGGGGTGTGTGGATGGCACCTGAGAGGAACAGCCTGGGATCAGCTGGGCACTGTTATCCAAATGAAAGATGAGGTCATTTGTTTTTAAATCTCCATTTCCATTACAGTGCCCGTGTTGGGTCTGTTCTCATCAAATCTTTGGCCTCAAGTCCTCCTGTGCTACCACCTTCCATATCCCTCCTTGTACCTGTTCACATCCAGTGAGGCAATGGGGTCAGGTGAAAAATCCCTGCTTCCAGGCCTGCCACTGGGTATGTTGGACAGAACTTTCTCTTCTCCAGCTATGACATTTTCCTGTGGTTTCTCTTGTGAATGCTGTACTCTGCTGTTTGTTTGCCCCTGTGCATCCACAAAGACCTCTCTCTGTCCTGGGTTTTTTTGGCTTTCACTAGCTGTAAGCTGTTTCTCAGCTGTCTTTATGTATTTTTATGCTGTGTTGTTTAGTTTAGCATCATATTATGTTAGAATGATGTAATTTCTGGCTCAAAGAGCTTTAAATTTCAGAAAAAGCAATTGGGAACAAGCTCACTCTCTGGATCAGTTTTCTTCTGAGCATCAAGGAGATCAGCCTTGTCAGTCATTGGTGATTGTGGTGAGCATCATTTATAGTGGGGAGACAAGGCTTGCTTGTGTCTGAGGCATAGAATGTTGGATAGAAGCATAGATGTGGGTTCTGTCTCTCATGGGATTGAAGTAGAAACTCAGGTGCAGGTGAGGTAGCCACTTTGGTGGTCACTGGAGCTAAACGGGTGGCAGGAGGATGGCTGCCCTCTAGACTCACATGGCACAAGGTAGAAGTGCATGTCTATTCAGGATCTTTCTGCTGCCCAAGAGAACAAAGCAGAGGGAACTTGGCTGTGGTAACAGCTCCTGGGAAACATGAGGCTTAGACATGAGCAGCAGTGGAGACCTCATCCTGCACAACATACAGATCTTGGTGGCTCTGTAGTGCCCTTGTCCTGCTTCCTCTGCCTGGAAACTGTCTGTTTCTCCTCCCCAAGGTATTTAGGGCATCTTCTTGGTGCAAAGGACCCCTGGAGCCATCATTGATGTGTGGGGTTGAGGCTCTCCTCCCTTGACAGGCTTAGCTCTCTCTCCTATTAAAAACAAAGGCAACTTGGTTTTTGAAGATAGGCTGAGAGTGCTGCTTCTTTCCTCTAGAATTCTATGTCCTCACGCTGAAGTGCCAGCTGAGAACAGAACACAGCTGTAAAGAGCTTCCAGATGAGCATACACAGGAAAATCACAACCTAAGAAAACACTTCACTCACAGAATCACCAGGTTGGAAATGACCTCTAAGATCATCAAGTCCAACCCATGCCCTACACCTCAACTAAACCATGTCACCAAGTTCTATATCCAGTCTCTTTTTAAACACA
>NDXB01021330.1:17125-29858 GCA_002631895.1 Agapornis roseicollis
CAGCACTTTTGCTGATAAAGAAACAGATCTGATAAAGAAAACAAGTGCTTATGGGACTGTGTCAGCTCTGATACATCCTCCAAAAGCCAGCCTCTGCTTCCTCCTATGATACCTCTGCGTTTCCTTCATCTGCCTTAGGGGATTTTTCAGCTCCCACGTTTACCAAAGGTCTTACTGGGATGTGACTGTAACATACCTGTGTGATGGATGACTCTGTAAGAGTTGCTCTCCAGGGAGATGTCTCTGATGAGGGTGAAATGTGGCCCATAGTGGGTGACTGTGCTCAGCGTGGCAATGGACAACCCCAGCAACTGGAAAAGAAGGTTTTTAGGGAAGGATTTACAAAGCAGCAGTTCCTGCTGCGTGCACACAAAGCTTTGAGTTGTATCTGAATACTCCTGAGCTCCATGCAGATGCAGGAAGCCTGATCATTCAAATACCACTGCATGTACCCCAAAATACACATAAAAGGAAAAGCCCCAGACACTTGAATGTACTAAAGCTCATTTTATCTCTTGCATAATGAGTGTATATGACACTGCACAGCCCACAGTCCCTTGCCCAGTGTTGTTGAATGGAATTCCCACCATGTGAAGAAAACCCAGAGGATTGATGCTCTTGCAGCACACTTGTGCAGTCTCACCTGCTCTGCAGAGTATGCACGTGCAGTTATGAGGGCTGTCAGCTTCAAGAGTGGTTTTGGGCAGGGATGATGTTCTCTGCATTGCTCTTTTGCAATGCTAGTCCCATTGCCTGCTGTTAGCTGTTATTTCCTATTGTAAAATATACAATATTTTGTATATACATATTTGTGTATTTGTAAAACATATCATATACTCAGCAAAAAGCTGAGTCTTGTAGTACTCTTAAGTAATCTGTCCTGGCTTTTGTCTGCACAACGTGGTGCTGGGCCACTCGTGTTTCTGTCCCAACCCTGAGAGCACTGGCATGACTAAGGCACAGGGCAACCACCCTTCGTGTTGCCCAGGACCAGCCCAGGCAATAGAGAGGGAACATTTCTGATGCACCTGCCTTCTGATGGCACATGTGCTTTGCAGCACAACCAGTGGCAGAGCTGAGAAGGAGGCACCAACACCAGCACAGTTAAAAACACTTCCAACTTTTGTGTAATGATCCTGGAAAATACAAGATGTGAGGCCACTCCTAGCTCCTAAGATAAGCTTTCATTAGTTTTTGCTTTTACAATATTTAAACACAAGGCAGCTATCCCTGTGTCAGATATGACAGTCCAGTGTCAACATAATCCCCTCTGTATGACATTTTCTAGTAGCTTTTGCTGGAGACTTACAGCTTTGGAGGCTAAATAAATCCAAAATTTAGCATTTTCTCCTTATAAATAACTTCATTTTTGGCACCTGCTCATCCTCCATGCTGTGCATTACTGCATATCTCAACCCACACCCAGCAAAATGCTAAGAGCAACACCGGTTAGCTTAGATATCTGAGAAACAACACTCTAAAATCCTCCCAACAGCAATAATGTGATCCTAGCTGTCCAGAGCAGCTGTGCCTTAATATCTCCTCTAAACATGCTTGGTAGCAATCCTCCTTTGATTTCCTCCAAATGACATGTTTTTTATTTGGAAGAGAGAACAATGTATAGTCACTACAGACTTGAAATGTTGAAATTTGGACAAACTATACATTTCATGTATGGCCCAAAATAGACTATTACCTTCAAATTACACACTTTCTAAGCCACCAATCCTCTTTGAACTAAATACAGATTACTTTTTTCTTTAAGCTTGTTTGTTATTATTTTTAAGCTTATTATTTTTTTAAAGCTTTTTGATGAAGTGAAAAGGCAACAAATACACACAACTCAACATCCAGGAGAAGGACTTCTCAGTTTCCACTGGCTCACATCAGCTGTATCAGCAGATGTTAAGAAGCTCCCCTTGAACTTGCTTCAAAAGCTGATAAAAAGGATCCCTAGAATTGCTTTCACTCTGTGGTACAGACCCACAGCCCTCTCACATGTATCTTCATTGAAGCCGTGTGTTTTCATATCCTGACCAATTCCACCTGCAGCTGACCATCCTCCCAGCAACAAGTGTGACTGCAGCAGGTCCATTCTGCCTTTTTTGCCCCAAGGAGACAGGAGAAAACACCTTTTTGCTGAAAATCACCCATTCTGCCAGCAGCGACCTTCGCTTTCTCCTTCGAGGTGAGTACTGGCTTGTGAAAGAGCTGCAGCAGCACGGCAGCCCTGAGAAACCAGAAGTCTATCAACAGAGGGACGGCAATGCTGGCGGCCAGTGATAACTGTGCAGGGCGCAACGATAACTCAGGCAGTTAGCTTCGCTTGCCCTTCACCCGAGAAAAACAGAGCGTGGGAAAGCCTGACCCTCTCTGAGCAGGGACAGGAAAGGTAATGGTTCACCTCGGTTCTGCAGAGATCACCCCACACCTGCCTGCTCACCATGACACAGAGGCTGGTCACCAGTAGCTGGCACTTGGTGGTCTTCATCCCGCACCTCAGCCCCATGGCTGCTTGTCCTCAGAGAGAGCAGGCTGTTGTCTCTCTGTTGTCTCTCCAGCTCTTGATAAAGCCTGGGCTTCCCCAAAGGGAGGCATGGCCACAGCAGGGCCTCTCGGGAAGTGTAGTCCCCACCACGTGCTGCTGCACCTCCTCCTGCCTGACTATTAGATCCTGGTTAGAGCAGCTGTCTTCTGCCTGTGCTCATCAGCTCCGACATGTACCTAGCTGGGTAAGGAGGAAAACATAAGGAAAATCAGCTTTTCATGGAGTTTGGAGCAACGGTTCTTAACACATTCAGTTGTGGGTGGGTATCGAAATGCTCCATTTGCCACTGTCACCAGGAGGCAGTTTTGCTTTAATAAATAGTCACTATTTTTTTATTTTTTTATTTTATTTCAATCTGCTTAAATACTATCTTGGGAAAAAGTTTGGGAAAACGTTAGGAAAAAAACCCAACCTATTGTTTAGAAAAGAGATCCACACCCCCAAACAGGATCTGTATGACAGTCTTCCCTCTCCATTTAAAAATCACCACATGGCAATAACCTTTGGGTGAGACCCTACTAAAATTTTTATTTGCAAATGATGGATAAAATTCCCCTTGGTAGCATTTTATTCAGGAAAATGGCTATACATAAATATAACCTCCTGCTCAGGAGACCTTCACTGTCCACAGACATTTTGACTCTGTTCTTTCCCCTCTCGAAGCACTGAAGAGCCCATTACCCACAACTACAGAAGACTCAGGTGACTTCTGGTCTTCAAAACCAGCTATCTGCTGCATGCATATTTCCTGAAAGTAAATTGCAGAAAAGCCTCAAGAACAATCTGGCCAAAGGGAGGCTTGATGACTAAATGTCTTAATCATCCTTACTTTCAGAGCTAGACAAGTGGAAAATAGTGGCACCCTCCCTATGTGGCAAAGAAAGGGGGAGAAAAAGTAAAACCATTCCACATCAGTAATTGTAGCTACAGGAAAATGATATAGAAGGTGGTGGAGGGGAGTGAAAAAAGGAAGGAAGATGCATTTTGGAGAGCAAATGGGAGCAAGAGAAAGCATGTTGCACAAAACCATGTAAACAGGAAAAAGCATGTAATGATTTTCCTACTACATCACTAGTTTTACTGTAAGCTTTCTTGCAAGCTTTCTTGCAAAACATCTTGGTTGCAACCTCCTGAGACAGCAGTGAGAGCTGCCACAGCTCTTTCCAAAACCAGGCATCCCCCATGGCTCGTGGGTCTCTATGCTGGCAGGGATCTGTGATGTGCAGCGGGGGATGCTGACGTACCCAGGTACACATGGAAACCATCCTCCTCCAGCCACCAGCTGGAAATCACCTGAGAAAGACCACCAGATGGACAGTGGGGAAGGAGAGCAGTAGAGGACTACAGAGAGAGGGTAACAGCCTGGTGATGCAGCTGATGCCCGTACACCCATGCCCAAAAGCAGGTCCCCTGGGAACAGGGAAGGTGGGAAAACGCCTTATAAAACTTTGTGGTGGAGTCAGGACTGTGTCTGAACACAGAGCTTTAGCACCCATCACTTCCTCTGGCACTATGGGGCAGATGGTTGCATTGTTACCCGCATTTTCAAGGGGAATGACCAGCGGTACAACAGCAGCAGGGCTGGTCCACAGGTGGAGTTAAATCTGGAAGGCTTGCAAGAAGGTACAAAGCACAGCTCTGTGTGTAAAATCAGCTAGGGAAGCCCAGCCAAGAGCAGTGGTCAGCTAGAAGCGAGGGACAGCCTTGACACCTATCATGAACACACCTGGAGCCTGTTTCACAGCGAGTGACAAGAGAAAAACCTTACAGCCCATCTTCGTTTCCCCCTACAGCCCAATTTTCCTAACCAGCCCTAAACGCATGCCGCCGGGGAGGCCTGTGCAAAGCCGAATCCCACGCTAGAGGTCCCCACAGGACAGCAGAAACTCTCCCTGAAGGCCTGGGTAATTCAAGTGGACTTTTGAAGGAAATAGATGGGAGGTTCCCTTCCCAATTTCACGAAGGTCTTGTCTGTCCCTGCAGAAGCCTCGCACCTCACCTGAGAAGTCACAAAATCATCATCTACCCCCCTTGGAAGGGCTCCTCTAGTCTCTTCACAAAAGATATTCTACCTCTTTCTCCAGCCATAAAAACAGGTGCCTTCCCTGCACCAAGCTCTCAGAGCAGATTCTAACGTTAAACACTGGGTCTTAAACTGATGTCTCTCTGGTATGGTTGTCTGGTATGATTGCTTATTCCTGAGTAGTTGGCCCTTGTCCTCTGATGCTTCTCACATCTCCAGTGCTCGGCACCCTGTCTTTGTGCCTGCTCTAGTGCTGTGCTGGGTTTGGAGGTGGAGATGCTTTCTGCTGTTTCTCTTTACTCTATCTTACTCTTTATCCTGTACAGGCATGGCTTGAGAGATTTCTACCTAAGACAGAACACATGTGAATTTCTAACATCATAGATTGATAAGAGCACAAGACGTTACTCCCTCTCCCGACAGAAAGTCAACAGTAGGAGCATTAGTAGAGCTGGGAGATGAAAATGTCAGGCTTTGATTGAGGAAGGCACATTTGGCATATGCAAAGGCACTGCAAAAGTGAGTGCAGGGGGAGCACCTGTGTTCATCTTACCTGTGGAACTGGAATGGGGATCTTTAGAACACTTTCTACTGGATAAAATTTCATCTGGGTGCCCTGTCATTGGCATATACCTGCCTTGGCAGTTCTCTGCCCAGGGAGCCCTGATGAGAAATATGGTGTTCCCCCAGCCCCATCCCAGTGGGAAGAGCATCAGGGCTGGCAGCATGGCAAGGGAACATCCTTGCAGCCAGCACATGGGTGGAATGGCAGTGTGGCTTTTCTGGCAAGTCTGGGCCTCCTGCCTGCCCTGCTGGGTTTTATCACTTGGTTCCCTTTGCAAGAGCACAACTTATCACCCTCAAACCCAGTGCTAAAACCACAGGTGATTGCAGCTCCTGCCTGTGGCTTCCTCCCTTATCTCTGGTTATCAGCCAGAGAACAGAAAGAGGGTAGCAAGGCTAAAAACACCCAGGGGAGCCCAGGTGCCCTCTTCCTCCAGTCTTGTGGCTGTTTGCAGCCTTCTGCTAGGCTGTGAAAATACACACCAGCAGCTGCACGGGTGTCAGAAGTACATGCCACCTCATCCAGGAGGAAAGGACTGATTTAAAAAGAGGAGCAAAGCCACACCTATTTTTTGCAGAGCTGACACATCCAACTTGCTTCTGAGCTGGAGGGAACTGTTGCTCACACTATCAGATGGATGTCCTAAAAGAGCCAAGGGATTTAACGTGTTAATGCTGCATGGGGTGAACCTGGAAGACTATGCACAAATGGAGGAGAAGAGGCTAAATTCATGCTAGTGCTTTCTTGCCATCCAATTTTCTGGCTCTTGCTCTGTCAATGCAGGCACCAGTGATGTAACAGCAGCATCCCAGCCCCAGCTGCTTGAGCCGCAGCAAGGCAGCAGGTAAGAGAAACCTCTCTCTTGGCTTTAGGGTGTTGCTACTCATGTTCCCATAAAAAGATGGGTTGGAGGCGGGGGAAAGGAAGCTGCCCCAGGAAGCAAAGCTACACCCATTGTCCAGGCAGGACACATCCATGCCGGGCCCCTCTGCCTCTCAGGAGCCTCCTCCTTTGCCAGCCCACACCAGTGTTAGGGAAAGTACCTCTCCTCCACAGCAGAAAATATCTCCAGCTGTGGCAGATTTACAAGTGTCATGGCTCAGGCTATTCAGTCCCTCCGCTACTGCCCATATGACACCTATATTCACCCTAGAGCTCACTCGTAAATGAAATACGTCCATACCAAACTGCACTGAAGCTATATGAATGATGGGAAACCAGGGAGACCTCACAGCCTGTGTCTGCCTTTCCAGGCGCATCACAAGGATGCATTGTAAAGGCTGCTTAGCATTCATATAGCACACATGCACAGTCAAAGCTAAAAATAAACTTTTAAACCCGGGCTATCTCTTTTCAAGAATGGAAGGAGAGGAGAAAAGGGGGAGGTGCCGTGCTTTGCTAAGCTTCAGATACACCATGCAATTCTGCTGTTAATGGAAACAAGGCTGGCTGGAGGCTTCCTTAGAAGAAACAAAACCAGAGAGAAATCATAACATCTCCAAATCATGGTTTTGTTTATTATTATTTCCAGAAATCCTCCAGTGATTCCCAGGCATTTTGAAATTAATTATAGGTGAAAAAAAATTGACAGAAGAGTTATTAGATAAAGTTCAGCAAGCCCAAGAAAGTTTACATTTGAAAAGAGCATACGCTGAAGACAAGAACTTCCCTGACAAAAATAAACTCAAGTAAACTTCTTCCGCCCTCCTCGAAAGTGGAACAACTGTACTTATAGCTCTAAAGCACACCTTCCTACTTAGAATCAATTCTTTTTTTCTTTTCCACACAGTATCTAATTGTAAACCATAACTTAAGCGGGGGAATTTAGGGTAGATATTAGGAAGAAGTTCTTTACTGTGAGGGTGGTGAGGCACTGGCACAGGTTGCCCAGAGAAGCTGTGGCTGCCCCATCCCTGGCAGAGTTCAAGGCCAGGTAGGATGGGGCTTTGAGCAACCTGGTCTAGTGGAAGGTGTCCCTGCCCACTGCAGGGGGGGTGGAACGAGATGGTATTTAAAGTCCTTTCCAACCCAAATTATCCTATGACTTTATGTTTCTAATTGCCCAGAAGCCAGCTGTGCAAGTGGCAGGCTTGATAACACAGCTCTAGCCCTGCTCCCAGCAAAACCAATGTGAGCAGAGCCCAGCCTGGCAAAAAGGGACTGCCTCGTCACCAAGAACAGGGCTGCTCAGCTGTCCATTGCCATTTATTTCTGGCATTCACTCTCAAGCCTTACTGCAACAGGACCTCTATTGCTTTCCACTGAGGTCCAGAAAGTTTTGGTAAAAAAGAATTTAAAATCTCCCCTCAGCTGCCTGTAACATGTAGGTCACAGTGGCACTGACCCAGCATCTGTCTGCTGCGTTCCTGATGACACCCGTGCCTAACATGCCATGACACCTGAAATCAGCTGCATTTTACTCTCACTTTTGGCAGGTGATCGGCACAAGGGAAGCCCCCATGCCAGCCAGAACAGCTTTGCAGGCACTGAAGACAAGCACCATGGCTTGAGCTGAGCAGATGATCACACACACAACCATGTTTAGACTGCTCTTCCCAGGAACCTGTGAGGCAAAACGCTCCCACCTGCACCAAATCCTTCAGAGGAACCATGTGGCTGCTCACAGTTTTCCCTTCCAGGTCTATGGGAAGGCCAAAAATGTCTCAAAAGCCACTGAATTTGGGTGCTAAGCCTGATGTAGGCTTGAGTGGAATTGTTAAAAATGCAAAGCACTTGCAGGCTCCTTCATGTCACTTCTAGGATTTTCAGCCCAGCTGCCTCTGATGCTGAAGCAGGGCTCACTGTCAACCTGCTGCCACTGCAACTGATCCCCAGGAAAAATACCCCTCTTCCAGTGCAGTGGAGCCTTACTGATCCTTGAATACCCATGCAGGTAGAAAAAAAGTCCCCTTTATGTCACATCGAGAAATCAAGGATTACTATTTTTGGCTTGGATACACCCTAGGAGCATCACAAGAATGGGTCAGGGTAGCCACGGGAGATCCTTACTTATAGATCTTACTTATAGATCCTTACTTTCATACCTCAATCATGCTGCAGAGCCTTACTGTCTGTTGGAGAGGGTCTGTTGGAGATGTTTTAGCATCACACTAGTTTTGGTAGGTGCTGTCTTAAGGCTGGGCAAGAGCAAAGACCCAGAGGTAGAACAGCTGACAAGCTGTGCCGAAGCTAAGTGTGGACTGCAATCCCTGGGCGGTGGGTGTGCATAGCACCCCCTTCACCCACCCTGTTTAATTAGCAAAACACCCTGCAAGTTATTTCTTACCATAAGCTCCCAGGATATGAAGAAGCAGCACCTTTGTCCTCCCCATTAAATTCATCTCTCCACAAGCACTGCACCCTATTGCTGTTCTCCCCAGAGATGGAAGCATGGCTGGCCTGGGGGACAGAGGAAGGGACTGCTGGCAGAAGGGAGCCCAGCTGCATACCCCGAGCCACAAGAGCTTTGCATTTTACTTCTCCTCTCCGCACCTTTATCCTTGAAACTCTCGTTTAAGCCTTAAAAGTCATCTTGCAGAGAACGGCCGTGGCGAGGTGACTCACGCAACTGCTGTACGTTTGTATTCAGTTTTGTTTGGTACAAAGCCGAGCCCGGTGTATCCCCTCGCTTTGCAAAGCAAACCAACCGGTGTCCGGCGGCAGGGCTGCTCACTCCGCCGCTCCGCTTGCAGAGCTCCGCGTACAGAGCCGCGACCCAGCGGCCGCTCCCCTCCTGCCCCTGCGCTGCCACCCCTCCGGGTGCGCGGTTTGGTCTGAGAGGGAAAACGGCGCATTGGACGGGTCGGAACCCAGAGCTCGCACCGTACCGGGGAAGGGGAACACCTGTGTGCGGGGGGAGGCGGGGCCACAGGGGAGCCCCTCCCTCCGTAAATAACGAAAAGTACAACAAAATACTAAAAACGCAAAAAACAGACGGGGCGACAAAAGGAGAACATTCCAAAGTGTGCGTGTGCGTGCGCGAAAGTGTGCGTGCGTGTGAGCGCACCCCCGAGGCTCGGGAACGGGGAGCGGGAAGCGGTGGGAGGGAGGGCAGCGTTAGGGTTTGCCGGGGCTGGAGGCGCCACGCGCCGGGCGCGCGCGGGGGCGGGGGCGCGCGCGGGGGAGGGCGGGAGGGGGTGGTGCGGCGGCGGCGGGCGCGCGTGGCGCGGCGTGCGCGGCGCGTGCGGCCGGCTGGGGCTCGCGAGCGGCGGCGCGTTGATAAGGGCTGTCCCGGCGGCGGCGGCTACCGCAGAGGAGCGGGAGCGGCGTTGGGAGCGGACCTGACCTGTTGTGTGTAGGAATAAACAAACTCCGGTGCCCGGCCCCCCTCTCCCCGTTAGATTTCGGGGGTTTAAAATTATATATATTTTTTATTATTTTTTATTTGTTTTTTCACTCCGCGCTCTCCGCCAGCCGCCGCCGTGGCCGCCCGGCGATGAACGGCGGGGCCCTGCCGCTGCCGCCCCTGCCCCCAGCAGCCCCCCGCGGCCGCCGGCGGCCCCCGTCCCCCGAGCTGCTGCGCTGCAAGCGCCGCTTGGCCTTTGCCGCCCTGCCGGGCACCGGGGCGGCAGCGGCGGCCGCCGTGGCCCGTAGGAACGAGCGGGAGCGCAACCGCGTGCGGCTCGTCAACCTGGGCTTCGCCGCCCTCCGGCAGCACGTCCCGCACGGCGCTGCCAGCAAGAAGATGAGCAAAGTGGAGACCCTCCGCTCCGCCGTCGAATACATCCGCGCCTTGCAGCGGCTCCTCGATGAGCACGACGCCGCCTCAGCCGCCTTCCCCGACGGCCGCGGGAGGGCGGCCGTCGGGGAAGGCGGCTGCGGCGGCGGCTACTCCTCCGCCTCGCCCTCCTTCGCCTCCTCCGTGCCCGGCTCGCCTTGCTCCTCCGACGAGAGCGGCTACGACGCGGCGCTGAGCCCCGAGGAGAGGGAGCTGCTGGACTTCACCAGCTGGCTAGGGAGCTACTGACCCGGCTGCAGGTGAGGGGGGTCCGGAGGGCGGCGGGACGGGGGCCGCTTCTACCGCTCCCTGCGCACGGGGCAGCGGGCACGCTCCCATCGGGGTTCTCTGTACCTCTCTCCGCAGCCGCTCTCAGCCAGCAGTAACTCGACGCCCTCACTCTCAGCAGCAGTCAACATCCTCCTCAGAATACTCGCTCTCCGCTGGCTGCTTTTCTCGCCGGGTTCACCCGTCGTCTTCGGGCTGTGGAAAGTGCAATGGTGTAAATTACTACGGGACTCCGCCACCAGCTCCGGGCAGCGGTTCTGTCTGCCCGCCGGGAGAGGCCGACGGAGAGGAGGCCTGGGCGACCCCGTTTCCCCCCACGGCTGGTCTCTGGTGATGCTTTGGAGGGGTGGAAAAAAAGAAATTAAACCCACTTGATGCTTCCTTGTTTCTGTAGGGGGAGGGATTTTTTTATCATGTCAGATTCTATTTTACATGTAACTTGAACTGTCTATGGGAACACTGGTGTATGAAGACTTATTTTTGTACAAGAAACGTTAGAGAAAAGGGGTGAGGAGGTGGTTCTGTTTTTTAGCAAGTCCTATTCCCTTGTTCTTGCACACTGCCAGCTAGAATGTTTTGGAAACATACACGGTTTAGATAAAAAGGTGTTGTGTTTTGTTGGTTTGGTTTTTCTCTCTGAACACTTTAGTAAAAGACTGTAAAGTTAGGTTGTGTCTTAACGTGGGGTCCGAGTTTGCCTGGTGTGAAGGTACACTTCTCTGAAAACTGAAGTTTGGGGTTTTTTAAAAAAATGTGTTGAAGGCATTTTTGTATGCACTTGCTATGATTTCTTAACTTGTATATATGCAGTTTTTAAGAGAGTATCATATTTTATGTAAATTGACTTTATAAATAAAAATCTATTTATAAATGGCTTTGGAGCTGTCAGATGCATGTATTTGACAGAAATGTCCAAGGTAATTTCAGGCTGAGAGGGTGGGAGAGGGGAGTAGTGAGTGACAGAGAAGAGAGACGGTTCTGCTGGACCGTGTTTCATGTGCAGAAGGGAATAAGAAGCAGCACAGCATAACCTCCAGGCCTGCTTCCCTCCCCCCTTCAAGTTTTATGAACTCTGTATTGGATGCAAGTACCACAGAGATGAGGTATGGGGAGACGTAAATGTATATAGGAGGCAAGACAACTTCAGGGATGGAAACTTGTCTCCTGGACATACAGAATGTGCTGCAGGCTGTACTGCCCTGGCCTACAGCAATGGGAAAGTCATGGGAAGGTTAAGAGGGAGTGGGTATCTGAAGTCTGTTTGTCCTGCCAGTCTCTCAGGCATTAGGTTAGGGTGCCTTTATTCAGGTGAACAGCATCTCTGAGGAGAGCATCGTCATTCAAAAAACCATATGTAACCAATAGCGTCCCACTCTAACCTGCTCTAACTTCAGCTGACTGTACATATACTTTGTCTAAAGGCAATAAGCAAACATAAATTGCTCTTTAGAAACAACTGTCAGAGACTCCTAAGCTCTGTCCCTTACTTTGGGCTCATGCTGAAGTGAGATATCTGTAAACCAAAACTGACAGTGGCATAAAAACTACAGCAGAGGCTGTTACTTCCCTTGAATAGCTCTAGTGAATTTTAATAGCTGAATGGAGCAAAATGAGCTGGCCCATAGATTATGATGAATGAACACATAGGAGAAAAGGTTATTAAAACTGACCTACTTTACAGAGACTGTGTGTATAATCTGCTTTCCCAGTACTAATACAGCAAAGAGAAGTTTCCAGGAGTTTATCACTGAGCAGTCCAAAATTCAGTAATAGTAATGGGTGCTTTGTAATCGAGATTTGCAAGAGTATTCCACATACATGATTCCATTTGAAGAGCAAAAAATCCCCACAGGAAAGTGTAGGCTCTAACAGCAAGTAGCATTTAGCAGTCTGTAAAAAACAGCAATAGTTGTTCTGCTTCAAGTTCATTCTCTAATCAAAGTTGCTTCAATGAATGTTTGAAAAGCCCTGGGAATTCAAATGCTTAATAAATTGCTTGCAAAGGTTGTGCCCTGTATGTCTCTTCAACAGCCCCACAGGTAGGAGCAAGAGCTGTGAGCTGACCTGGGTGTTAAGTGATCTGCTATGCTTGGCAGCAGCAGAAGCTGGTGGAGTAGGTGACATGATACCTTTCCCAGTGAAGGCTTAGGGGCCTCATCCTCACAGATGACCTCCAAAAATTCATTCAGGCATAAACCCATGCAGATTCCCTCATACTTATTCTCAGCCTAAAGCAACAACGTGCAATCCTTTCCAAGCAATTTAGAAATCAAGACTGCTGCATTTATCTGCACAAGCATCCCATTACAGCAGAATGGATTTGTGTAGAATGTTTTACTACTGCTTGGCAGTGTGTTTGTTTTCCTTCTGTAGCAGCACCAATCATTTTCATAGTTCCAAAACATTTGTCTCTCAGTCAACTAACTCCCAACATCATTGCTACATTCATCAGATCACTTGTTGTAGCAACATTAAAGCAGCATCGGCTGTATCTGTATTGGCGAGGAATTAGCTGTGAACAGTTTTCTCTTCAGCAATATTAGAAAAAAAAAAAAAAAAACTTAGTCAGCAAAACAAGAAAACTTAAGGCTG
>NDXB01021330.1:39080-51217 GCA_002631895.1 Agapornis roseicollis
TTTTTTAATGCTGGTCTACACAGGGAACGTAGATCAGATTAAAATAGGGGCTTAAGGTATGGAAGCTGTTGGTTACTAGCTCTCTGGGGAGAAATTCTCATGCTAAAAGATGCTTTTTGTGAAAGAACTAAATGTAGTCATGGCCGGGAGCAAAAACAAAGAAAGAAGGGCTTCTGGGAGGAGATAACTGATGTAGAGTAAGTTCATTCAGCATAACTCCTGAATTACAGAGTCCTACCTGGGGATCTGAGATAGTTATACTTAAAATAATGACTGTGTCCACAAGCCTGAAGCCTTAGTTATAGAAATAAAAAAATCAAAGAAAACAACATTTTATGATGATTTCTTCTCTGCCAGGGGATGTTGCAGAAACTCTATTTGAAAGTCAGCAGCCTGTGGTGAAAGAGGCATCCTTGGGTGCAGTGGGAGAGGATAAAAATCCAACCCAAATATCTCCCTTCGGCCATCTAGGACTGTGGTGTCTGCCTTAAGTTAGTCATTTGACTAGTCATCTGTGTTAATAGCCCACAAAGACAGAAGCATTTTCTGAAAGTAATTCATTTCGCTTGCTGTAGGATGACTATTTGACATGCAATCAGCCGCCCCTGGGTGATGCCTGTTCCTTCTGATGGCTGTAGGTGGGTCTGTGGTTGAGTAGATGCATCACTCATAGCCAGGTTTAAGTGATCACAGGTAGATGAGTTGCCTTCTGAGCGCTCATGGAGGCTGAAGCACTTCCACCCATCTAAGAAATCATCTCTGAAGCAGCACCTATTCATCCCAAATGAATTCATCACTGCAGTCCAGGTTGCTGTAGCTTTCAGCGGCCTTTGTATCATGTCTGTACTATCTGAGGCAGTAGCAGAAATGGATCCTGCTTTACTGCTGGTGGTAACCATACCTGATCTGGTACATAGATAAGACTGAAAAAGCCAATAGCCTCATCCACTGGCCATCAAGTCTTCATTTCATTTTGTAAGTGACACTAAATGCATCTGGCAAAAGCTGGATAATACATTTTTCCTGTCCTAGCAGTTGTATGGAATTTAAATTCGACATTGCAAGAACAAAACTTGAAAATGTCACACATCTGTTTAATGGAAAAAAGTTTCAAAAGTGAGTTTGCAGGATATTTCTATTAGAAACCACACTTCTTGTTGCTTTGAACAAGAGGCTCAGGGGAACGACTGGTGTGTGCACATGTTCTTGAGGCACTAACTACTATGGCCAACACAAGGAACAGCAGGAGGTGGGATGAAGAAGACAACTGAGAAATGTCAGATCAACATGAGCTGTTCTTCAGCCTATGTTAGAAGCAACAGCAGTGGTACAAGCAAATCATCTCAAGCCTCCTGCCACAGCTGCCCAGGCAAGGCTCATGAAAGCACGGCATGTTTTGGTTACACAGCAGGTTCCATTGCAGTGTGTCAAGCCCTATTGCAAGTCCTTGCTATCACTTGCAGCCAGGTAGTTAACACTGATGAAGATTTCATTATTATAGGCAGAACCTCAGCCTGTCTTGAAATGCGAGCATCAGGAAGACCAGTGTGAAAGAAAAAGTGTGTTATATTATCAGGATTGGTAGAAAATACACATGCTGGTATCCTCTCTCTAAATGTAGTCACTCACCTACACAAGCTCCTTATCTGACCCTACTTGGGTGGCTTTACTACCTTCATTGTTCCTATAAAATTTAGGCAGATTTCAGTCTATAAAGAAAAGGGAAACTATTAATTGCCTTACAGCTGTGAGACAAGTCCACCCTTACTTTGTTCTAAGCCCTCCTCTTTGCTAGAATCCCAAATCCTATCCCCCACTGAAAGCCACAGGCAATTTCAAAGAGCTGGAGAGACCTTCTCTTTGCCTCTGCTTCTGCCCTTTGCACTGCAGGAGGACATGTCTCTACTACAGTTGAGTGAAGGGACAGATACACTTCTCTGGCTTTAAAGAAGCCCTATCATATATATGTTCCATACGCAAGCAGATATGCAGCTGAATGCCTCCCAGCTTTCCCTGGTGGGGTGTCAGCCCTCCAATCCTGGCACATTTTCCCTGTCCCCACAGCCTCCCCAGTGCTCCTGCCTTACCTCCAGCCCCTCTGGGCAGTGATTAATGGTGTCCATCAATCAGGCACTGCTGTGATGAATGCGGCAGGCAGTTTGTGATTAACCTTGGGGAACCTTGTCCCCCTGCTCCTGCCAGCCATCCCCCTCCGGAGCCCCCTGCTGAGATTATCGGGTGAAATGAGGCGGGATGCGTATGTATGGGGGGCCCTGGAAAACAGGTCTCCTGGTCTTTTCATATTGAAATGGAAAGGTCTCAATCACTGCTTTGAAGTTTGTTCTTCAGGAGTAAAATAAATCCCCAAACCCCAATGTTTTCCTTCACTAGTGCAGGAGGGAATCAGGACTGGGACAGTCAGGGTTAGTGGCAATGACAGTGCTGAAAGGAACTGCCTTTTGCAGGAAGAGAAAGTGTAAAACTGTGGGGCAATTGTCATGCAGACAGAGTTTCATTTGACCTATTCCCATTTTGCCTCCTCTCTGGGCAGCATCAGGCAACTCTAGTTCTGCTAGTGCTGTACCAACACAGATGAAATATAGTCCTTGCTTTCAAGAAGCGATGGCAATGATTTCTTAGTGTATTACAATATTATTCATTTGCTTCTGCTGGGATTGTTCATCCCTGCCACTGAAGCAGGGTGGAAAGGGAAGGTGCTCCCATTTCTGCCTCTGTCAAATGCTTGTATTCGGGGTTGCTCAGCTGAACCCAGACTTGCTTGCCCCATGCGGCAATGTGCACCTCACGTGCCTTTGCTACAGAAGTACTGTACCGATATGAAAACAAGTCTCCTGTGATTTTTTTCAGGTTTCTGGTTAAGATGAAGCTGCTGCCTTGAGCTGGGATCAGCTTTAGCAGGGTGCATGGGGCTCCCAGGCACTGTGGTTTGGCACGCTGCAGCAGGCTGAGGAGGAAAAGCCGCCAAGACTGTTTGAACTACACCTGCACTGAACACCCGGCGTTTCACTGCCGTGCTTCATGGTAATGCAGGGTATTTTCTACTTGAAGGTGTCAAGGCCAAAGTTTACTTCTCTGGGTGAAAGTGATTGCTGGCCTGCCTGCCTGTGTGCTGGTGGCTCATTGCTGGGGTTGGCATTTCTCAGGCATGCAAGGCCTTTGGGTTGGGATGAGCATCCAATGGGTCACACCCCGGCTGCTGCAGCAGGAGAGTATGTGAACAGCTAGCACCTTCAGTAGAAACCAACCCAGTAATCCCAGTAGGGAAGCTCTGGTGGGAGAGACTGTGTTCCAGCAAGTAGGATGCACTTCTCCTTTTCCTTCTTCAACGGCACTTAGTGATCCCTCATTTGCTTATAAACACCAAGAGGCTTTGTTGGTAAGAAATAAAGCTGTGCATGCTCTCATGAACGGCGCGTGGGGCACTTTCTGATCTTGCCCCTTGCTGACAAGTATGCAAATTAACAAACGAACTGCAATCAATAGCCAAATCCCTTTCAAGGAACAGCCTCAAGCCCAAGCATTTCTGAATGGGATTTTATCCAACATTTGTCTCTTATTTGAATGGACATTATGAACATTTTAAAATGTGTTGTTCATATATATATATACATATACATATATATATATGAATAAACCACACGTGCAGTCCTACATGCATGCAAATGTTTGTGCGTCCAGTTGGTGTTTTCATGTTCAGGAGGAGGAAAGCTCTCTTTGCTTGTGGATTTTTGTGGAGGCAACTTGAGCTAGCACCAATTCAGCCTCCAGCATTGGCCGGTTTCATCTTCCACCCATTCCTCCTCACCCTGGATCATGGATGCTTGAAGAGTGTCACAGGGCTGCCTGCCCCTTGCAGGTGAGTACTGGGAGGGGGAGTGGGCTGACTCTGGGCCCAAGGAGCCTGCTGAAGAGGCTGGAAGAGTGAGGCAGAGCTTCTTGACGGGATCCGGGGAGGTGGGTCAAGGTGGGGAGGGTGCTCAGCTATTAAGATGTGCCTTCAAATGTTATTAAATAATATTTTGCTGCTGCGGCATGACAGGTGTGGAGGCACAGGCAGGTAAACACAGCCCGGAGTGGGGCAGCCCGCCAAGTCTGTTTCCTTACATAAATCTCTCCACTTCAAGGTATGCAATTAATCCCGGCTCCAGCCTCCGTTCACCACAGACCTTCTTTGTACACATGATGTATTAATCACCAGAAAGGACTTTTGCACCTCTGCTATCATTCCGGCTTTGCAGGCTGCTACAAAGGACTTTGAGGACCTGCAGAGACCCAAGGACGTGGTGGCAGAGGTGGGTTGTGATGGCATCCTCTGTGAAATAGCCAGAGAATGAACATGTGCGCGTGTGTGGGGGTACATGCACATGCAGTGTGCGTAACTCTCTGCCATACTATACCATGCTGCAGCTCATCTGACTCTGATTTTGCCAGCAGATCCCTGGAGTTCCACTTTCCCTGGAGACAATGGATGTTAATAAGTAACAGCTCCCCACCCTGAATTTTACAGGGTTGATTACAAGATGTTCTCATTAAAAAAAAACACAGGAGGACAGCCGACCCCCATCAGGAAGCCTGAGCCTGCAAGAGCCTGCATGTATGTCTTCATCCTCAGTGTACCCAGGCAGCTGGGTAAGCTGCAGCCCTATCTCCTGCATCTCAACAGAGGGGCATGGCCAGTGGACCAATAGAGCTTGCCCATACCATTCCAGTCCACAGTACTCGCAGCTCAGCCCTGTTTCGTCAAGCCCAAACTCTTCAGGCTGCCCAGAGTGAGCTCTGCTCAGAAATGCCTCTGGGGCCACAAGGGTATCCAGCTTGGATGAAGAGCCCAACGTGGCCAGGCAGCTCAGGAATCAAGAGCTACTTTCCCTTATAGTTCCCATTTTGCCCTCCACAATGCATGCTGCAAACATTTTCTATCCCTTTTTGAACAGGCAGCAACAGGACCCTGGGAATTAGATGCTCTCCTGGACCCTGGCACTAGCTCTGATGGCCTCCCTCATCCATACTTCCCCAATAACCCCACTGCAGAGCAGGGCATTTCTTGGAGATGCAAACCATTAGGGTGATGGCAGAGGCCTTGCTTGTCTGTTTGTCCTGCCACCCTTTCAGCTGTGGATGCTGCTTGGGCTGCTGGCACAACCATTCCTCCATTTCCTCCTTCCCAATTGCCTTAGAAAGGAGCCCAGGACCATGAATTTACCTGGCTCACTGTTGGTAGGTACAGCCCTACAAATCTTCACTGTGATGACAATAGCTGTGGCTCAGATTGGGTCAGAGGGGATGCATTTGGGGGAAGGCAGAGGGAGAGTGGAGCAGATGGCTGGTGTGGTTTAGCATGTAGCCAGAGTGCTCCTATCTCCAACGCCTCATGAAGATTACAGATGCACTTTTTCAAAGCAGCAGAGACTGAAGTGTGGGGCAGGGAACACTCACCCTACTCCCACCCAGGCTGCACGAGCCCTCAGGGATGCCTTTCTGCCTCTGCTTGCAAGGGGTCAAGAGCTGAGCCTTTAGCCCCCCCAATAAGTGGGGTGAGAGGGAGCCACAAGCAAGGCTGGAGCTCGCTGTCTGCTTCTAGCTGCCTCAGCTTGGTGTTCAGTGCAGCCAGCACCATGTCTCTGGCCAGGAATACATTTGCATGGGGTGGCTGGGTGGCAGGTCTCATGCTCCAGAGACTTCACCCAAGTGCTGCTCAGTGCTCCTTGGAGACCTGGCTGTCACCTCAGGATGAGGACTTGATACCCAATGCTTATAGCTCCCCAGCTATATATGAAGGCTTTTTGGATGTCACCAGCCAGTGCTTGGTTTGCACTTAGGAGGTTCTGAAGCTTCCAGGTAATCCCCCTGCTCCTGAAGCTGCAGTGCCTCCCGACAGCACTGTGCTCCTTAAGGGAATCATATACGGTGTACAAACATGTGTCCCTTGCTTCAGGAGACTGCCAGTTTCTCACTTCAAGCCATGTATGAGCCTCTTTCTAAGCCTGCTCACCCAAAAGCTTTCTGCTTCTTATTTTCCTTTGGTTCTTAATGCTTGTTCCTGAATGTGTTCAGTCTCCTTTCCATCAAGGTGAAGACAGCTACTGAGCTTCCACAGCTGCAATTTCTCTTGCTGTAGCCTTTGTCTCAGATGAGAGGCAGTCCACAAGAAGTTCAAAGTCATTCTGTAGGAGCTTGAGTGAAAAAGAGACCTCCCCATTTGCATAGCAAAGACTTGCCTGCCCCAGCCACAGAGGGCAAGGCATGGTGTGCAGGCAGAGCATCAACCAAGTAGCCACACACCTCAAGATAAAGCTGCTGGAGTCCGATGCTAATTAAACAGGGAGAACAGTTTTGTTTCAGCATGTTTATTAATTATTATTATGACTATTTGCAATTTATATAGCATTAATGCCTACAGGCCTGAATTAGTAGTGTGGAGTCACTGTACAGTCTAGTGAGCAAGCACCCAGGCGGCCAGAGTCCCTGCCCTGAAAAGATCAGCCACAAGCTCATCCTAGCTTTTCAGCCTGAGTCCCAAAGAAACAATTCTTTGCACCTTGGGGTGCATCCCTGTTTTAGGCAGCAGGGGACAGAGGCATGTCAGTGGACTTTGTCCCAAGGACCATGCAGGACCACTTTTTCCATGGGGACCCATGGTGGGGAGACCTACAGAGCTGATAAGGCAGCTTGGAATCAAGTCCAGAAAGGACAATAAATTACCCATCACCTATTTTTGCTGGAGTCATTAGTAGCAAAGGGTTTGTCTCCTCAATGCAATGTTTTCTCCCCTCTGGGTATTTTTTACTGGGTTGTGATATAGAAGCCACAGAAAGGGAGAAGCAGGAAAAAAAATACAACCAACAAAAAAGCAAAAAGAAAGGCAAAACCAGAGGCATGGCCCTCTAGGCCCTGCAAGCATTGGAATTAGGAGCCATTTCTCTCTCCCAACAAGGGAGCCTTTTCTCTTTCCAAACAGGGCTGAGACAGGAGCAGATAGTGGAAGTGGATGCGAGGACATAACGGCAGTGTGGGTACAGTCCTCTGCAGCCCCCCATTACCACTGGTTCCCATGCAGGACAGGGTGACAGGGGGCACCTTGCAGGTGAGAGTGGCAATGTGGCTCTTGTGCAGGGCAGGAAGCAGCCGGGGGATGAGCAAGTGAAGCCCCACAGCCTGTGGCTTGTAGCCCTAGGCAGTGGCAATGGGTGATGGCTCCTTCAGCCTCTGGGGGCTGGAACAGCAACCTCAGAGCCTGGAAGACAGCAAAGGCCAGAGCTCCTGCAGCTCTCTAATTTCCTGGGCATCACTACTTAAACGGAGGTGTTTCCTCCTGCTGCTGTCCACCACTGCTGCAAAGACAGGCAAGCCCTTGCCTGGCACCCTTAAGCAGTGGTGGAGAATTGCTGTTGAATTCCAAAGCTTCTGCATTTCTGACCACCTCTCCCCTTTTCATCCCACTTCCCAATGAACCGACACTATTTAAAAAGCAGGCAACAGCCTTCATGGCTTGCTCAGGATGGCAGAGGGATGAGGAGGGCACTGGCTGCTCTCAGCACTTGGGCTCTGCAGGCATCTGCAAGTCCTGCTGCCACTGCCCTCCCCACCTTCCCCTATCTTCCAGGGCAAACCCTCGTGCTCTAGGACCTCTCTGTCCCACAGGGTCCCTACACCCTCTTTGGTTACCTCTTCAAATCAGCTCATTCACCCCACATCTCTGCATCCCCAGGGTACCCTGGTGGGACAGAGCTAATCCCAACAAGAGGGCACCCACTGAGTCATAGAATCATAGAATAGTTAGGGTTGGAAAGGACCTTAAGATCATCTAGTTCCAACCTCACACTAAATATCACCCCTGTCCATCACTTCTGTAGCCCCATCGTAGAAGGCCGCCAAATTGGTCAGGCAGGATTTCCCCTTAGTGAAGCCATGCTGGCTGTCACCAAGCACCTTGTTGGTTTTCATGTGCCTTAGCATGCTTTCCAGGAGAATCTGCTCCAAGATTTTGCCAGGCACAGAGGTGAGACTGACTGGTGTAGTTCCCTGGGCCATCCATTTTCCCCTTCTTGAAAATGGGGGTTATATTTCCCTCTTTCCAGTCCTGAACAATAGGTAGGGATCTCAGGAGGAAGCAGACAGAGTAAGAGTATGTCTGCTCTGTCTCTTGTTTGCCTCCCTTTGCCATGTTAATGAATAATTTGTTTTTTCTTTTGAAGTCTCCTTCCTCTAGCCCCAAATAAATGGGCTCCTTACCTTGTCCCCCCTCTCAAACCACCTCAGCTTCACAAGCTTGGCTTCTTGAACTGTGCCCAGCTCTGCACCACCAGGAAGATCCCTCCTGCTGCCTTCTTTGCACTGCTATCAGGTTCAACCTGTTCAATTAGTGGTGCCCCAGGCACTGCAGGTTCCAGCTTTCTCTTTCTGCTTCATTTAATTTGAACACACGCACCTCTCCCTCCCTCCTCCTCCCTGCTCAGTTCGAGGCCCCGGGCTCTGTGCTGTGAAAGGCACAAGGCAGGGCATCACTTACACACCTGGAATATGTTGTAACAAGCCCAAAACCTTTTACAAGGAAGTCTTGGGCCAGATGATGAGTTAGAAAGTCCTTTGCAAAGCCGCCTTTCTTGGGTAAAAAGAATGCACAGCTAAAACCCATCCACTGATTTCCATCGCTTCTTGGAGGACTGGTTTTCTGCCTTGCTTTCTTCTTTTACTGGGAGGGTTAACATTCCCCTGTGCATACATGGAAAGCCAGCCAGCCATGCATGTACACAAACAACAACGATGGAAGCATTAGCTGAAACTGCTCACTGGCTTTTATTCTGGTTTCAAAAGGAAGCCGCTATTGAAACACTTCAGTTGCTTGCCTGGTTGTGGACAGCCTTGTAATGGGAACCTCTCTTGCCCTGTCCTGGTGCTGGCATGGAGATGCCTGAAGAAGGAAAATGCAGGATGGCTACTTGAAAGCGTAGATCCAACTTGTCCAACTGTCTGGCCCAGGACAGGGCTAAATCCTGTGGGGTGCAGCCTGGACAAGCACTATGGTCCTGCTGAAGGTGGAGGGAGCTCCGTGAAAAGCCTTGCAACATGAACAGCTTCTCTTCCCAGAATATCTCTATGCCTGAGACCCATTTAAATGTGCAAACATATGGATGCTTGCACTATGTATATGTAATGCAATGCACTTTCCCTGGCACTGACAGGCAAAGGAGACCCTGCGTTGTGGGCATGGTTCCTGTCCTTATTGCACTGTCACACAAGGGCTATGGACGAGTCTTGTTTCCCTTGGTGTGTTTGCATGGGCAGCACTATCAGGGCTGGCACGGCTGATCCTCAACCCTGCTGCGACCAGCTGAGGAGGTGGAAGCTGTGACATGGTAGCTTGCATGCCTTGTTGCCCTCTCTTTAAGGTGCTATAGCTGCCTTCCTCAATGAAGACCAACATCTTGGTCTGATCCTATCTACTCAGCAAGAAATATTTCTGCATTGCAACCAGCATGTATCAAAACTCAGGTCTCTGCAAAAAGAGGGTGAGGATTGCAATGTAACATTGTTATGTAATATTACATAAATGATGGACAGGCACCACTGGCTCTGGCATGAGGAAAGATGCTCTGGCATGAGTAGAGATGCTGTGGCTGTGCAGTGTGGTAGAGCAGTGCTGCTTTTGCTGGGGTAAAAGTGGTGCTGGTGAGGGGGAAGCACTGTGTTTTTTGTGTGAGCAATGCAACCTGACAAGGAGCACACTGCTACCAGAGTTTTGTTCTACCCTGAGCGGAGTGACTTTGATCATCTAAATTGAGTAGTAATCCCCCACAAAGGCAGAGCCCATGGTACTTCAGGATAAGTAACAAAAGAAACTTGCAGCTAAAAATAAAGGAAACAATCTGACCCCTGGAACTTCGGGTTTAGGTGCTGCCTGGTGTTGGCAGGGGGAATCCATGGCCCCAGGAGCTGCTGGTGGCTTGAGAGCTTTTTCCCTGCATGCAAGGCCAGCTGAGAGCCTCAGCCAAGTGGAGGAGCTACTTCCAGATTGCTGGGCTGCCCTTTGCTGGCTGCCTTAGCTGCTAGGTGGCTGTTCAGGGGCTTGTGGGGCATTTGCACTCACTGTCCGTCTGGTTGGACTATTTCTGTGATGATAAACCTGCCAGGGATGTTGAACCCAGTTTGGCACAGTAAATGGGACAAAGCACTACCAGAACCAACACAGCTGGACTTATTTTCACCAGCAGAAGTGCTTGCTGCAGGGCTATGACCAACAGCAGCAACAGGGACAGCAACATGACCATACAAATGTGACAGCATGTCATTCTGCAATGAAGATTTAAACACCTCTCTTGTTAAAGACCCAGCTGGAAATAGCACATCAATCTGTGCAAATCTCTTCTCCACTGCCACTATACCCAGATGTCCCACCAACTTGGTGGCTATACATTGCAAAGCATAAAAACTTTCATGCCTCATTTTGTGCTGGGCAGTTCTTCTGTGTGGTTTCTTAATGCCGGGAGAGTTTATTCTGCAATGTGCCATTTTTTCCTACAAATCAACTTAAATGGTGGTTTGCTTATTTTACAGGCAGAGAAATATTTGGATGAGCTATAAGACTGTAACAGTTTACCCAGAGCATCCTTCATTGTTTACCAGAACTCAGCACTGGGTGGAACAGAGTTCAGCCCAGTGGCTGCTGCTTGGGAGCCTGAAGGAGGACCTGAGTGGATGCAGATGCCACTCAAGGTCACCTTCTCCCTCTGAGTGGATAATAAGGGATGCTCTCTCTGCATTTTGCAGTGGGCTCTTTCAGGCAGTGAGTTGCTGGAAGCCCTCCTCTGTACTGCAGGGAGTACGGGCTGCTGCTGAACAGAGCCATCCCCAGCATGTAGAGCAAAATTTTGGTGGGGGTGAAGTCAATGTGAAGTTTTAGGACAGATTCCAGCACTGACAACTTCTTCTTTCCTTGTTGAAACAAAAATGAGTGCACTGTTTCCTTCAGTCTCAATCTTTTGCAACCTTCAAACACTGCCTCAAACCTGTTTTGGAAGCTTTCTGTTTTGAAATGGTGAGAAGATGATTGTAATGCTCTCTGTAATCTGTCTGCCTCACCTGGGCAACTCACTCCAAAATGCCACAGGCCTTTGACAGTGGCTCTGTGTCCCTAAGCAGGACTCCAAGCAAGAATGAGGCAGTGGCAGATAGGAGTGAGGGGTGTTCCCAAAGCCTCTCCCCCATCCACTTGGCATGCAGTGAGAGTGATGGGTAGAAATGTGCACCGAAGTGAATGGATTTGAAAGGCAATAAAGGCTTTTAATGCAGGAAGTTGGGTGGTTATTGTTTTCTAATCTCTGGTTTTGCTACACATACCTCTCAGGAAGATGATACAGCCCGCTCTCTAATTTTTGATGCATTTTACCATTAAAAAGGCATGCTTTTTGAGAGAGTTGAAGAAAGGAGGCTGTGCTTATTCCATTGACCCCATGCTATCCCTTTATAAACATTGCTGAAAGATTTCTATGCCTCAGATGGGTAACAAAGGCAAGTGAAAGGCTCTGCAGAGCCACAGCTGGGATTTTTCATGCTCCAAGGCAAGACGAGCATTTCGCATCCCCCTGAGGGCTTTGGATGGAGCTGCCCTACTTGCTCTTACCTCCTTGTCCTCTTTTTCACTGAGGACAAGCTGTGCTGGTGGTTCAGGGTAAGGCTAGAGGAAGAGGAGAGGACAGGCGGGAGGGATGAGGAAGGTGCAGGTTGCCTGAGCACACAGTGAGGCAGAGGAGGGTGAAAGGGGTCCAGTGGGCAAAGAGGGGGTCTGCAGTGAAGCAGAGGGGATGGCGAGGATGTGAAGCTGCCCCTTTCACAAGAGGCTTTTCAGATGGAAATAGTGGGGTCAGCAGCAGCCCTTGGACAATGGCCCCTTTGCTCCACTCCCGGCAGCCACAAAGAAATGGGGGGACGCTGACGGGACGCCCTCTCCGCTTTCCCCCAGGCTGGGGCAGAGTGAGGGGCCGAGCCTTGCCAGGGCTTCCTACAGCTTTGCAGGCTGCAGCCGGGCTTGTCGCCCATGGCCCGCGGGGCACGAAAACTGGCTGGGAGAATGCTAACAAGACGGGGGGGGGGGGGAACGGGGGGGGAAAAAGGGGGGG
>NDXB01021330.1:51246-94602 GCA_002631895.1 Agapornis roseicollis
GGGGAACAGGCGGGGAAAAAGAGGAGGGAGGAAAAAAAAGCTGAAAGATTTCAACACAAATAATCTTCAAGGAGTGTTCTGTAAACAAAACGGAGGGCATCGCTCCAGGAGCACCTGCCTCTCTGCATTGACATTAATTGTTTGGAGAAGGAGAAGAAAAAGAACTCCTCTTGCTGCGTGTGCGGCCGTGTGCCTGTGCCCCAAGCAGCCAGGGAGCCGAGCCGGCTGGGGCTGTGTCTTGGTGGGTGCTGCGTGCCTGCGGAGGCAGGAGGGGATGCGATCCTGGGTGCAGGGTATGGAGCGAGTCCATGGGAGCTGTGGCAAAGCCAGCTCTTGCACCCAAACCCTCTGGGAGCCAGCCCTGCATCTGCTCCACCTTCCCCCTACTGCTTCATTCCTGAGTGATGCATGAGGAAGGACCTGCATGCTTTCTAAACCTTTTGGTGGTTTAAACCTCCCAGCGTCTTGTATCATTTGGTTCCTGCTATTGTTTTCTCCCTGTGTACCATGTGTAATCCCTTGCCAGGTGATGCCAGGCTTCTGACCTTGCCGCTCTCCTGCATTGCCAAGCTCCTCAGGCACAAGTTTTGTCCTGTTCTGGAGGTGGGTATTAAGGAGCTGGAAGGTTTCTGCACCCACACAAGCAGTGGTGAAGGATTAGGCTATGCATGAACAAGTCCCTAATCATATGGTTTGGCAATCCACCTCACCCCTCCTGGCGGGGAGTTTCTCTCTGGGTCTCAAGTGCATGGCATCTCCAGTGAGCAGCACCAGTGCTTGCAGGGGCTCGGGGGCAGATGATGCTATGGCAGCTCTGGTGTCATTTCCCTTCCCCCTTTCCAGCCTGAAACCTGTGCCAGCCTCAGCTGAAAAACTGCCTTTCATCTGTGTGGCTCCAAGGACCTTCAGTACTGATGCACCAGTGCATGCATGTAGGTTGAGACCCTAAGGGCACCAGTTTCACCCAGCATCTCCAAGCAACAATAGCCTGGGAGCTGCTTCTTCCCTCTTAGCCGTGAAGGACGTAAGGCAAACAAGGTTAGGTGATAACAGCAGGGCCGCGGGTGAACTGGAAAGGATGCAGATGGGACAGAGGCTGAATCGTTGTCCGGTGCTTGGTGTGTAGCTAAGGCTGCCAGAGCTGCCTCCAGGGCACCTCCTGTCTTCCTGCTTAAACAAATAACGCTTGCCTGAGGCACACAGCAGGCCCAAGCAAAGCAATCAAGTAATCATCTGCTGGTGCTGATGGATTTGTTAGCTGGTGTAAAGGGTATATTGGTTTCATGTGAATACCATGGGGCTGACTACAACTTGCTAAAGAGCTTTCCTGGTTGTTACATTTAAAGATCTTCCTACAGATGCAGCTAATGCCAGCAAGGGCTGGTGGCTAATGCTTGTTTGCTGCTCTACCTTGGAGATGGACTGCAAGATCATATTTTGTCTTGCATGTCTTACATGAAACAGCACATCAAAACTGCTGCATTTGTTCATCTTACGTATGCAGAAAGTCTGGGTAGTTGGTTGGCTAACTGTCCAAAAAGACTGGTTTGGCAGCACAAGCTGAGAAATGACCAGACAAGGCCCTGTTATGAGGAGCACTTCTTGCAGCTCATCCTCAGGGGAGGAAAATCTGCAGCAAAATTGTATTCGTGGTGGTAACACCTGCCTTAAACTAAGATTATGTGAGTGCAGCCGAGCACTGGGAGCAAAGCAATGCTTTGTTTATTTGGAGGTTTCAGCACTGATCATGTCTACAAAGCTTCAGAAGAGCTGCTGAAGAGAAGCATTGCTAAAGCCAAATGCATCCTGTCCCTTGCTTCAAAACTAGGTTTTGTTATTTTATGCCCAGGCTTTCAGCGTCCTGTGTCCAACTTTCTCCTCTGGACAGTCACCCATCCTTACTTGGTACACTCTTAGGCCTCGCTTTCTTGGCCTGGTCCTCAGTCTGCCATAAATTTTTGTCCCTTGCCTAATGTCCCCCTCTGCACATCCTAAAGCACCTCTCCCTGCCCCACCTCTCCTCTTTCAGGGATAGCCATCATGCACCCACAGTGTGGCACTAGGTGCTCCCAAGGAATTGCACATCCCCAAGCAGTTAGAGACCACACTTACAACTCCCAGCTGACAGCAGGGGCTCATACAGAGCTTGGAGCTGCAGTAAAGGACAGGGAAACCTGCAGATTTGAGGTTGGGGAAGAAAAAAGCCTGCCTGTGGCCAATGCCTCTTTCCCCCTGTCCCACCAGCTCCCAGTTTAACTATTAACAGGCTGGCTGGCCCTGGCGAGACAATGGTCTGTTTGTTCAGTGCCAAGGGAGCTCATATCGGGGGGCCTGGCAGATTTATCAAAGCAGAGTGATTAGCTCTATTAGAGAAGGGATTTGTGTAAACAAAAAGACAGGTGCAAAGAGACGATTCCAGCTGGCAAAGGCTTCACAGAACATGAAGCATTTCAGTGGCAATAAAACTTCTTCTAGGAAACACAAGTCAGACTGTGGAGAGCATGCATGTTTTTAATGTATTTGGCTGGCACTCCTCACCAGTGGCCCTCCTGATCACTCATCCTTCCTGGCCCAGTTGAGGAGACATGGTCTTTGGTGTCCTCACATTCCTCACCACTCCCTTGGGTTTGCAGGTGACTCCAGGCTTCATAGGTCCCCCTCCATCCTGGGCAGGAGGAGGATGGGTTGCAATGTTGTCACATGGTACTGTAAGCTCTCCCTCAGGGACATGCTGCTTGTCACCCCTGAGCCACACAATGCACTCCACTCTTCAGTGGGAAGGCTAAGCCCTGTCCTGCTGTCTCAGAGGTCTTTCCTCCTTCAGCCATGTCCTGATGGAGTGGTGTTGAACCGCTGTGGTCCCATCAATAGTCAGTGAAAATGTTCAGAATTTGCTTCACCTGTGCAACATGGCTTGTTACAAGCCTGGTCCCAACCTCTGTGAGAAAGGATGAAGGTTGAACCCCAAAATGCCCAGACCTTAACCAATCTTGGGAGCTTTCTTCTGAAACAGAAGGGGAAAGCCCTATTGAGAGCATGAATACCATAAGCCACTCATTCAAAACATCTTCATCCACTGCATTTACAAATCTCCCATAATAACTGGTCGGTGAAATTAGTATTCAGTTTAGACTACACCAAGACCAGAATAAGCATACTTTTCATCCCCAGTGCCTTCAAAGTGCTGCTCTTCTAGGCCAGTATTTCAGAGAATTGCTGAGCAGAAGCTGAAGTTTTGATTGTGAAAGGTTGCATGAGTGAAGCAAAATCAAAGAAACTGGAGGAATGTCACCATGGGGAATTTCTGCTTCTCTGATTTAGCACCTGACCCACGACTGATTCAGAGAAGCAATACCTGTCACCCCCAGATGCAATTCATTTTCACAGCAGAGGACAGGAGCCTGTCCTTTTTAGCTTCTGCAATAACAGATATATTTTCTGCTTCCATGCTACTTGTGTGCTTAAAGGATCTCTTCAAAGGAGTTATACTGCTGCTGTAAAATTTTGCTGAGTATAACATGGAGAAAATGTTTCTTCAGACATGCTATGTTGGCTAAGTGCATCTTAGCAATGCTGACCAAGGGCTGGGTTTGCTAACTGATTCAGGCCCATATTGCAACTGAGCACCTACTGAGCTTTTCAGAAACCTACTAGATTATAATCTACATTTTTAGGTATTGACTTGTTTGTGTCTTTAGACACCCAGGTCAATACTTCAGCCCTTAAACCTCTTTTGAATCCTCCAAAGACTTCTAAAGCTTTGTTGTATGTATGCATGTATGACTCAGTTTTATAATTTTAAGAAGTCCTTTAAAACAGTGTCCCTCCTATTAACCTCAAACATAGTCATTTCCCACTGTGCACATGTCCTGCTGGGCTAAAGAGGCATCAGAAGCATCCCAGGGCAGGGGGCTGGAGGGCAGCAGTGCTGCAGTGCTGCAGTGCTGCAGTGCTGCCTGCCTTGGAGCAGCTCCAGTTCTGCTCCCTCCTTCAGAGAGTTAAGTCTATTAAAGAAAGGCCCCAGCAGCTTGCTTAGGGTGATGCAATTTGGTGAATGAAACCTCATCTATGGGGATGGTGAGGAACTGTGTTATAAATGCGCTCAAGCCTTCCTAATAGGATAGTTTTGGAAAGATCCCTGTGCTTGCTCTGCTGCTATGCTGGTTTTAGCTGGGGTAGAGTTAATTTTTTTCACACTAGTTAGTATGGGACTGTGTTTTGGATTTATGCTGGAAACTGCTGATAATATAGGAATATTTTAGTTATTGCTGAGCAGTGTTCACACAGAGTCAAGGTGTTTTCTGTTCCTCATATCACCATAACAGCAATCCTGCTAGGGTGCACAGGGAGTTTATCCCAACTGACCAAAGGGATATTCCAGACCATATGATGTCATGCTCAGCGATAACAGTAAGGGGAAGGTTGGTGGTAGGGCTGCTGCTTGGGGACTGTCTACGCTTTGGCTGGTTGGTGGTGAGCAATTGTTTTAATTTACGTCACTTGTCTTTTTGGGTTTTATTTCTCTCTTTGTTATTTTCCTTTTCATTACAATTCATCATTCTCATAATCACTACAATTGGTTTTCATTTCAGTTATTAAACTGTTCTTATCTCAACCCACAAATTTTCTCACCTTTACCCTTGCAATCCTCTTCCCCCCATCCCACTGAGGGGGGAGTGAGTGAGCAGCTATGTGGTGTTTCATTGCCAGCTGGGGTTCAAACCACAGCATGAAATACCTAGCCCTGTGGGTGGTTCCTGAGACCTTTTCTGCAGACGCGTCAGTGGTGTACCAAATGCCTGCAATCAATGTGCCACACTACACCACAGATTTATTGCACAACCTCTGGGACGCCACCTTGCCTTGGCTTTTTTTTATACCAACAGAGATGATGAGGTTGATATCTTTTTGGAAAGTATGAAAGACTTCATGAGCTATTGCTCTGCTCACAGCTGGCCGTGCTTGTAGCTGCATTCTTCAGCTGATTGAAGGTAATGTTTATCACTGTAGGCAGCTATAAAATAAAGCCCTGGGGCTATGTTTTCAAAAACAGGTGCCTCAAATATGGTCACAAAACATGCACATCCCAAAAGAGAGCTGTGCAGCAAGCACTGGGCCCTGTGCACACACTGCCCACATTGCTTGAACAGTACATATTTTGACTGCCCAAACTCTGGTGCCACCTAAGTTACCTTTTGAAATTCAGCTTCATACAATTTGACTGAATATTACCTTAATAAGTGATCAAATGGCTCTCTCACTGATTCTGTGTCTCTGTAGCACTCGCTGTATGGATGACTTGACTGTTTGCATCCCTAGATGAGGATGATTGCCATTTGTCCTGATGCATTCCCCCCCTTACGGTGACCTGCTAACATCTTGCTCCACATTATTTCTCTGTTTATGGGCATGTGGGGCTGATAATGGCACCAATGCTAAAACCAACTCTCTAAGCCTAAACAGGTCTCAGCATATGATTTCCCACTACCAGGTCTGCAGTAGTGCCTTTTGCACTCCCCTTCATGCTAACACTGTTTTGCTACCCATGAGTGTGCATGTCCTCTCTCTTTCTCCCCTCCTACCTTGCTGGTTTATCACCATTTGCTGTTGTGTGTCTCAGCTGAAAACAGAACAGAGAGAAAAGATGTGCATGTGGGAAGTCAGAGGTTTAGACAGCAAAAGCAGAGGCGGTATCAAACCAAAGTAAGACTTCAGTATATATGTGGTGCTTAAGCACTGCAACTGATTTCTCATATTCATGCTTTCCACTCAGCAAGCAAGCCTCTCTCCTACTCATAACAAAAACCTTTATTGTAGAAGTGTTTTTGTTTTTCCAGTATAATATAATTTGCATTGAGGGTCAGTTACACTTTATCTTGGCATTGTGTAGCTGTTGAAAGCAGAAAGCTCAGAGGCTTTGCTCTTGCATCAGTCTTCAAAGAACAGAGCATATTTCACCCTATTAATGTGAAAACACCAGTTTTTTTCTGCATTCAAATGGCAAAATAGATCCATCAGCATGACAGACCTGACTAAGGGATCTTCATTTATGCCTTTTCCTGAAGGCATGGTGGAGATAGGCAAAAATGGAAAGAAAATGTGGCTCATGAAAATTCATGCAATTAATTTCTTGGCAAGTCATCACTACCATTTTGCTTTTGGGTCAGGATAATGCAGAAATGTTGGTGGCTGAGCATGGACCCTGCAAACTTGGCCTCCCAGCTGCCTTGCCCACCTAGGAGTCTGTGCACAACAGGACATGGTGAGGAAATGTCATGAATGGCAATCCTGTCATCTCCCCTGTCTGTCCTCTTTCTGAGCTACGCTTTGCCAAGGGGGTCTTTCATTGCACCATCAGTCAAAACCTTTGTTTGCACAGAGGCAGGAAGTGAACAGGAGAAAGCAAATGAGATGTCCTCCGTATGGCTTCTCAACAGAAAGGCTTGAGTCTACTCTTCCATATAATCAAATCCATGCAAATGCTGGGTGTCAACTATGTCTTTATGGATATTTCACAGAAGGACAAAGTGCTGTTTGCTGAAACATACAAAGGCACCTGCACATGATAACCTATGGATGACCTGCTGGTAACCCCAAGGATTGCAATGCATGTGCAAAAGGTACATTTTGCATGCCTGGACATCACAGATCACAGTGCTTTGATGAAGGACAGTGGCAAGTCCGTTTGCAGTCCCAGGTGTTACTCTTGGCTGATGTTCTGGGTGGACCTGGGCTAGCTGAGAAGATGCCAGAGGCCCCATGCAGCCTGTGCTTAATATCCAGTAATGTAACACACAGCTGGTCATGTCTTATTCTGAGCACAATTCACGCTGTTACATCCATCTCCCTGTTCCCCCAGGAGATATGTTTTTGGTAGCATTTGAATGCAAGTGAGTTGGTGGTAGTCTATACCCCCACAGGGTGAGAAATGGGACTAGGGGCCACATCAGTATCTCATCATAGTCAGGGATCTTCCAGCCTGGGATGCCACTTGGTCTAGGGCAGCCCTGCTCAGTGCGTTACACGTCACCATGCCAGGCACCAGCAAAGTAATGATTTACACTGTTTCTAGGAATGGAGCAGTGCAAACCTGCAGATTCCTTATTTCTGAGTGCCCTAATTGTATTTTAGCCCTCCTTAAGTGAGAGACAACAACAAAGCAGATGCTCAGCCTGATGCATTCATTCTTTCTCTTTAAAGTCATCCCAGTGCTTCCCAGCAGCACAAAAAGGCAGTGAGTCTCCTAGAGCCCCCTTGTCAGGAATATATACTTGTGTGGAGATGTACAAGTGATTCCTATTAGGTAAGTGCTTTTAAGAGCCGATTAGAGCTTGCAGGCACCCACAGAATTCCCAGGAAAGATGGAGAATGAGCTGCCACCAGAACCTCTGCTACTTGGGGTTAATATGTGCATTGTGGCATGTTTCTGTGATCAGCAGCAATGGTCCTGGGGGTTCATCCTATGCTCACTAACCCACTGGCTGGCCCCAGCCTCAGTACTCCTGCAGGCAGGGCTGCTGCCCAGCAGAAGCCTCCCCCTGATTGCTCTATGGCCCCCAGTCTTGGCTTTCTTTCAGAAAGCATCAGTAGTGATGTGTGGGCTGTGGGCAAGCAACACAGCAATTTAATACCCTTCTCTTCACTGGCTCGAAGTGGTGAGTTCTTCCTATCATCATAATAGTGTCATTGGGATTTGCTATAAGAAAACAAATCTAACAATGCCAACAGCAACAAAAAAAGTGCTGGCCTAAGGAAGAACTAACAACGTGACTTATGTGCCACTGCAGTCTGTGAGAGCCCTTCAAGGATACCCCTAGATATAAGCTACATCTGGGGATGTTCATGGCCCTCATTCTGGGAGGACAGCCTGGGTCCTAAAGGGCACCAACACTGCATCTTTGTGGTAGAGAGGTGTTGGTCTGCCCTGACATCTTCCTGCGAGGCGTTTGGCAAATTTACGTGCCATGTGAAGACCTGCTCAAGACATGATGATCAAGAAGAAAGACTTTGAAAAGAACATTTGAGTATGTGGGAAGAAACAGAAGTTATGAAGGTAAGAAAGGGTTCCCTCACTACCTTTTATGTGCTGGCTTGTGTGTCTGGGTTGGCTGCTTAGGTGATTTGTAGGTGGTAAGCATCAGGAATTGCAATGGCCTGTCCTGGTATTGATAAAATCCTAACTTTAGATCATGCTTCTCTAGCCTTCCTTTCCTTTCCCTTCCCTGCCCTTTCCTTTGCTTTTTCTCATTTATTAGGGATATTCAAGCAGCTTTGCTTTATTTCTACATGTCAGCAGCCAACCTACAGAGAAGGTATGTAATAGGAGTGTTGCAGCTTGGTGCACTGGCAGGATAATACTCCTTATACCAGAGTGCAGCAATGAGCCTGCTGGTGCAGCAGAGCACAGCTTCTACTTAAGAGAGGGCATGTTCCTGAGCTCCTCTTCTATGCCATAAAAATCACAGTTATACTTATTGTTTGGTGCAGATGTTGGACTGGAGAGCCAAAGCTAATATGTGGAGACAGCAGCTCTACAGCCAAAGGCCATCATGGAGGAAGATGACAACGTCCTGTTATGCAACTGTGATGGGGACAGTTATGGGTGTAAAGGTGTCTGGGTGAAGCAGTGGCCCTAGCCAATGCAGCAGCCAGCCTCTCTTTGATGCACTGTGACTGCTTGGCCAGCTCCCTCATCCTCAGCAACCCAGAAACCCCTGGGAGCCCTTCCACCTGCATCCCTCCATAAGTGGCTGTGGAGGGATGATACCCTTCTCATATACACCTGCTGTTGGCTTACCGGCCTTTTTTATTTTTTTTTTAATTTAACTTAATTTTATTTTATATATATATATATTATATATATATTTAACTCTAGGCAGCTCCCCTTAGTGTTTGGCAGCATCTGCAATGAACCCTTGCCCATCCTGGCATGGAGGGATCCTGTCTGGTGAGGGCTTTACAGGGGACCAGCTCCATGCTGCCGGTGGAGCATTCCTCATCCAACCTTTCCATAGAGGTTTGCATGCCTTTTGCTACCTGCCAGGGAAGAGGAGGAACAGGATTGCTCAATTAACATATATGTACCTTGGCAGGGTACCAGCCCAAGTCACTGGCTCCACCCTGCCTTCTCTTCCCCATAGCCGTATTGCTTCCCCCTTCCTTCTTTGACATACCATTCCTCCTCACTATCTAGGCTAATCTTTGTCAGTCATTGCCCTGATGCTCCCCTGCTCTGACATGCTCCAAGTTTCAGTACAATTCCTGCGGCAGGTTGTGTCATGTCCTCTCATGCTGGCTGCTTTACATGGATCCCCGCCGAGGCACCGCACAGCCTTGAGCAAGACTTCTTCTGCTCGCAGTAATTTAGGGCGTCTTTCTTTATTGCTGGCTGTTCAGCTCCCTGGGAGGAGGAGCCATGGCTTTCGGTTTGCTTTGGAGAGCTGGCTAAAACTCAGTGCAGGGCAGAAAACAGCTAGCATGTTCCAGCTTGAGTTTCTGCCTGTGTGATTTAGACACTGAGGGATGCAGATTTGTTATTTCTGGAATGTCAGAGAGTTTCACTTGGGGTGTTTTTTTGTTTGTTTTCTAGAAGGGATCAAATGATACCCCACTTATGGCTAGCACACTGTGCTCTTTTGAGCAAAAGGGGTCTGCTTCTGCAGTTCTCTCTGCCACATCTCCGCTACTGCAGGATGTACATCACTTTCCCCATCAGCCCACATATGTGGAGGCAGTAATCAAGGCTCTAGCAAGGGAAGAAGCCAGTCTTTGCCGTTCATTCCTCCTTGCACTTCCTGTCCTGTCTTACCTTGTGCTCCCTGACAAACTTCATCTGGTCCTCCATCCCTGCAGGCCACACCAACTCCTTTCCTCATCCTTCACTTGCACTTCTCTGTTTCCATACATCCTTCCCTGTTTGCTTCACGTCTTTGCAGGATTGTGCTGAAATATGTTAGATGACAACTTGCCTTGTCACCTGCAATGCAGTTGTGCAACCCTCAGCATGGCATATAATGAGGTCCCACTCTTTTTTTTTGGCAAGGGGTCTATGAAGATCTCCTCCCTGTCCACTCAAGCCATGTCTTGCTAGTGGTGGTGAGTTTTGCCATGCATTTCAGCAAGAAATTGATGATGGGGAAAATCTTGTTAGTTTTGATTGTGTGGGTGAAGGAGAAGAAGTATCTGAGCCAGTATGAGGATAAGCCTCCTGGGTCTGGAGGACACAGATGTGAAACATGTCCCAGTACAGGTCATGGGATCAAATCAGGAAGTTGACTGAAACTGAGCCGGCATGCCATGTCCATGAATGCACTGGCTGCTCGGTTAACATGCAAAAGAGATTGTGCTGCCTTCGTGTTTACATCTGGTATTGCTTCCCCAGGCAAGTCAGAGGGCTGGGCAATGCCCGGTGTCACAGGCTGTAATCTGCGGTCTTTGTGTTTTGTTATATAGTGGCTACACGAGCTGATATTGCAGGGTGCTTTGAATACTAACGTGTTTGCATTTGCCCTAAGTAATTGCAATGGTCCTGCCAGACGAGACGAGGCAAGAGAAGGCTTTCCCAGAAAGAGGACATGCTGCATGCAGGTGGGTGCAGCCATGGAGACTGAGACCTATCCTCACCCTTCATTAAGTTACCAAAGGAAGTTTGGAGCCAAGCTGAGAAATATAACCAAACTAAATTATAGATACCAAATTATAGCAGTCTCACTTTACATTTCCAGATGTTTCTCTTCTGATGGTGTTACTACTGCTGGATAGTGAACAAACTTTTATAGACACCAGAAATCCTTTTATGAAGGGCTTTGAGTTTCCCAAATCTCTACCCTCTCTCACCTGGAGATGTTCTCCCCACTATCCTTTAGCTCAGCTGAAATCTTCCACTTTTATGCTCTTCAAGGCTATATATCACCAATGTTATGTAAAACTCCAACCCCAAACTGAAGCAAGTAAAGGAGCCCTGGAACCCTGGTGTACCTGGCTATCCCACCTACTCCATCAGAGAAGGGGAGAAGCAGATCAAGGAGGGAGAGGACATCCCATAACTCATGGGCAGTCCATCTGAGCCTCTCGCCCCTTATTTCCACCCCAACAACTGGCAGTTACTATTATTTTAATTAAAAATAAATAAGGAAGAAGGAAAGTCTGAATGCAGGTGCATAAAAATGCTTGGGCAAAAAGCAGAAAACAGAGAGAAAAGAGTTTGAGGAACTGATTTCCTTTCACAGTGCCAGTTTTATCCCCTCCTGAAAAGAAAAAAGGCAAGAGTGAAACTTGTCTAATGCAACCAGTAAACCACTAAAAAGGCCAACAAAAGTTGGTTGCCTAACTGTTGGTCTTCAAATAAAGGTGGAACAGAACTGGGCTTGCTGCATGCCTGTTCCTCTATCTTTGCTCCCAATGACAAAGACTTTTATCATGCACTACCCCCAGAGCAAGTTATCACTCTCCATGAGCAATAACAATGACCCTAAATCTGGGAGTACTCTGCAGTAGTCTCTTTAGACCAGCAGTCCCAAAGCCAGCCTAATGTAGGTGCTCACCAGACAGCCCTGAAGACCTTTTGAGGCCAGCATCCAGCCCAGCCTGCAATCCTGATGACAAGGGACCAGTTGAATCCTGCTCCCCTTGTGCCTGCTTGAATTTTGGCCAAGCCTGACTCTGCCCCCAGCCCCTCTGCTTCCTTCCCTGTGCAACTGGCAACTGCGTGGCCCCTGAGACAACTGGGAGGGAAAGGAGGAGGAGGAGGGCATTAAGCAAATATCAGCAACTTCTTAAGATTCCTGCTTAATGAGCACATTTGCTCAGTACCGCATTGCCCCTGTATCAATAATCTTATCAGGCTGAGCCTGCCTCTGCCACCTGCAAAAAGAGATATCAGAGTGTGTGTGTGTGGGGAGCATAAACCAGTTTGTTTTAAGTTCCTAGGTGCTAAAGTCAAGAATGAGTTTCAAAGTGAACTTATCATTTTATTTTTGTCATAAAAATAAAAAAAAAGAAAGGGGATAAAACACAACCGGCTTGCTTTATGATTCAGTGATTGCAGATGTTTCCTGTCAGGTGGTCAGGGTGCTTGGCTTTCTGTTTGCCACTACCAAAAGGCGATGGCACTTGGCACTGTTTTGGGCACGTGTTAAGCCACCGGGCCTTGCATGCTGCCTCCCCAGGGGTGCCAAGTCCTACAGCTTCACCTCTCTACGTGCCTGTGTGCGTGCAGGAGGACTTTTGTGTCTGTACTTGGGCTAAAACCACGTTTCCAAGAGGAGCCGTAGGGACTCGCAGAAGAAAACAAGGTGTGGTAACATGTAACTGTGCACTGCCACTTCAAGGGGCTTTTTAAGTATTTTCTCACCAACTGCTCAGACATCTTACTCATACCAGGCAGGGGCTGGATCCTGACCAGCAAACAGGGATTACACTTGACCTTACCTGTGGGCTTACCAACTTCTGCAGCCTGGCCCACTGCTGAATGTATTTGTGTCTGAGCACGGCAGAGGTTTTATCACATCAATACATTGGCATTATCTTCATTGTTAAAGAACAGAACAAAACATAAATCTCTCATTTCCACAAATATATTACAAATATGTAGGATCCCAAGTATTTAAAGGCAATCTTGACAATTCTGCCATGCCTTAAACAGATGCAAATTTTGGGTTTTTTAAGAAAGGTTTGAAGCCCTATTCTTTTTTCAAGTGGTAAATTGCATCAGACATCTCAGAGATCTGAAGTGGTAGAAGTTCCAAAGAAGACATGTGCTGGATACAGTGCTGTTGACATGTAAAATGTGATTTATCTCCCTTTTAACTGCTTATCTTGTGGATACCAACAGCATCACAACCATGTACTCATTAAGCATGCCATGACTGCATCAAAAGGGTATAGATACATGGCATATGGAAAGAGCACATGCTTCCAGGTGTATGTTTGGCTAATCAGCAAAGCTCCACATCCCCCAGCAAAGCAACACAGCATGTGTATGTGTCTGGTGCACTGCCATTGAGGGCATTGCAGTCTGCATGAGCACAAAACCTGACATGCTTTAAGCTCTTCAGTGGGGTCTGCCTGGGGATGAGCAGTGGCAGGGGCATGCAAAACCAGATGGTGAAGCAAGGAGGGGATTTTCAGTATCCACCCCTAACCACTGGCCAGTGGCTCTGCCCAGGCAGGCGTGCCGGTCTAAGCAGCCAGGCTGCAGGTATGCCTGAACACTTGAAACCCCATGGCTTTGCGTGCAGAAGTTGCCAGTGTGGGTCAGGATGAGAGATGCCAGCCTAATTTTGGAGATAGGGAAGGAGTGTTTTTGTTTTAGGGATCACTGTCAGCAGCCTTCACACATGGGCTTGTGTTCGGGAGCAAACATTTCAGGTGAACACACTGCTCAACACACCACTTAATTGCCCTCTCAGAGCTCAGACCTGCATCTGAACGCCAGCTCACTTCTATTTTTGAAGGAAAAAAAAACCAAAAAACCAACCCAATCCTGGGACAGAAAAATGTGAGGCTCTAAGGGCTGTTTTTCCTCCTCTCTCTCCCTTGCTGAGCCATGTGGACACAGGATAGCTGGAGGCATAGCTTGCTCAGGATCTGTCAGCTCCCCAGCCCTACCCTATGCTTTAAACAGGACAAACAGGTTATGACATTCAAGTTTCAAAACCTGGGGGGGGGGAGGAGGGGGAGGATGGTCCTTGAATGGGGGAGGTTAATGCAGGGGCACTCCAGGCCCCTGCAGAAGGGTGGGGATGCTTTCAGGTTTGAAATGGAGACACAACTTTTCCAAAATCAGAGCTGGCTCAGAAGAAACCCAAACTGCTCTCCCTACCCACCTCTCTCCCCTGGTAGCTCTTGCAAGCGCTGTACCTTGGCAGGCAGAGGTTTGAAAACACATCACCCTAAGTGAGGCTGTATCTCACCTGGATCCCAGCAGCCCTGGCTAGTGCAGCCCCCTCCAGCCCCGGGCCAGGCTTCATGCACCCAGCTGGGGAACCCTTGATCTGCCAGGCAGCTGTGAAGAGAAACTGCAACCCCTCCCTGAGCATCATCTGAAACAGCACAAACATACCCAGAGCTGGATAGCCTTAAATCCAGGGCCTGTGGAGATGCTGCTGGTCAGGTGTCTGCTGTTCCCATCACCACTGTGGAAGTGATGCTGGAAGCTAATGGACACAAGTGGGTGTTGGTTTTATTGCTCCAACCAGCATAATGGTGTGGGAGGCCTGTGGGCAACCCATGGGCCTGAAAGATGAGGGGGTTTGACTGAATCAAGGACAAAGCACATGCCCTGGGAGGCAGGGAGTAAAACTCTTGCTCCTGAGCATAAGATCTCTTCCTTGCCATGCTTGGAGATACTTGCACAACCAGCAGTTTAGACAGGGTGAGAGGAAAACTACTTTTTGGCTGCCCCCTGGCCTGAGGAGCCCCTCAGCTTGTGCCTTTGATCCTGTGGCAGCTGAAGCACAGGGGTGCTCTTACAAAATCAGTCTGCCCCATGACCCCAGGGCAGCACCTGCCACTGTAGTACAGAGCTGCCCTGGCAGGGCAAGCAAGCAGGCCCTGGGTACCAATGCACCCATCTTTCTGCATGGTACATCACTTTGCCTGCTTCAGCAACCCCACAGCAATCTGAAAAAGAAGCATGGTCTTGCTAGAAGATAAGAAGGGCTCTGGGGAACTTGGAAAAGGTGCTTGTGAGATATAAACTGAACCACAGATTGGGCAGCATACCTAAAAATGACTGTAATGGGAAGGACCTCTCTGGGGTCCAGAACACCCTATAAAAGACCCTCTGGGAATAGCAGCCAGCTTCTGATAGGACACAGACAGTGGCTCAGAACTGACTGTGCTGCCTGCAAGCAAGGATGAGGGAAGGAAGCATGTTTTAGGGACAAGAGTAACCACTCAGCATACATGGTTTGCAGGCTGCAAGAAGTACTTGTTACACTCTAGCAGCAGTGGTGCTGTACTTTGTTTCCTTGAAAATGTCAGGAGGTTTCCTGTGGGACTTAATATATAATTTTACAAGAGAACACGATGTTTCTATGGTTTATGGTACAAAGGTGGGTGGCATCAGGAAAGTAACTAGTGCGCCTGGCCTGGGCTATTTGGTGCTCAGAGCACAGGGTGTAGAGTAGGAAAGCCCTAGGGACTTCTAAGGGGAGCCCCAGAGGCTAGCACTGGGCCTGGCCTTCCTCCCAGCTCTGACACAAATCCAGGACATCTCCTATGCTGGCCAGCAAAACAGCATTTCTTAGCCAAGAGTTGGTGTGGTGGGAGAGGTGTGCTGTGCATGATATCCCTTGGCTCAGCTTGGCCATCCCTGAGCATGGGATGCTGTGTGTGTACCAGCTGAACATCCTGAGCAGCTGCAGCTGCGCTTGAACTGCAGCAGTGGAAAAGGCAAGCAGAGAGAAAGCTGCCTTCCTGCTCAAGCTTCCCCCATGGCCCATGTTCCCTGGCTGACAGGTCCCCAGATCCCAGGAGGGTGACATCCTGACATTTTCCCTTCTCCTTCTGTCTCCAAGTGTCACATCTCAGCAAAGCCAAGGAGGCCCCAGGCTCCCTGTCCCTTATGGTGCTTTGAAGGGCACCACCACAGCCACAGCACGTGGTGGGATGGAGGGAGAGAAACAGGCGCAGGGCAGAGGGGGTAGGATGGAGAGGGGGCAGGCTGGAGATGGCAGCAGCTGGGAACCCCCATATGGGAGCAGATCAGGCTTTGACTCCCAGCCATTGTGGGAATTTCCTCATAGACCTCGATTTTGTTAATTTCTTCTAGCTCCTGAAACCCTCCAGTGCCAAGCTGTCGTCTTGCTCTTTTAATCATATTTTGTGTCTGTGCTGCTCTCTAGGCGAGTCTGCAAGCTGCTTCCAAGCTCTCTCAACATTTAACCATTTACAGCCTGAAAGACATGCTGAGATGTTTTTTTCCTTTCTGGAGTATGGATCCACTCCCACTTTTGCCTCCCTTTCAGAGGCTGCTGGAGCTGGTGCTACAGTTGCCATTTATTTGCAGCGAGATGCCTATGAAGTAGCAGGGAGGGCTTTTGGAGAAGAAAGGAAAGGCAGTCCTCAAGGAAACCCCTTTGTGACTGCTGGTTTAGCTCAGATATAGGGCCAAGGGAAGTAAAATCTAAATATCCTTAAATCTTTGCTGTTCTCAGCAGCTCTCCAGAGAGGGACAAAGAGGTGAAATGGTGGTGGTTTAGCTTTAGAAAGCTAAAACAGTTTCAGTAACACAGATTTTTCATTTGGCAGGCAGCAGTTACCAGAAGCCCCAAGAGGTACCCAGCTCCTGGCATCCCTGTGCTCTTTCAGATGGGTTTGCTCTGGTGCAAGCTGTCCATTTATCAGCAGAAATTCTTGAAGCCCAAGGGTCTGCTGGATTACCTGGAAGTATGAGCCCTTCTCAACAAGCCTAGGGCAAGGAGGCAGGATGCTATTTTAACCCTGAAGATGCCTTTTACACACAGCATCTACTTGAGCAATCCCCCCAAAGTGGCACTCAGCTGCACTGGCAAATTTGCAAGTGCCAAGTAGATTCTGGCAGGGAGATATTTTTAAACGCTGGGAGAACTGCCTCTTCCCAGATGGAAAGCAGGTAAGGAAGTGGTCCTGGTGTCCTAGCCTTTTGTGGCTGGTAGGACCTCCCATCGCCCCTTTGTGTATCCATAAGGACCCTTGTTGATGGGTGTAAAGAAGCAGGGAAAGCACATTTGGAGCTGGTGGGAAGCCAAGCATCCCACACCAGCAGTGCTCACATTAATCCATTTATATGCTGCAGAAAGAGGGCTTCCAGGGACTTCAAGGGAGCTGCTACAGTGTCTTGGAGGGATTTGGTGGGATTTGTACCTCTCTCACCTTCCTCCTGCTCTCACCCTCCCCTTCTTGCAGCTACAGGTCTCCTCTGCAGAGTGGTCTCTGCAAAGGGGTGCCTCTGAAACAAGTGGTCTTGCCAGATCTGCCAGTCAAAAGTCCTGTGCAGTGGCTGTAGCAGCAGTGATGTTTAATCATTTTGTTGCTCCCCAGCCTTGCAAAGATGATGCCTTTGGGTTTCAACCCATGGCACGGATCAGTCAGTGGGCTTACATTACCATAAGCAGGGGCAGATGGTGAGGACAAGCATGTTGCTCTGGTATAAACAGTGACAGGAGGTAATGAGAAAGGTGGTGTATCAGTGCTGTAGGAGACTTGCTACTGGCAATTACCTGTAAAAAACTCCTGTGAGATCCAACATGAGTTTACTGGGTTAGTAGTTACATTAATAATGTTCTCCCTCACAGGACAGTAATTCGCCCTGTGGCAGATCCCAGCCTCCAGCTCTGCAAGATGCACATGCGTCTGGTTTAGTAAAATGTATCTAGGTTGCATCCTTGCTAAGAGCAGCGTCAGGGTTGGGGCATAAGCCTGGACCCCCAAAGTGCCACATGTCCAGCACCACTGCAGGATCTGCTGCATTCCCACTTCTTTTAGTTGTGTTCCACATGCTTCTCTGTGAACTTGAAAACTTTGCCTGTCCCTCTGACTCTGAAGTGAACAGGTCCTGTTTACTCTTCATTATAATAATTAATGCTATTACTTTTATTACAGGGCTACCTAGAATCTGCCTTCGAGGGAGGTATTAGAGGAGATGATGGCTAAACACACAAGACAGGACAGGCTCTGCCCTGCAGACTTGATAGCCAGTGGTGTATGTCTTCCTTGACTTGGAAATGTGCCGATCATGCTTCTGATTGATTACAGGTGCCAATTTAGTAAAAAACACTGTTGGTGAACACAGCTTTATGTTCCTCTTTTCAGATTCTGCTTCCCACTTCCTTGAATGAGTCACAGATAAGTAGACCTTGTCAATGTTTGCTTGAAAGTTTCCAAACCTGTTTATTCTGGTCTTGATCTGGTCATCCAAAGAAAGCACTGCTGGGATGGAGACACACTATGTGCAAACATGTACAGCATGAGCAGAGTGAGAGGCATAGTTGTCTTTGGACCCCAGCCTTTTCTTTTTCAGCACCTGAGCTATTTGCTTTCCTGTAGAGCGGGTAAAAGAACAGAGCTCGTGCTGGGGACAGGGAGTGGGTGAAGGGGTGGATGGGGGGAGTGGTGTGTGTGGTGGGGACCCCCAGCAACACCTTCCCAAGAAGATGCACATTCATCAGCCAGAACCAATGCTGCAGGTGACCATTTGTCACTTCTTGTGGGCATGTGATGAAGCACCTGCAAACGTCCCAGCAGGCCTTCTGCTTGGCAGAAAAGACAACCATCACATTCATGACAAACTTGATGCAGTTTTCCCTTTCTTGAGTCCCCAGGTTCCTTCCCCCCTCCCTGAACATTACATCTCACAAATGGGCTGTGCTTCCCCCATTAGTATCAGCAGAAGAAATGCAGTAAGACATGGAAAAGCAGACTTAGCCTGCCACAGCCTGGTAAGCCTGTCTGTCTTCCAGAAATAATGGTGAGGTTTCTTACAATCCTTCAAGCACTTACACTAATCCTGCAAAATGCTGCAACCAGCACAGAACAGGGCTGCATGATGCTGTAGCAGGGGCTGAGAAATACATTAGTGAATGAGAAGGGCTCAGATCCTGCAGTGGTGACAACGGTGTGGGACAGACTAAGCACAGAGTTAGAGCTGACTACTGGGATTGAAATCCAAACCTATGACAGCCTTGAAAACTTTGAAGCATCTTTAAGAAGCACCCAAAACTTTGAAGTCAATAGTAGCCTTGGTGCTCTGCCAGCAAACTGGCAGAAAACGTGCCCTCTTGGGCAGGTGCGCCTGCCCAGCATGTTTACAAAGCACTAGCCTGTCCTGCTGGGTTGGCAGAGGGAGCTGCTGATGCTGTGCAGCTCCAAGGAGAGCAGAAACAGGGAATATCCATGTTCCAAACAAAGGCTGCTCTTTCTTGTGGTTTAGAGTATAGAAAGGTGGTTTATGAAGGCCTGGGAACATCAAGAGAGGAAATGTAGCACTAGGCATGGCTCACATTTGTCACTAAATTGTCTTCTGGTTGGAACTGCTCTCCTGTGGCCAGTCAAGGGTAAGATAGCTGGCCTTATCAAGGCTGTGTTAAATCAGTATCAAAACAGTAGTCAGGGGACTTCTCTGTAACAGCTAACAGGAAGGGATTAAGGGGTGTCTGAGATGTAGACAAGGGTCCCACCTCCTAAGAGCCTGAACTGCTGACTGTTATAGCTCAGTCCCTCAAAGCCATGTGCCCCAAGGGAAGGGAGGGAGACAAGATGCTGTGATGTGATCCGTTCAGTGCCAAAAAACCCTGTTTGCTATTTCAGGGTCACTGGACATTGGGGAAAAGACTGCTGTAAATCATTACCCAGCCTCCTTTCTGAAAAATGTGTCACCTGTGTACCACCCATCTGTCTGCAGGTCCCCATTGGTCAGAAACAATGTGAGCCCAGCAATGGCATGCAATACAGGGAAAGCAGAAGGAGAATCATCTGAATTTTGATTAAACTGGATTCAGATCAAAATTTGTCAGAGACTATAAGGCAGATTGTCACAAACTGGAGATCACTGTCAACCTCAGGAGACTGCCATAGGATTACCAGTATTTTCTATTACATTTTAGAAGTCTGTCATTCTTCAAGTGAGAAACTCACCCCATGGGTTATTTTCCATGCAGAAATAATCCTGCAAGTGCAAGCAGTGCCCTAGGGCATTTGCAGCATGTAAATTCAAGCAAAACAACAAAACCCCAAAACAACCCACTGACTTTATATCTTGTAGTAAACCATGAAATACTTTGGATGTAGTTTGGTGTGGGCCTGGAGAGGGCCTTTGCAGCTGGACACTTACAGCAACAGCAAGAACAGCTGTAGTCTCCAAATAGGGAGACCCAGATGTTGTCAAAGGGCCTGTCCCTAGCTCTAGCATAATGTATTGCTCAGGGAGGCTCCTCGTGTGCTTGCCATTTGCAAGGCTGGGTGCCCGGGGGCAGCTGTACTCTCCCTGCTCCCTGGGCCGACCCGCATCCCCTAAAGCACCGGTGAGTTGCAGAAGGGATGTGAGATGTGAGGGAGCAGGACTCCTGTTCGCCAGCGTGTCCGCAGCGCCGCCCGGTGCGCTATGGCCGTATTGCTGCCAGTGCGCTCCTCCCCGCTGGGCCCGGGGGGCAGGGGAAGAAGCACCGGGGACCACACGTCCCCTTCACTCCGGTCCCCGCCTTCGCCTTCCCCAGGGCCTTTGTCGGAGCAGAACAGCAGGATCGCCTCTGCCGTGGGGATATTGAGGCACACAGGACACAGTTCACCCGTCCTGAGAGATGGGATGAGACCACGAGACAATGACATCTGCCTTTTGTGCCCCAGCATGTTCCTCCTACCTGTGCGTCCTCTGTCACAAGCCCACCCCCGCCTTTGTCCAGCTCTACCTGGGCAAAGGGTGTTAGGTCCAGTGCTGGTGGTGGAGCCCTAAAGCAGAGCACAGATCGCTTTGTGCATAGCAACCCTGGCTTTACAACAGACTGGGGATACCTGCCAAGGGAAGCAGCCCATAGAAGCAGAAGGATTATCGTAAAGGTCTCCTCATTGATGGGATGGCACCTTCCAACCTTTGATCCTTGCCCTGCACCTTGCAGCCCCTCATGGCTCGCCCTGCTAGGAAGTCACTCCATCACAGGCAATGCCCTCCTGACAGTCTCAGGCATGCAGAGATCGTCCCTATCTTGCAAGGATCATCTGTTTAATCTGTTTTTTCATCTTAAAATACACAACAAAGAAAACTACAGATGTTTTAGTATTCACTGTACCACCAGTTTGTTCCCTGTCTGCAAAGTTTACCAGCCACCCTATTTTTCTTTCAGATCACTGGTTAAGATACCATACAGCTTTGGCCAGAGAGGAAGCCATCCTCCTATTTACCATGCAAATAGTAAATATTTTGCCAACTAAAAGGGTTCTAGTTATCCATGGGTTTTATACTAACTTTTCTTTGCATTTTAACTCATCATCTCATTAAACAGAAAAGCTTTCAGCCTGCATCTGGGGTACCTTAAGTCAAGCCTACATTGAGCAATCTGGTCTTGTGGTAGGTGTCCCTGGCCATGACAGGGGGCTTGGAACTAGATGGTCTTTAAGATCCCTTCCAATCCAAACCATTCTATGATTCTATGATTCTATGATTATTTGAAAGGGATTTTCCATGTCCCAGACCAGATCAGATGCACAGCCCCCTACAAGCTGATGGAACCATGAAGGCCTGCCCTTGCACTGGGACAGCAACCCTGCCTTTTCCCATAAGGAGATCATGTCTTCCTACTTTTCTGCACCTTCCAATACCAGCTGCCTCCAGTGTTGCAAAGTGCAACCAAAAATCTGTACTTCTTCAATATCCCGTGCATTGCCCAGGAAAGCGCTAATAGCAGAGGCAGACCACTTGAGATGCCGATCGATAGACCTGCCTGATTTTGATGGTAGGTGTCTCACAAAGTGCAGCACTGTCTAAATCCTCAATTACTCTTCCCTCGCCTCTTCCTGCCTTTTGACAACCACAGTGGTTAAGACCTCCTCAGGATCGGTAAGTGGACCACTGCCTAATAAAAGGCTGCAAAATGCCAGCACATCTCTGAGCCACTTCAGAAGGTAACTATTAAATACTGAAAAGAAATGCGATGAAGGAAAACTGCCCCATGGCTCCAGTCATAAAGAAAATAGGGATGACAGGGAAGAAAGGAAAAAGCAAATTTTAAAAAATACATTAAGAGGAACAGGGGGTTTAAGACCTTTCAAAAACGGTTTCAGGTGAAGCCTGTGGCCCCTTTGTTCACAACAGGCAGACAACTTTTCAGAGGTTACCTGAGCATCCATCTTTTCCCAAAACCAGGCCCACAGCAGTTACTTCAATACAGACGTCTGAACTGAAGCATTTTTGGCTGGTCTGGGTTTTGGCCATGGAGAAAGGGAGCAGAGAGGCTGCAAGCCATGAGGCGACACTCATCTTTGGAGCTGTTTACTGTCTGATGCTCTGACATATCCCAGGGCTGCAGGTGGGGTTGATGGGGAGAGAAAGGCAGATACTCATCTGCAGAGATTATCGACAGTCACCCTGAAGTGAAGCAGGATTCAAATGAGAGGGTAAAAACAAGAGAGAAAGAGGGCAAGTGAACACACTGTCAGGAACAGATGAGGGACAGGAGGCTTCTGCAGGCTGGGGCTGTGTGTCCAGCTGGAGTCAGCATGCTTAGCTTCCTGCAAAATCAGCAGGGAAATGAGATTTCAGGCTTCCTCATGCCCATCTCCACCCATTAAACAAAAGAGTGTTTACTGAAAGGAAGAGAGCTTTCCCAAACCCCTCATTTCAGAAAAACGCTTCTTCCTTACGGACATCTCCCAGTAGAAGCAGCCGTCAAGCAGAGAGGAGAAACCCTGAGAGCTGCTGAGGTTTTGCAATCCTCCTTTGACATGGCCACAGAGAGCAGAGCTTGCCTGGCATGAGGACCCACAAGAGCAGCTCCGTTTTACTGCATTCTGGTTCAAACCCTGGCTGATCACCAGCAACCTGTGCTGGGGTAGAGGGAAGGCTCTGGAGGAAGGTTAAGGAGAGACTTGCAACATTAGATGCATTTATGACCAAGATTCTTCCAGCCATGCACATGCAGATCTGTCCTGCACAGCTGCAGACTCTAGAAGAAGGGGATCTGTTTTTCAGGTCTTGCTAGTAAGAACAGAAGCCCAGAGACTGACCTATGTATGGTCAATTCTACCACCTACAGCAAGATGCGAGAATAACGGAGATGGTGAGACCTGGTGAGGCACCTGTGGGTAACGCAGCTGGTTTTGCTTATTGCATGTCAAAGGCCTGATGGGATAACCATTATGGGAGACAGGGAGGGAACAACACATGCTGTCATAATTGCAAAAGATCCTTAAAAGGTCATGAATATGACTTTTCATGCCACAATTGAACAGAAATGCAGCATCTTCCTGTTCTAGGACCTCCAAAGCACCTTGCAGAGATGGACAAATATTCCCCATCTTCTGGGGGCTCTGGAAGGAGAGGGGGAGCCTTTTCCTATGATAACATCAGCCACATGAGCCATCATTTCTCCTGATGGGCCTCTGACAGCAGTGGCTGGAGGATGGGGTGGGGGGGAAGATCCTGGGCCATGACTCAGTGTGGAGTGCAGCCTGGAGCACTGAGTCACTCCATGCCACCTCCAGTGGAGGTGACAGGTCACCAGGCACGTCACAAGCAGCAGCCTGATATCTGTTTCCTTACTCACTTGGCCCAGCCATTGCTCTGTCCCTATGGCTCTTGGCTGCCCTGCAGGCATCGGGGACCCTATGGCACCAAGCAATGAGTCCTGTGGCTGATCTAGTAACAACCGGGTATGTCATGTCCATTACAAGGCAGTGAAGTGTCATGTTGTTAACAGGGGCACAAAGTAGTTCTTACACAAGAATACTCTCAGCAAACTGCAAAGTGCATTGAACAGCTAACAGCTGGAGGGGGACTTTTTTTATTTGTTTTCCCCTCTTATTTATTTATTTATTTATTTTTCTTTCAGGTGGGCTTTTCATGAGGATCAGGTAGCCTCCCGTACGTGCTGGTGTATAGGATTATTCCCCTTCAGGGGCAGGACTTTGCATTGTCCCTTGCTGAGGTTTCCATCTCACTACTTCTTTAGCTTGCCAAGGTCCCTCCAAAGGGTACCATGGCCATCTGGCCATCCAGTGTGTCACAGACTATCTAGGGAATGGAGACTAACCTCAGGTCAAGTCTAACTTGTAAGCTTTTCCTGAGCATGCAGAGAACCCTTAGTCCTTTCCGGGGCTGTGACTAAAACCCAAAAGGAAACCAGTGGAAACTACATGCAAGGTGTTTTCCATCTTGTGGCATGGACTTCCCTGATAGAGCAACTCAAAACACATTCTCACCTGACCATCCCCAAACATACCGTAAGAGCTTCTTGCACAGAAGGCCTTTCAAATAGATCTGGACCAAGGTGGAAGATGTTAATTTGTGAAAAGAAGAAGCTAGGAAGGATACTCTAAGTATAACTGGTCTCACCCTTGCACCCAAGACACTATTATCACTGTGCCCAGGCTGCACTGCTTTGACCATGCTTTGGTGGCTGCTTGATGAAATCTAGCAGAGAGAATAGTGTCAGGAGAGGAGGTCCTGCACACAGACAGTGTCATATGCCACTTCCAGCTGCCTGAGTTGTGCTGGAAGAGAAATGTATGCTCTTTCTCTGGAACTTTCTTCTCCAGTAGCAAAAGAGTGAGCAGCACTGCACTTCAGCCTCAGATGTTCACTGCCTGGCAGCTGTGATTGCCATGGGGACATGCCAGGAGTGCAAACACATGCCCCAGATTGGAGGGCATCACAAGATGAAGGCCAGGTTTTCTGCCCAACTGAGGTCTGGTGTGACCTGTATTGCTCCTGCCCTGGGTGATATTCCTGACACCATGAGCTGCCACATGAGGAAGGTCTGGCACTGGGAGTGGGGATGTGAAGGGTGGGATGATGACTCAAAGCAGACAGTGGGGACACACCAGCTGTGCATCATTTGCTCATTTAAAGTGTCCAAAGGTGCTGGCCTCCCCCAGCAGTGATACAGTCCAAACAGTGATGGCTCTGATCAAACAGGGGGTTGATGGAGACCTTCCCCAGACACTGCCAGGGCTGAAAAGCAGCCTTGCATCACAGGATGTAGGGAACAACAGGCAGCTGACTCTGCACCTGCCCTGTGCTGCTTATCGTCAGGGCAGCGGGAGTGTCTTCATTTAGGGATGTGTTTGCTTTGCCTGACTGTAGCAGTGTGATAGGGGCTGCAGGGAGACATGGGGCTGCCCGTCACTCTGCCATGGACACCTGTGCGCACAGGCAGACCCTCGCTCCCATCCCAGACTTACACTGGATCCAGCCCGTGGCTGTGTGCCTGCCTTCTTCATGCTTTCAGATGTGTTTGCACTGCTTAAATTTGTCTAGTCTACCACACTCTAACCTTCACCATGGGGTATGGGAAAGCACCCTTACCACATCCTAATCCCTCCATCTCTCTGAAAAGCAGAGAGAAATGGTCATATTTTGTTCAGTCATTAGCAAAACCCCAGTGCCAGGGTAAGAAACTGGTCCCTCATGCAGTGCTGGGGTTGTACCCCAGCCTCGGCCCCTTGGTTTCCCCCTCATGTCTCCCTTGTCCCACCCTCAGCAATTTCTTGGCCAATTTCAGGAATAAATGGCTGGTTAATGGAAGGGAACTGGAAAAACTGATCTGGCTCAGCGCGTGCCATAATGACAGGTTATCGGGCACATTGATCTTGCTCCCATTTCTGAGTGCTAGGAAGGAGGCTGCAGCATCCCACAGCCCCAGAGATTGAGCTGGGTGGTAGCCTCCCAGAGCCTGTGTGTCCTCTTTTGGGGCATGGAGGCCTTTCTTGGTACGACCTAAGGCTTGGGGCTGGATGTCTCTTTTGTGTTGTCATGATGGGGACTGACTTTACATATTTTGGATGCCCTTTTGAAGAACTGAAAAAGGGTGTCTGGAAACAACACTAGCTGTGTTGTTTCTTCCCTGTCAGGTAGTTTCTGTATTGATGGGGAGCTTTGATTAGTGTATGTTCTCCCTGAGTGCTGCTGAGGGATAAGTCGAATGTGGTTGTGCTGTAGCCAATGGGATAAGACCTTTTACACCCAAAGAAGCAAGCTTCCCTGTATACTAAAGTTCATGCTGAAGAAAAATTTGGAAAACATGACAATCCAGGGGAAGATCCTTGCTGTCTTATCATGGGAGCTGTTATTTATCCCAGTCATGCCAAATGAGTGACTTGGGAAGTGTAGACTTAGTTACAGTCCTGAAAAGCGCTGGATCTGTTGCAGCCAAACAAACCATAGGAAAGTGTTAAACTAACCTTCCGCCATCCCATTATCAAAAAAGAAAAGAATAAAAAAGGAGATAATCCTTGTTTAAATATCACAAGCAGCAGCTGAGTCAGTGGGAGCTTTAGACTGGAAATGTCAGCGAGGAATTTAGATTTTCAGAGCAGTTGCTGCTCTGCAATTATCATAAGGACCCCTTGTCTCTCACTGCCCTCAACCACACATCTGCAGGGAGGGGGAGTAGAGACAAAACACATGGCCCTACCAGGGACAGATAAGGGAAACAGAACTAAAGGCACAAGGCAAATCCCTTTAGGCTATGGCCGGGCTCCTGTCACTGCGCTGCTGAGACATAGGCGGGAAGGAAGGGTCAGGGAGCTGAGGGAAGCCAAACCCACAGGAGAGGTAAGGAAGCAATATAAGCAAAAGGAGATTGCTGGAGAAAAGCACATATTGGCTACCCCCAAAAAAGGCATTTGTTTGCTTCTGGTAATGTTTTGCGGGTAGGAATGAAAAGGGAACAGAACAATGAAGATCTGGGGAGTTTTTAACCTCTTCTCCTCTGTGGTACTTTTCCTTCTGTACCAGCACACCTCGTTGCCATCTAGCACGTCCCTGATGTAAATTAAATAAGTGAAAGTACTATCAATTCCCCTGAGGCAGGCAGTGTCTGCACCAACAAGGTAAGGGGGAAGAGTGAGCACTAGAAAACACATCATTTCCACCTCATTAAGTGATGCAGAGACATGCATTTTCCCAACTGGTACATGTGGAAAGGCTAAAGATTTCCTCTGCAGGCATGGTGTATTCTTACCTGTCTTTTCTCACTAAAAAGTGAGGTTTCCAAGACCTGTCTTGGCACAGTGCAAGTGCACCTTTGTCATGTTGTGCTGGCAGGAGTTGGTAGGGGTCTGCCCTGTCTTCTTGGCTGGGGACAGTAGGTATCCCTGCTTCCAGCTTTGTGCTTTGTGATGATGGGTCATGACAGTTGTATCTCCTCCTGCACAACACACAGGTTGTGCCATCCCCTTCAGTCTTACTTTGTCCTGTCTCTTTGTCTGATGAACACAATCTTCAGGTGAAGTACTTGTTCTAGTTAGGACACTTCAAGTTGAGGGGAACATGGCTTTCCCAATGACCTGCTTACCACTACTATTAAAAGTGTATACCTTCCTACTGATTTGAACTTTTCTTCTTTAACTTTCAGTTACTGATCTTTACATTCTCTTCTCCACTAGATTAAAGGATTTGTATGTGAAGAGGACAGTCCTATGATTGGGATGATAAGAAATGTAATCTTGTTTACCCTGCTTTTCCATCATGTCATCCCAGTAGCTTAATAGCAGAATTACTGAAGTTCAGCATATTGTACCAGTATGGATCTCAGACTCTTTCCTTTCTTTACTTTCCATGACTATGGATCAATAAAACGTTGTTGGTACACCTTGAAAATCCAGAAGAGAAACACAGGGCTTTGATGAGTCATTCTCTTAAGCCTGCTAGGTAGAATGAACCTTGCCATGGGTGATACATTTACGTTCATTCTCCAAAAAGGAAAGAAAAATATTTTCTCATGCTCTTTCCCATGTATTTACTTGATGACTACCTGTAAGGAATAACAGATGAGATCCTGAGCAGACGTGAATCAGTAGGAAAGCATTGATTTCACGGTGAAATGCTGGTGACAATTTCTAATCCAGTACTGGTTGTGTCTCCATAATAGATCTCAACCACTCAATGCTGAATGCAAAATGCCTTTTTGCCTATAAACAGATGATGAATAAACATTTGTTTGAAGTCAGTATGATGACATTTTCATAGGTCTGAGACCCCTTGTATGACTCCTAATGCTAAAAAACACATCAGACCTTTTGTTTGACAGGTGGATGTTTTTTATCTTCCAGTGCCCGAGGAGAGAGGGAACCAAATGGGTAAGAAGTCAGCAATTATGTTCATGGGGAAGTAGCACTGAGCTGCATTTCTCTGATCCACCTGCTGACCTGGAGCTGCTGTTACGGAAGATGGGAAGGGGGGGAAGGAGATGTGTCTACATCAAAGAAGAGATATGTTCATGTAAAAGGAGAGTGTTGAGCAAACACTGATAAACCACTGATGGAAACTCCTTGGCTGCTTCTAGAATCATTTGCTTCCATGGCTAGAGCAGTGAGGGTGGGTGACTGGAAAACTGAGAGGAAAACAACACTCAGGAGAATGGCCCAAGAACAGATGTGGGGTCCAGACCCATCACAGCCATGCTCTGCAAGCCTTGCAGTGCAAGTCCTAACAGTCACAGGGAGCTGGTGACTGGTGGCAGTAGGTCAAAGTCCCTTCTGGTCCCATGCCATCAGCTTTGGCCATGCTAAGATCACACCAACACACAGTATTGTGAGGTATTTCCAGTCCTTTTGAGAGGGCAAAGGGAACTTGCTTTGGGTCCTTTGTCATGACTTGTCTCTCTGTTCTGATACTACCATGTATTACATAAATTATGTTTTACTCCATGGTGTGGGGATGAACAAGAGAGTTAAACACATCAGGCCAAATACCATGGTCATTAGCCATGAAGAGGTTAAGTATCCAAAGACCCCTTTCAAGAGTTACTTAATGGAGTAGGATGGGGACTTCATGAACTTTTAAGCAAAATGGAGACATGCCCTCAACTTTTTCTCTTTGTCTAGAGAAAGAGTTGGAGGATCCAGGTTGCTGCAAACTTTGTAGAGCTGAGACTGCCAAGGTTCTGGATCAAAAATAAACAGTAGCATGAGTCCCTTTTCCTCATGTATTCAGCAATACAAAGGCCTGATGGGCAACCAGACTGAAGGTAAGAGGACTGAAAGCAGGCAAGAGCCAAATATTTTCATTGATTTCTGCATCTATTGTCCACTATAAACTGTTCTTTTTTACAGCTGAAAGTTACAGCGACTACAAGCTTCAAGGCAGAAGGCAGGAAACTAAGGCAATGAGTTAAATGACTTGCCCACAGCCATGCAGTGAGCAGTCAGAAAGGCAGTTCTATGTTTCTGGCAACAGGATTAGTGCTGGACTTTTGATTTGTCTTGTCAGAATGTTTCTGATACTTTCAGGAAATTGTTTACCTGCTCAACCTTTTTTTGTTTTGTTTTGTTTTTCCCAGAAGAGCAAATTTATCAAGCTCAATGTTCAAAAATTCTGTGCTAGATCTCCATATAATTACTTTTTCTGGAGGGTTTTCTACCTCTCTGGTAGCTCCTAGACTCCTCTTCAACCTTTCCCCCCTTCTCAAAGGGTCTGCATTTTATTTGTGACTAAAGAAAGCTTCCTCCAGGAGCTGGGAGTAAGTTATTTGGTATCACAAACATAAATTGAAATCATAAGGACTGGTAGTGCAAAAGGAGACCTGTTGCAATACACATAGGCTGCCTTTCTGCATAAAGGTGACATTCTCTGATGGCCTTGTTAAAGAAGTTGTCTACAAGTTGAAATACTGGGAGTTAGATGTGTCAGCAATTAATTTTACAACCCCACAAAATGCAAGAGATAGTGCATTTTCTACCGCCAGCTGCTCCTGTCTGTCTGCTTGCTGCCCACATCTCCAAGGGGAAATTGCTCCTAAGTGCTTCCCCATTGATCTGAGACAAGATGGTTGTTTTGGATTCTGCAGCAGTGGGTGAATCATCAGTACAATATTTCTGAATTTTCACTCTCATCTTCCAGGTCCATTTCCTGAAATACAGAGAGATTGCTGCTGCTTTTGTTTCTGAAAACTCCAGGCTAAATTCTCTGTTTCTGGATAAATGTTAAGTGTTTTCCTCCATGTAAACAGCCCCCCTTCCCTCTGAAAACCCTTTCCACAAACCATTTACTATTTTCATGGAAATGAGGTTAATTTCCTCTGAAATGTTGATTGCTGTAAAAACTTCCCAGAATTGCACTTTCATTGTTGACCAACAAAAGGAGATTCAATGAGTTTTGTGGCAAAATTTGCGCAGAACTGAGGCAAAATTTGAGGAAAAATTGTATCTGAATGTGGAGATGAAAACAGAGTTTTGAGACCAGGCACAAATGCAAGTGGGAGGCTATTTTTTATGGGTAATAGGAATATTCTCAGATTTAGCTAAAGACTAATCTGGCCTTCTGAAATGTGAGGTCTTGGACACAGAGGTATGCATTTAGCTGCTGAGGGTATTGGTCATGGTTTGTAAGTCGTTGGTTTGTGTCTGTGGGGCATATCTAACCTGTACACTACACTGTGAAAACGTACTGGTACATACTGAGGCAGAAAGGCACTGGAGGAGGTTGTACATCCCTATTTCATCTTCTCATCTTCAGGAGAAGTGTATCTTCTGCCATCTTTTCTGTAATGTAGTTGGCTGGTTTTATTTTGCCTTAGGATTTCCCCATTGGCTGAAAGAGCAACCCCTTCTTGTCCTGGTGGTCAGCTCTACAAAGGGGAATGGAAGGCCAGGACTGTCTGATCCAGCTGAGCTTTTCTCCCAGGGTGGCAGAAGTCACCCCACTGCCTTTACTAAAAGGCTAGATCATCTCTGCTGCTTGCAGCCGTTTTTCCCCAGAGCTCATCAGTTGTGAGAGAATGTGAGCACTGAAGTCACTGTTTTCTAGATAATAGGAGGCTGCTAACTTAAGAGGGAGATGAGGATTTTAATTATCTTTTTTTACCTCCTGCTGCTGCCCCAGTCCTAGGGAGGCTGAAATGATGTGAAGGTCTGAGGTGTCATTATGGGCTATTAAACTCCTTTGTAGCACTCGGGGATGTTGAACGGAGCTGTGAAAGGAGAAGAGAAAAAAGACATCTCTTTACGAAACTGTCTAGCCCTCCCTGTAATTGCTTCATGTGGCAGACTGTAATTATTCATGCTGTGGTGAGGCAGAGGAAGAAAAAGCAACAAGAAGGCATGGGCACCCCAAAAAGCCATCAGGGTTGCATTGATTGTGATGGGAAATGGCAGCTTGTTCTCACATCAGAATACACTGTCCCTTTCTTTGACCTATGGTAGGGCACTCTCACAGCACAAGTCCTGTCCCTGCAGCTCCTTGGGCCACAGCACAGACGCCCACCCTTGCCAGGCTAGACTGTGCCTTTGCCACTGATTCACCCTCAGACTTGTATCAAGACCACAGGCTGCTGCATGAAGATGTCTCCAACTTGGATGATGAGGAACAGTAACTTGGAAGATAGGGTGTTTCCTCTTCATCCCCATACCCGATGTACTCAGGAATGGTAGTTATTGCAAACAGTGCTTGATGATGCAAAAAATGACCACATGGATACAGTCAAAGTATCTTGCTTTTCTCTCTGCACTGCCAATCCTGCATCCAGTGGAAAGTGAAATGAGCCTCCCAAGGATAAGCAGCAGTCTGTACCTTAATGCCATTTCTGGATTCTTTCTGGGGAGTCACAATTTATGGTCTTTTCTGTGAGGGGACTGGTGCAGCGAAGCAGTGTCCAACGGTGTTTGCTGTTTCTGCTTTATGTCAGATTAATCTCTTAAAACACACAGCTGGATACACATGACACCCACACACATTGAAGGGTAGTTGTGTAGTTGGGATGTAAGAAACAAAGCATGATTAAGATCCATACATCTGTTGTATTTCCTTCATAAGGACTCCTAAAGGCTCCTCTTCCTCATTAGCAAATCTAGTAGTTAGTCAAACATAATAGAAGCTGAGACAAGTGTGGCTTCGTATAACCAAACAGGCTCACACCTCCTCCCCAACCCCTTGCATAAGTCGTGTCTGATAGCAGGAGAACTTAAACACAGACCCAAACAGGTGATCTATAAAGAAGTAGGCACACAAAGATTTGGAAATGTCCAAGCCGTGGGTGCTCTCTAAAAGGTGGGACTTTGCCTGGGAAGGACACAGGTGGAAAATGTGTTAGGGAGCTTTGCACTGGACTAGCTGGGAAAAAGCAATGCCTATCCTTTTGGAGCTTCACTGATAACACTGCAGTGAATGATGCCCACTCGCTGCACACCTTTCTGCTCATAGCAGAACTTGCTGCCATGTGGTTCTCCCAGCTCACCTCCTCTGTCTGCTCCTCTAGGACAGGAGAACCGCTTTGACTTTTCCACTCTTATCAGAGTTTTACTGTCAATCCTGGCAACCNTAGCAGAACTTGCTGCCATGTGGTTCTCCCAGCTCACCTCCTCTGTCTGCTCCTCTAGGACAGGAGAACCGCTTTGACTTTTCCACTCTTATCAGAGTTTTACTGTCAATCCTGGAACCCTGGAAGTTCTGTCCTTAGTTGCATGGAAAGCAGGACTTCACTGTGCATTCCTGTACAATGCAGGACTCTCACCACCAGACAAGGATGGCAGGGGACAGATTAGCAGGGCTTAAAGAAGAAAAGAGTTGTATGCCCAATTCATCTCATACATAAAGAAGGGGGATTAAAAATTAAGGACTTTGGGATAAGATAACTAAGTAGAAGAACTGATAATCTTAAATAAAGTGCTGGATTTCACAAGGAGAGAGACAATATGTAATGAGATGAAGGGAAAAGAGAAAATATATTCAAAGAAATTCCATCTATTCATACAATAGTCTTGAAAACTTTTCTGATGTTATCAGCACTTTTTAAAGCTACTGTTTGTTGAAGAGCCTTCATATGTGATCTCTGAATACGTTACAGCCTGCAGGGAGGCTGAGTGACTCTGTGTTCTCATATTTATTAAAGTACTTTACCAATTTTCTCAATTCTTTACATGAACTGACATTTTAAGGCTATCCTTTCAGCAAACTGATCACAAATTTGGATAACGGGAACTTGCTTTGATGGCTGATTTTAGGTTTATAATCCCTGGCACATGCTGTTCTAAAGAGACCTTTAAAATAAGTCAGTTACCAAAACAAAAAGGTCTAGCAAAATGATTTATCTTTCTAATTTTAAGGTAAGAAAGCAGTATGCAGAAAATGAGATCAAATTCATTAAGTAATTTGAAATGTTTCTTTGTCTTAAAATAAAATGGAAAACCTCAAACAAAAAATACAGTGTTTTAAAGGTAGTGCAATCCAGAAGAGTTCATCCAGAATTATATGTTCCTTTGTTTCTCATTGACAGCCCTTAAGGACAACTTCTTTGGCGAAGCAAACAGTCAATGGCTGCAAGAGACATCTTCTTTACTTTCTTTATATGATTACCTTACTGGCATTAACGGACTTACAGAATGTCCAGTGAGGGCTCTTTGTTGGTGTATTAAGCTTGATACACAAGCTTAATTTTGTGGCTTCTTTTGGAGTTGGTTCTTCTTCCTGCCACTCTTCATAGATTATCTTCAGATGACCAGTATGGTCTTAGTTTGCTTTTAACTCATGTGAGATTTTTGTATGAGTTTCCATATGAGATCTACTTCCTACTTACTAGGAAGCCCTAACAGCAGAGGGGATTCAATCTATCTAAGGCAAGACTCTGGTGCAACCTACGACAGATACCTGTTTGTTTGAGGCAGCTGTTTCTGACAGTCTGCTTGACTTTAGTTCCCCCTATACCAGAAAAGGTACTGGAGATAAAAATGTACAAAAGTCCAAAAATTTGATATCTGGAGAGGACGAGATCTCTTGTGAGGTAAAACCCAGGATAAATTGCTATGATTGACTTCTGCAGGATTGCCTGGGGTGGCATCCCTCTTCACACTCTGGATGTGATTGGGGTAAGGTAGCATGAAAATGAGATGAAAATGAGCATCATGCTGCTTGAAAATCCTGTCAGTGAGGTCCCTGAGAAAAGCCTTGCTTCTAAAAAGTCAGGACAGAACATAGAAACATAAGAGAGCGTGGGTGGCAATCTGCATGAGATCCTAATCTTTTTAAGTGTCCTGGAAAGATTAACTCTGGCAAGAGCTAAGCAGTATTTCATATTAATGCTGTCCCACAGTCATCCCCAAAAGCCTTCATTCCCTTAGCCATGAGGCAATGAATTCCTGAGCAGGGCATTGCACCAGGCTGTCAGTGACAGCCATAACTCCTTAGGTGACTGTGGTCTTACAGTGGCAATGCAAAGCAATGCTGAGGATCTTCTGTTCTGTGCACCTGTTGGAAGTATCAGGCTCAAAAAGGCTGTGAAAAGGTGCAGCCTGCAGCTAGCACAGATAGGACAAGGATGTCTGGCTAGGGCAGCAGCTTGGGATTGAGTGCTGGTATCTCGGTGTGGTGTTCCCAGCACCCCAGCTTGTCCAGCTACCATGGTCCACCTCAGCCAGTGGCAGAAAGAAGATCAACTGTAGGATAGTTAATTCGTATCCCCCAGTAAGGGGGTCCTCAAATCCACCCTAGCAGCTAGGAGGTGACTCGGCCTGCAATGCTTCTCCTTCCCCTGGAGCTGGGCAGTGGGGGTGATTCAGGATCTGCCCCAAAATATCTTCTGAGAACATGCTGAAACACCAGGCAGCATTACCCTCCATCAGTTTGGTGGGTTTTTATCTTGTGTTTTGAGCATTCAGGGTTTAGCAGAGGACAAACAGAAGGTTCAGGAGACTCAGAGGGGATTAGGGATGAAATTAAAGCAAAAGCAAGGATGGCTCTTAGTGTGCGAGGTGGTACCACATGGGAGGATGCAGAGGTTGGGGAGAGAGGAGCCCTGATGTCTGCTTAACTCTTCTGTTTTCCACTGTACAAAACAGCAGGGTGTCCTCAGCACCCGTAATAAGAGAAGCTGCTCCACTTGACTTAAAGTTACTTTTGGCTAACTATTGGACCAAATCTTCAGCTGCTGCTCGCTGCTTACTTCAGCTTCAGCTTCCACCAACCTCTAGCCAGCAGGAGCTTCCCAAGCTGCCTTGGTGGGGCTGGCAGCATTGATCACACTATCTGATCCCTGGTGTTTGCAGATGGCAAACGTCAGGAGCTTTGCAGCCCTGAGGAGGTCAATGGGATCTTCAGGGCTTTTGTCACTACAAAAATCATGAGCACACTGTCACGAACATGGCTGTCCCATATGGGAAGAATGAGCCACCCACCTTAACCGGGTGTCTTCAGCAGAGGTCTTCCAAAGCAATGCTGTTATCAGCAAGGTTGTGGGTGAGCTCTCTGGCAGGCAGCTGGTGAAAGGCCACCAGCTTCCCTGCTTGCAGGGGTTTGTGCCAGCCCATGTCCTGTCCCGAGTGTGGCAGCAGCTCACACAAAGCAAGACTGTGGGCTCCCACAACACTTGTTTGGGATAGGAGAGCTGCTGCAAATACCCAGGGACGAAAAGGCCACTTTTATTCACAGCAAAGCAGAGTCCTGGGAGCAGCCACCCGCTGTCACAGCCCCAGCTGTCTGCAGGCATTTTTTTTCTCAAGAGTTACTTCAAGAGCAGCAAAGCCCTTGGGAGAACAGGACTGAAAGGGTTTTTCCAGGTTATTTTCTCTATAGCCTTTTTCATCTCTGAAGGCTCAATGGGCCCGATTCTGCCATCCTGCTGTTAGTGATACGTGGCCAAACCAAAACATGAGGTGGTGGGAGAGCACTGAAATACATCGAGTTTTCAGGAGCCAGGCGTCAGGAGGTGCATACATGAGAGCAGCATCCAGTCTCACGGCTGCTTTGGGGGAATCAGTGTTATTTTCTTATTTCTTTACTGCCTCAACGACAAGGCAAACAGGTGAAAAAAAGGACTAGAGAGGGTTGAATCTTTTCCTTCTTTTTTGTCCTTTCACAGATAAAAATCCTTTCATGCAACTTTCAAGTTGAGAAAGCAAATGTGGACTGAAACACAGCACAAGAATAAACTCCATCAAGAAAGGGGGGAAAAAACAGAGTGGAAATCTTTTGGTCACAGACAAACAGGTGGGGGGAGTGTCTGGTCTCCGAAGGCAGGGTGTCTGCAATCTTTGTAGCGATTAGATTTAATGGGACAGAAACGTTTCTCTCCTTCATGTCTCCTCCTCCTCTCAGCCTGAGGGGGAGAAAGGAGGGAGGTGGTGATGGGGAGGTGGCGGAGGGAGGGAAGGTTTGAAAGAGTCTTTGACGTCAGCCCTGCCCTATAAAGAGCTGGCAAGGAGCTGGAAAGCAGAGAGCAGAGCTCACAGAAGAGCAAAGATGCCAACCCCGAACATCTCCACCTCTGCAGCCAAAGGCTTCCGCAGGGCAGTGTCAGAGCTGGACTCCAAGCAAGCTGAGGCCATCATGGTAAGACAACCCTACCCCACTTCTTTCCCTCCCCCTCTGAAAACTGCAGCCTCTCCTGTTAGCTATAGGAAGAGGCAGGCAGGGACAGATGGACCAACACTTCCTTTGTGGGAGTTCCCCCATGTGGGCACCTCTGGGCTTCAGGCTGGCAAAGGGAAATTACTTGAACAGTTCTCTCTACATACGGGTACATGTGAAATGCAAACATTTAGGAGGATGAAATCTTGAACTAATGCAACCTCCACCTTCCCCCAATCAAAAGCTGGGTAAATAACCCATAGAATTATGGCAGAAATAACACGCAATCCACAACGTGAAAGGAATTTGAAAATCTTAATGTTTTCCTGGTTTCAAGGCAATAAACTGCAGTGATTTCACTTGTTCTAGCATAATGTAAAACTGCGGCTGTTATTTCAGACAACATATGAGGCATAGGCAGTTTAATCAGTTTGTTCACTGTTGTTGTGTCCACAGTTACACTCTCTCCCAGCACATCCTTCCCCCGTTTCTGTTCTCAGCCCTCCCTGATGTGGACCCAGCCCTGGGTTTAGCTGGTGGAATGCTTCTGCACACACCAGATCTGTATGTGTCAGGGAAAGGAGATGAAAACTTCCTGCTGCTCTGTCAAGTGCCTTTAGAAAGCCAAGTCTGGCCAAACCACTGGACTCTATATAGGGATAGGGACATTTCACCTCCTAACCGAAATGCCAGGGCAGGCAGGAGGAGCCTGGGGCTCCCAGCACAGGACAGTCCTGTGAGTCAGAGATATGACCAGGCTGCGGGCAACCCTGGAAGAGCTAGAGCAGATCATAGCAGATCTGCTATGGGAAGGGACCTCCTCAGGATGCTTCACAGGAGGAAATGTGGGAATCGAGATGGGTTACAGAGCAGATGTTTTTGGCAGAAGTCTTCAGGGTGACTCCAGCAGGTTGGTTATAGAGCTCCTTATTAGCCTCTCCTATGCCCGCTACCTTTTTCACCCACTCTCCTTACCTTGTGTGATGCTCTGACTTGGTAAAATCAGCCATTGCATAGGCAGCAGGAGGTGTTTTGGAAAGTGGAGCATGCTGGAAAGGAAGGGAAATATTTAGGAAACAAGGAGGTAAGCTTACTTTCTATAATAAATGGAAATCAGGAAAGGCTTCCCTCTCACACAACTGTTTTCATTCTGTCAGAGTAATGAACACTGAAGTGGTTCTTGAAAGCCTGGTATTTTCCAGGATGCTCATCAAATAAGTATTTGAGATGCTTATTGCTCTCTGGAGAAGAGGAGGGTGTCATGCTATTACACACTCTGGGGGTGCTGCTTCATGTTTGATAGGAAACAGGCCACTGAACAAAGGGAGCAGAAGAAATTGGGTTCACCAGGTATACTGGCAGGAGTATAACAATCTGCTCCTACTCTATCCTCCGGGGATCACCTCAGCCCATCTTTGTATCCCTTCTTTGAACTGAATTTCTCAGAAAAATAAAAAAAATACCCCAACTTCATCTTGTAAGGGTCACTTTGAGAGCAGGGTGCACGAAAGGCTTTGCCCTTTGTTCTCACCTAGCAGAGATCTTGAAAACCACATCACTTATTTTACTGGCTTCTGCCAGGCAAGAGGTGTGACTGCATCTGTATGTCGGGGATGTCTTGTGTGTCTGTGTGGCCATGTGTGGTGATTGGCCACCCAATGTCTGTGTGTCTGTGGTGTCTGTGTGGTCATGGGTGATTGGCCACCCAGCTCCTGCCCACCACTGCACCAGCTCCAGCAGGTCTGAGGTGTTTCCTTGCCATTAAACTGCAAGGACTAGCACCCAGGTGGGAAAATGACCTTTATAATCCCAGAACATATTTACACAGGCAGGTATTTTACATGTCACCTGGGCCAGCCAAACATCAAACTCACACCATGGAAAAATCTTTTGTCATGCATTTAGTTTTTTATCTGCTAGTAGTTTTTACAAGACACCCTGCAAGTGTATGGAGCAGGATTTGGTTACAGAGCACACAAGTGGAGCCAGACACAACACAGCAGTTGGAGGCAAACCAGCAGGAAGGAGCGCCCAGGAAAGCAAGGGTATGACATTACTGTCCCCATGCTGCTGGGCAGGAAATAGCCACTGCAATCCTTCCTGCTCCCTGCAAATAATGTGCCAGGAATAAAAAGCCACAGTACTTAAACTCCGAACACAGTATTTTTAATGAGACTACTCAGGTAGGGGACTCTGAGTTGCAGCAAATTCAAGGAAGGAAAAAAGAACTAATCCTTCAGAAGAAGTGCAAACTAACCCTTCATAAGAGGTGCATGACCATATCAGACTCCAGCCAGAGTGAGGCAAATAAATGCTCTGCAAAACGAATTAAAGTTCTCACTGTAACTAGATATGCACTCAAAAAGCTAGTCTGCAAGGCAATTTGGAAATACCATGTAAGGGTGCCTTCCGAAGAAAGTCAGGCATTATCATGTGATATCAGTTTGGTTAGTTTATATGCCAAGTTCCTAATTTCCAGCAAAAGGAGTGTAAATGATGAGGGGCAAAGAAGAGGATGATGATATGAGGCGCATTCAGCCAGGCAGCCTCTACCTGCAGAGGAGGCAGCAGGAGGGCTGACCCCTCACAGACCTCTTCTTCCCCAGAATGTCTTTTTTTCTTTTTTAATTAATTTTTAAATTTACCCGCCCCAAATATGCCACCATAGAGCTAAGCAGCTTGCAGGACCCCTCACTCCTGACTGCCAGGGGCCACCCAGTTGCAACACACAGGTCTGACTGGTCAAGGCTACCTCTCACATGTGGCTTTCCAGTCAAACAAGTCTTCTTGCTATTTAAACTCTTCACAGACAGATTTTAACCTGATTTACAGTGTAAACATGGGGGCCTGTTTTCTCTTTTCTTCCTTGCTCCACCCCGCAAGTAAAATCTTGCTGCACCTCTGATCCTCTGGGGACAGTGTGATAAAACATCCGTAGCTAACGTGCTGCTTGGCTTGGGACTGCTGCACAGCCCTGTTATGGTGGTTAGCAAAAGGTTGTTTGCCCTGCTTATTGCAGGCACTGTAAAGTAAACACCAGGTTAGCTTTAAACATGGTAGTGATATAAAACACACATTTAAAGATGAATGCTTTCATGAGACTTGTAAGAGTTACAGATGAGGATATTTATTAGACCTCTTCTCTCCTTGGGCATGAATACCATCAGTTTAGACAAGCAGCAGGATATGCTTATTTGTTAGAAGGTGTTTTTCTATGCCAGAAGGAATAAAAGGGTTGAGGATCAGCAAATACCATTTCAGAGAGGTATCTTTATTAAAGAAAGGACCAGATAGAAGTGCGTAGGCTGGCACCTAGATATGCTGCATTTCTCAGCCTGAATTTTGAATGTCAGTGTTACACTGCTGAAGCATCCAAGAGGATTTTCTCAGGAAGCATTAGTTGCTAATAGTGGGCTTTGAAAATTAGAGAGAAAAAGGACTTAGTAGTCGAATGGACTGTCTTTTTAAGAGGAAAACATTCTCCAATTTGTCATAAGGTAGGGAAGGTGCTGTTTGGTTAGCTTCTATCTCTTTTTCCAGTTATTTTCAATGTAATCAGAGGGAAAATTGCAGCCAGTCCTGCTCTATATGCAGGTGTTGGGTGGCTTTATGTCCTTTTTTAGTGCTGCCCAGGTTTCTTTTAGCAAGTTCTGGGGGTTTGTCAGCTGGCTTGGGTTTTGAACACAGAAAATTGGAACCAGCTGAGCTGGCTTTAGAAGAAAAACTGGTTGTAAAGTACCATGAACAAATAAGTTAGTATATGAGCTATTTGTATAACAAAAGAAACAGCAGTGACTGAAATAGTTTGTAGCTCACTATAAATATAAATGAGTGACCTAACATGACTCCAGGCACAGAGTTATGGTATTTTAGGTGCAATTCCAAGTAACAGAAATCTGCAGGAGTTTGCTGTGACAAACCAAATCTGTAGATCAGTGGGAGGAAATTATTTTCTGGGATATGTGGTTCCAATTACATTTCAATGGGCAGGCATCCACTTAATGCCGAATGGAAACATTATGTTGGATCTTGGGAGCAGTTTAGCTAAGCTGCCCTTTTAATACACATGCAAACAGTTAATTTTTCCTGGCCAGGCCATGCCACAGCTGTGGGCTACAGCTGTCCCTCATAGTTATCTTTTCTCAGATGACTTCAAATTTACCTAACATCTCTCCATTTGAGTTTATTAGACACCTGAGATCTGCATAAGATTGTTTCTGATTCTTATTTTTTTGAAGGATATTGGAAACTGCTGCTAGGGAAGGTGAGGAGGGAAGCCCACTGTCCAGTCATGATACAAGGGTATTTTACACAGATTTTTCCTAAAGCTCCACTTTTCCAAAAGCTCACTTCTAAGAGCTCAGTCCTTATCACTATATTTTCCTCTACAAAGTCAGGCAAGTCAGTCCAACTTTCCCCTTCTACCTCCTCTGAGACACATGTGTCATATCTCACCCAGCTACCAATGAAGCCTCTGATCTCCCCTACAGCTCTATCAGAAGTGTTAATTATTTGTTCTGCCTTCAGTCTCCACGGTTCATTGGTAGGCGTCAAAGTCTCATTGAAGATGCCAGGAAGGAAAGAGAGGCTGCAGCTGCAGCCACTGATGCTGCAGAGTCTACGGAGACCATTGTCTTTGAGGAGAAGGATGGGAGAGCAATGCTGAACCTCTTCTTCATGCTCAAGGGAGCCAAGACTTCACCACTGTCCCGTGCACTTAAGGTATTTGAGGTGAGTACCTAACCTGTTGTATGGGACTCAAGGAACACACTACAGGTTTCATGGCTGTTCTGTGAGACATATAATTTGAGTCTACTAAATAAGACTCAGGCTATGAATTCCTACTGCAGATTATAAGTTTATTTTCTGATATCCCCACTGTCATGCTTTGCTCATGCCCAGCATGCCCTTATTTTTCATCACTCAGAATGAGCCATACCTTTATCTGGTAGTGCTACTAAGGTCTGGGCTTAATTTTGCTTCATTTTGGATAAAACCACACAGTTTCACACCTACAATCCACACCCATGTGTCTTGTAGCATTCCCTGACAGCCTCCTCCACTGCTCATCACTTCAACTTCATGCGCAAGGCTCTGATCCCCCATTCGAAGCAAGATCTGTGCTCTGCATGGCTACGGACCGAACCCATCTAACTTGTGGGTCAAAGATTTGTCAGTCTCTGAGGGCTGTTGTCATATTGTCCCTTGGTCAAATAGTTACAGGAAAAACTTTACCCTGAATATAAAACTGGCATATTGATTTCAAAAATACCTTCCTACTTCAGGGATGAATTTGATTCATATGTTAAGAGTTCCGTTTGTTCCCTGGAGATGTGCCCTGTAGATGGCTTTAATACCAAGGGAAACTGGTAACTAATTGAGATTTTTCCCCCTAGCCAGCAATATAATATTGTATTATCTAGGATCTCAGTACCATGAATGGAAAGACTGAGATAAGTACTGCTTATTTGAACAGTAATCAAAACATGACAACTTGCATTTTCATCCAGAAGGATTCAAAAGTGTTTTGCAAACAGGCTCTGAGGTATGTTTTATCTACAATAGTTTAATTTCATTGACTTCAGCAGTGAGAGGAAAGAACAATTTGTTCCTATTAATCAGTCACGTGGGTTGTAAGGGGTTCTGGAGGTCTCTAGTCCAACCTCCTGCTCAGAGCAGATTCAGTCACAGCTGGTTGATCAGGACTGTTCTTGTTGCATTTTGAATATCACCAAGGTAGAGAATCCACAGTCTCCTTGGACCCCTTGGCAGTGTTTGACTGCCTTCATGGTAAAAACCTTTTTCTCTTTTCTTTTTTAATGTCCTTGCTTCCAGCTCTTATCCTCCCACTGTGTATTTTTCAGATAAGCCTGACTCTGTCTGCTTTACATGTACTAGACAGTGAACAGAATCTCCCCTGCTCTTTCACTTCTTAAGGCTGAAAAACCCAGTTCCCTCAGTCTTTTTTCATATAACAGTGTGCTTCAGCCCCTGAGCTTCTTGGCAGCTCTCCACTATGCTACAGTACATAGGATAAAGTACATTAATGCCTTCCGTCTTATGGGACAAGGTGCTCCAGATGTGGTCTCACTCATCCCAGGCAGAGAGGAGAAATCACTTCCTTTGACCTTGTTGTCTACAGTCTTGCTTCTATAATTCAGTACATGGTTGGCCTTTCTTGTTACAAGGGCATGCTACTAGCTCATGTGTTAATACACATAATTACATAGCACCCTCTTTTGCATGAAATCAACCTCTTCTGGTATAAGAACAGATCACCAGCAACACTATACAGCAAAAAACCTACCTAACAGCTGTAAACATAAAAAAAGGTGTATTTGGGGGATAAGTATTTCCCTGAAATTGTAGGGCAATCTAACTGTTCATTGTCCATGTAGTACTATCTCTGATAATCATAAGGAAGTGATAAGATCTTGAGCAGTTATAAAACCTCTTGCATTTCCTCTAAAAGGATTTTTGCAAGAAAATTAATTTTCTTGCCTCAAAACTGAAAGAATCTCTAAGACAAGCTTGTCAGACAAATCTTGGTGTTGCCATGGTTGGGGTCTTCTTCCTAGAAGTGCACAGATGCCAGATAAGGCATGAAAAATCCATCAGTGTAACATTTCAGATGCAACAGACTGCTTAGAGGGTATGAAACATAGAAGTGCAGCCTCTTGCACTTGGCAGATTTTATGTTACAATGTATTTAAAGTCTATAATTTAAACAATTTTTAAAACATCAAGCAAAAAGCTAGGGAGCTTATGGTCAAATATTATTTGTTTCTTCCTGGATCAATTTACTTGCTGCATCAAAAAATTTCCTAGTAAAAAGCTCTTTGAGCTTGTCACAGAGAGAGCTTTAAATATAATAGAAAGACAAGCATGTCAAGCCACAACAGAGGAAGATTCATTTCCCAGATCCCTCTGGCAATGCAGGTACAAGATACAAAAGCAGACGGGCATAATGACATTTGCCTCATCATGAATCAGGCTTCAGGGAAACTGGTTTCACTCTTCTGTATGTGTTACATGAAGCCAAAGCATAGGTAATGCAATCACAGCTGTCAGATTAATGCAAAGGTATTGATTGTTGAGGGGACAATGTAATAGTGAAGTTGGTAGGTACATTAAAAAACACATTCCTTATTTAATTTACCTGTGGAATTGCATCTATTCCTTCTCATCATTCTGCCTCTGATTAATAAAAGAAATCATGTCTCTTCCTCTACCAAAGATCTTGCAGACACTTCGGGAAGATTGGGTCATTCCCCAGCGACTTGGGCTTGTACTACCAGCATTCACTGACTAAAGAAAATATTCAAAACCTACCAGAGCAGAATCCATTCCCCCCCCCCCCCCTCCTCTCAGGGAGGCCAGTGGTGGCC
>NDXB01021330.1:94672-113266 GCA_002631895.1 Agapornis roseicollis
CCCCCCCCCCCGTTCTTTGAGGGAGGCCAGTTGTGATAATGAGTCCAAATTATGTCAGTTCTGCTAGGGAGCCCCAGATTAACGCTACCGAAGGTTGGGTACGGCTCAGACGCGCCGTTTCAGCACCACGGCCAGCGCCGCGGCGCTGCCCCAGCCCCGGCAGCGCCAGCCTCTGCTACGCAATCGCCAACCCCTTCCTTACCCCCACCAGCAAAAACTCACCTCTGCCTTCAGTAGGAGTTTGAAGGAGAGGAAGCCATAGGAGAAGTTACTTCACGGCACCAGTTTCCACTGTTGATACGATCTTCTTTACCAGTACCCATAGGGGCCTACAAGAAAACTGGAGAAGGACTTTTATAAGAGTGAGTAGTGATAGGCCAAGAGGTAATGGCTTTGAACTGAAAGGGGGTAGATTTAGATTAGACATTAGGAAGAAATTCTTTACTGTGATGATGGTAAGGCACTGGAGCAGGTTGCCCTGAGAAACTTTGGATGATCCATCCCTGGAACTGTTCAAGACTAAGCTGGATGAGGGTTTGAACAACCTGGTCTAGTGGAAGGTGTGCCTGCCTGTGGCAGGAGGGTTGAAACTGGATGGTCTTTAAGGTCCCTTCCAACCCAAACCATTCTATGATTCTGATTCTACAATAGTTACTGACCAGCCCCACTGGTCAGAAGGGAAACCTGTGGAATTGATGGATAAATATGTTTATCCCACAGGCTGGGGGGGGTGTGTGTGGGGGGGTGTGGGGTGGGAAGAAAGGAAAAAAAAGAAAAGGGGACTCCCTCACAGATACATTCATATCGACATCTTTGGGAAGTACCAGCAGGTATTTCAAGTGTTGTTTAATGTTTTGTTCTCGTTTTCCATGTCCCAAAAGACATTTGAAGCTAAAATTCACCACCTGGAGACCAGGCTTAGCCGAAAGACCCGAGAAGGGACTGCTGAACTGGAATACTTTGTGCGCTGTGAAGTCCACAGCTCTGACCTCAATACTTTCATTAGTTCCATCAAGAGGGTAACAGAAGATGTGAGGACCACTAAGGAAGACAAATGTAAGGAACTTACAAACTTTCACTTTTGCAGAGAGGCCGGGCTGTAGAAAGAGGGTTGTTCCCAGAAAAGGTGATGGGCTATTGTATGCTCAATTTGAGCAAAACTGAAAAGACTGCCTCTGGCACTCCTGAATCCTGAAAGCCATTTCCCCCCTTGTCCATTTCTCAATAGACTCCAGAATCCATAGCCCATTCTTCTAGTTCAGACTGCAAAAACAGAAATAGAAGATGAAATTTCATCCTTTGTTCATACCTCTCCTATAGAGTTCTCCATTCCTACTCCAGTGTTTTATAATATAAATGTGAAGTAGTTTCCTACCTATGTGTCAAGAACTGTGTATAGATCCAGCACTAAACTACAAGACACTCCCATGCCATCCTGTTCTGAAGACAGGGTTATTCTTATTGTAAAACACCTCTAGAGATCTGCAGCGATTGCCCTACAACCAGTTGGATCTCTGGATTTGTTTTTTAATATGAAGTCTAGAATCTTCAAGTGGAATCCAATTTTTATCTTCTTGTTTACTTTTGCCATAAAATATTCCACTGAGAGAAGAGGTACCAATCATGGCATTAGACCTGACTCTAGAACAAGAGCACTGAGAGTGTGGATCTACTGCCCAGAAGGCACAACTGTGTCAATGTCTTTGTTGTGTGTCTGCATTCAGTACGTCATGTCAGATGTACCTTATTCAACCTCACAACACCTTCTCAGCAGGGGATGCTCCATCTTCACTTCCACAACCAGTTTTTCTCTTTCTCTCTACCCAGTTCACTGGTTTCCCAGAAAAATCTGTGAACTGGACAAGTGCCACCATTTGGTCACCAAGTTTGACCCTGACTTGGATCTGGATCACCCGGTAAGTTAGTCTGTGTGGGCACATCCTTATGTCCTGAGCCTTCCCTCAGAAGCAGCGAGCTGGACAGCAATGCTTAGTGCAGCTGATCAGGGAGCAGTAGTGTAATCACCACCATGAGAGAAGTTTCTTCAGTCAGTGATGAACTTTGTTGGGTGAGAAATTTTAGTAATTAAAAATCCTGTCTCTGTTCCTATTTATCATCACAGGGCTACTCTGACCAAGTATATCGCCAGAGAAGGAAATCAATAGCAGAAATTGCTTTTCATTATAAGCAGTAAGTCCCTTTGCTAACATTCATACAGGGATAATGCCATGTCAATGCAACCTATTGAGAAGTCATTGTACTATCTTCTTTTCTTTTATGTTTTGTATCCCCATTCAGCCTTACTAGCTCTTTTTTGTCTGTCTTTTCTCTATGTATTCCAGTCTCTTAATTAGCAAATGTCTATAGTGATTAATTCCTAAATTAATAAGAATAAAACTTGTGCATGAGAAAAGCCATATATAATTCCTTCAGACCTCAAACTTCATTTTGAAATACAGTGTCTTTTTGAATGACATCTAGTTTTGAGCTCATTGTTTCAAGTATCTAAAAAGCTGCCACATGCCCAGAAAACTTGTTCCAATGGTTCATTATCCTGGCTGTGAAAAAATGTGGGGTTTATTTCTAAGCTGAACTTCAGTAGCTTTAGCTTTCACCCAATGGATCATACATGCTTTTCATCTGTTAGACTGAATTCTGCTATCAGATTTTATTTTTCTTTTTGCTATGAAGGTATTTATAGACTAAATGGTTCACCTCCTAACTCTCTGCAATAAATTAAATAGATTCCAGTAATGGTCTCATCATTGCCATATATAGATTTAAGACTATCCCTTGTACTCCTACTTCATGATTCTGTTCTGATAAATGCAGTGATAGCGCTCAACATCTTCGCTACAGCATCAAACACAGCTCTAATATTCAGGTGGGTTTGTAAAATATTCCATGGATCCTATTCGGTAACACTGTCTTTCACTGTAGCATCTCCCTCTCTGAGCATGATTTTAAATGTAGATTTCTGTAGCTAGTTGTGCTGAAGGCAGGCTATGGAAATTATATGGGTCACCTTCTTGAGCTACCCCTGCAACCAATGTGATCCCAGCACTGCTTTCTGCTCTGTTAGGTTTCATGTTCTTTGCAGATTTGAAGCCCAGAATACAGACATTGATGTTTTTATCCTTTGCTAATACTAAATGCACAGAAAGTCACTGTGCCAGCAGGAGAGTCCTGAGGAACACAAGAATAAATACTGTCCTAAGATGATGCAGCCACTTCAGGTGTCTTCTCTCACATCTCATCTGCAGGTTAGCATTTATAAGCCTCTGTGTAGCATCCCTTTAGGCTGTTAATGAAAAAGGAACTATGCTTTATGACTGTAATATGTGAATATCTCATTTGTTCAAATACAGAACAGAAGGATTTAGAAAATGCAATTGGTAATTATGATGGAGGAAAGGCAAAAATGTCAGTCTTCTCTAGTTCCTACTTATGTCAATGTTACTGACAATCAAACTTAGTGACAATACATTTTGCTGCAGTTCAAATGCATTTAGTTTTTCTCATTAGCTGCTTTTATTTCTCCGTCACTGATTCATTCTTGGAGTCATCAGCCTCATGAAGTTCAGAGACATGAAATTAATTTATTTTCATGCAAAATTTCTACTTTTTTTTTTTTTCCTAGTGAAAACGATTTTATTTATTTATTTATTTATCTACCCAGGAAAATATTATGCCTTCAAGCTTTTGCTCATCTCTTGTTCATTTACAACCTCTTGCTAGACTAACACTTTTCTCTTTGTCTGTGTATTTTCTGCACCTGTACAAATGACCCAGTACTAAGGCCTTGTCTTTCCTGTCTCACTCTTGTTTGGTTTAAAGAAGATTGTTGAATTTCAGATCAGAGCTTCTCTGAAGTGCTTCCTTCTCAAAGGGAAGAGGAGCTTGGTTTGTGCTCTGCTGCTGTCAGTAATGGTGCATTTGCTTTGCAGTGGGGACCCGATCCCTCATGTGGAGTACACGGCAGAGGAAATTGCTACTTGGTAAGCACTGATTTAATCTGTGACCTTTATTGGCTTCACCACTAGAAGCTGGGAATCAAAACATAAATGGTTAGGGAGTGACCTCTTGAAAAATGCATCAGCAGTGCAAGCGTCCTACTTAATGGCTTGTTATAAAAGTCAGTAACTTATTGTCCAGCATATTATGTTAGGCACTGCATCCAGGAAAGGAACCTACCTCCACAACAGTGATGCTCTGTCTCTTCCTCCCTTGGGGCTGCACAGAGAGCACTTTCATGCTGCAGTCCCCAGGAATTTCCTTCAAAGAAGCCTGTGCCAAAGGAGAGGAAGGTAGATAATTTGGAGTCCCACTTCTCTAAGGGGACCTGGCTTAATAGCAGCCTCCAAAGGGTACTTATCATAGCTGCAGAAAGAAGTATGAGTCTTGGGGTGAATATCTGCATTATACTTCACTTAGGAAAATGCTTTCTCTGAACATGGCTATTCCCAGGAATGTCACTGAAAAGAAGGACAGCTCATATCAGTGAGTACACAGTCTCCTAAACAAGGTAATCTCCCGGTTATATTGACTGTCTTCATAGTGCAACTGTAGGAGCTAACCTGTAGGGAATATTTTCATTCCAGTTAATACCTTTTATACAATCTTCTGAACTTCAAGCTAAGAAACAGGTCTGTGCAGATACAACTACACAGGCTCATTTGAATGTGCACCTGTATATTTACGTACCCCTGTCAATGTGCACAAACATAGACTTAGTGGAGGAGAAAGGTATAATGACAAGAAAGGTGAAGGTATAAGGTTTTGATAGCATATAACCAGAAGACAGGAAAGGACTAGACATTTCAAGCCACTAAATGTCTGCCACTTCTCCTCCTGAAGGAAGGAGGTGTACAGCACCCTGAAGAGCTTGTATCCCACCCATGCCTGCAAGGAATACCTTGAAGCTTTTAACCTACTGGAGAAATACTGTGGCTACAATGAGAATAACATCCCTCAGCTGGAGGAGGTCTCCTGCTTCTTGAAAGGTAGGTATGAGTCTGGGGGACCCAGGTAAAGGGTCTGCTAGGGCTCCAGCATGGTGGTGGCAGCTACAAATGCAAAGGAGAAAATGTGGGCTAAGATCTGGGAGGAGAGCTGGTGACAGCTTGTATGTTGCACACAGGGAACAGTGGGAGACCCCAGGCAGTGGGGACTGTAGCCAGATACAGTGAGCTGCAACTGAAGGTCAAGCCTGTAGTCAAATGATCCCAATAAGCACCTAAAGAGCAGATGTTACTCCCTAGTAGGAGCAAAAAGATTATACTAGGCACAGCAGAAGCCCTTTAGTTTCCAACACTGATCCTTTTGCTATCTGTGCTGGGAATGTGGGACACCAGCACAGCACATGGGACCTCGCACTTCCCCAGAGACAGTATGTGTTGTTTCAGAGAGAACCGGCTTCCAGCTGCGGCCAGTGGCTGGCTTGCTGTCGGCGCGGGACTTCCTTGCCAGCCTGGCCTTCCGTGTCTTCCAGTGCACACAGTACATCCGCCACGCATCCTCTCCCATGCACTCCCCTGAGCCGTGAGTATCGCCCAGCCCCAATTGCCTCCCCTGCCCAGACATCCCACCTGGCCAACAGTTAACTTTTCCCCCTAATCAAACTCTGTCTGCTGCTGACTGTGTTTTCCTCCTTTTCCCTGGGGCATTGGCAGGGATTGCTGTCACGAGCTGCTGGGGCATGTCCCGATGCTGGCTGACAAGACGTTTGCCCAGTTCTCTCAGGTAAGGTGGTCATCTGTTCCCTTGTCCCTGGGAGGACAAGGCACAATGTGGGAACCCAAACCAAACCCCGTCTCACCACTGAAGTGCTTCTTGTTCTAGGATTTATTTATACTAAACATGATATTCAGGAGCCCTAGTGAAGGACTGAGAACCTTAACAAAAAGTGAAAATATCAGGCTCTGCAGTAAAGTGTTTTCAGTCTGAGTATGATGAAGCCCCAGCAAAAGCATAGTAGTGCAAGGCAAGAGTATCTTTTGTCTCAAGGCATTAAGAACAGCATCCAAGCACAAGGCCATAGGATTGAATCTGTCCTGATGCTGGCCCCTTCCCTTCTCTTCCCAGGACATAGGGCTGGCATCTCTGGGAGCAACCGATGAAGAAATTGAGAAACTTTCGACAGTAAGTTTTCTTCTTTGCTGGATGGGGGCCCCAACCCCTTCAGCAGCATTTCTGTGATATCAAGGGGAGTGGTCCAGCCTGGTCTTCCCAGATTTGCAGGCTCAGAGCCCATACCTGAGCTGCTCCAGACCTGCTCTTTCACAATGACAGTGAGTGGAGATCAGTTAAACAGCAGAGCTAGCCTCCACATTAACCCAATTTTCTTGGGCAGCAGAGTATCACCAAGCATCATATTTCTAATGACAGCACTGCAGGGACTCTTTGGGATGGGATTAAATGACATCCGCTTCCTTTGCCTCTCCCTCAGCAAGGTGACCTGTCCTCCTCTAAGGGCACCAAACAGCAGCTGGGTACTCAGGGGACCAGCCTAGGGACACATTTTCTGTCTGTCCCAGTGTGGCAGCAGCTTAGTTTAGCACTTTGCTCTGGCAGTGATGGGTGTAAGGTAAGAAGAGGGGACAAAGTGACAGGCTCCTTTTCATTTTAAGGAACCCCAGATGCTGGCCATGATGCAAGGGCTCTGAAGTGGCAGGGAGATGAAGTTGATGAGCTGCGTCCCCTATACATTTTTCTTTCTCCTTTCACAGCTTTACTGGTTTACGGTGGAGTTTGGGCTCTGCAGACAGAATGGGATAGTCAAAGCCTATGGAGCTGGGCTCCTGTCTTCCTATGGGGAGCTCATAGTAAGTCCCAGCATAACTTACCTCTCTGCCCTAGACCCTATAAGCAAAACACCTTATTCCTTTGCATAATTCAAATGACTATACCAAGTCTGTTCTCCATCTCTGTTTACCACATGTGTTCTCAGATCCCTTTAATTTCATGACAGCATTTTTCTGCTGTGTCCATAGCATTCCTTGTCAGATGAACCAGAGGTGCGGGACTTTGACCCTGATGCTGCTGCTGTTCAACCCTACCAGGACCAGAACTACCAGTCCGTATATTTTGTGTCTGAGAGCTTCAGTGATGCCAAAAGTAAACTGAGGTAGGACTGGGCAGTGAAAGAGACCCAAACGGAAGGCAATTAAGCTATAAAATACTGAAACAGGGCCTGAAGCCATGTCTGCTTTCAGTTCCAGGTCTCAGAAGTACTCTGAAAACTGATATAAGGTCCTTTAAAGTAAAGTGATTTTCTAGTTTGCACAGACTCCTACTTCATTCCCTTAGATTTGCCCAAGAGCCCTCCAAAAATATGATGGACTCAACAGCATGGGTGTGAAGGAGTGTGATGGAGTGGGAGGAATTCCTGGAAGCAGAACTGAGGGTGCAAGAGAAGGGAAAAATCTAGCTTGTATGCTTAGTTCTTACAGGAAGAAGTTACAAACTAACTCCAGTTCCTAAGGGAGTCCAAGCAACATAAAAGGTGGTCCAGAAACTGGAGACCCAAACCACACACCAGGATCCCCTCTGCTTCTTTGGTGTAGAAGGGCCAAGTTATAGAGGTCAGGTACTAGCTGGGAGCATCTCACCAGTATGTGTCTTTCTGAAAATAGGCTTCTGCATCATGTTGAAGTTTGCTCTCTGGGTACAAGTTTTAGGAGAAGGGTGAAGAACTCAAAATGGTGTCATTCTCTGAATTAAGGATGCAGGAAAATGTCTTTCTGAGCAGCTGCTGGGCAACTTGCTCATTTATCAACCAGCAAAATAACCTCCAGGCATAATTAATAGCTCATATACAAACAAGAAAGATTTGCTTTTTGCAAATAGATTTATTCATGTATAAAAAGGAACTTTTGTCTCCTAGGCTGATTAGCATAGCAGGCCCCAGACAGCATCCCAGGAGCATAACTGGGTTTCCCTGTTCCATGGGGCTGCAAACGGGATGGAGAGTGGCAACTCTACACATGGCTATCTGTTCAGAAAAGCATTTTCTTGGTTATATCCTGAACTGCCCAAGGAGGAAAGCTCAATCCCTTAACATTGACTGACAGAGGAAAACTTTGCCTGTACCATTTTGTCTTAGCTTAGGAAAGGATGAGACAAAGTATTACACAATGACGTGTATAACATAAATGATGTGGTGAGAACTTCTATATTTCAGCTTCTACTTTTATTACCCTCACTTGTACTGTTCATACAACCTGGAGTCCAGCTGCTCAAAAGCAAGCACCTGGGAGAGCCTGTCCTCTCATACAGGTTAGGCTGCTTTAAAACAATGAAAATCCTCATCTGTTGCCTTATGAGTCATTTTCTTGCATCTAAAAAGGAAAAATGCAACCCATACGCAGCCAAGATTAGACTAGAGGGGTTTGATAGTGACAAGCACTGTAAATGATCCTCTTGAAAGAGCTCAGAGACCACACAGATGTTACTCTATGAGGCAAAAAAATTAAAACATCTCTATTTTTTGCATTACAGGCAGCTGCCACCATAGACCTGATTTTCAGTGTTATCCCTCAAGAAAAGCCTCTATTTCCCCAAAAGAAAACTCCCAAACAATTTTCTAACATAAACACTTACCCTCAATATCCTTCCAAGCACCCATGTCATACTTGTATGTTTCAAAGAGGCATTAAGTGAACACACCCGTGTCGGAGGGCAAGTTTCTAACCATTGGCAGCTGTGTTACTAGTCATTGCTGTGGCTGACAGCATTGCTAGGGGAGGTGAACCAGATCTCACCTGGTAGAACTGAGATAAGCCACACGTTTAGGAGGTGGTCAATGTGAGCATGCAGAAATCCCCTTCCTTTGCACTTGGTTTGATTTCCCTGACAGCACCATCCTGGGCTTTGACCATGTTGCCCTTTGGCCCTGTCTCGCGTTTTCCCTCAAACCCCAGCAATTCAGGACTAGGTTTCCCCCCAATACCAGCCAGAGCATCTAAGAAACAGAAACCCTTCCCAGAGCCCAGCGCCAGAGCACACCCACGGTAGCCACAAGAGGGTACCCTAAGCTAAGCAATTCAGAAGCGAAAGGGTGAAGCCTCAGTAGAGGCGAGGAGCATGCCTGTTGCTAATGTTCGTTCCCTCATCTCCCCGGGCCTTTCCAGCATGAGACTGTAGCCTAAATATAGATCCCCAGCTCATATTTACATATCCATGAAAGAAAGAAAAAAAAAAACAACTAACACCCTGCCTTGTCAAACGTGCAAATCTGAGGTGAACATGAGCAATTTTGGAGAAAACTTACCCTTGATTTGTTTTCACCTGGCCATGTACTTCTTCATTAGAAAGGTAGCAGCAAGGTCTTGTTCTTGAGAGGTATCAAGCAGGGTCATGCTCATCACTGAGATCTAAACTCTAGTTGGCTTTGGGTACAGTAATAACACTTCGCTCAAGCGTATGGCTCTGGTGATGCTACTGCCCATAGGCTCACTCAGACCTGAGCCACTGCCAGGCAGATGTATTCTTAATACAGCTTGCAGCTAGTTCCTCCCTCCCCTAGCAGAGATTAGTCAATAAATGAATGTCAGAAAGGATTTAGGGATATAATACTATAATGCTATGGTCTTTTCTTGCATTTAGCTTCTAAATCTCCTTGGCATTTTTGAAACAGAAATAAAATAAATTACATTAGAGGACGCCTGGCAATGAGTTCACCAGTGCAGTGTACTCTCCAGTGTGATGCAAGCCCTTGTGTTCAGCCCACTGAAACCTGCAGTTAAGTTTACGGTCTTCCTTGCTTAACAGGAGGGATCTCAACTACTGCAGTAGCCCTGTGGGGCTGGAGAGGTGGGAAACCAGAGCTTTTGTCTAGAAACTGTCTAAAGGAGGCACTAATCTGTTTCAATCTGAGTGAATGGTAATGGCTAGGGGGAAAGTCGGGACCCATTGCTTGTACCAACTGTCTGCACCCTTTCTTTACAGGAGCTACGCAGCACACATCAAGCGGCCCTTCTCAGTGAAATACGAGCCCTACACCCACAGCATTGAGCTCCTGGATAGCCCTCAGACGATCTGTCACTCCCTGGAGAGCGTAAGGGATGAGCTCCACTCGCTGATTAATGCGCTCAATGTTATCAGTTAATATGAGAACTGGGCTCTGTCCTTCTCCTCTTCCCTCGCAACCCCAAAACCTCCTGCTCTGCCCTTGCCTAGTTCACAACTGACAACTCCTACACGTCTTCTCCAAACATTTGCACCGCTGCCTGTCACCACGCAACCCCAAGAGCTTTCCACTTTTGTATGTAGGGCCAGCTCAGAGGAAGGTAGGCAAACAGACCCAAGGGCTGCTGGCTTTTTGGCATAGCTGTCCTATTGACTGCTGGAAGAGGCTTAGCACAGACCAAAGGCATGGCCAAGCTACAAAGCTGAGGTCAAGAACTGTGTGCTAGGCTCCTGGGTGCAAGGAAGAGGAGAAAAGCTTCTTTATCAGAGAGAGAGAATCTATTTTTTTGCAGTTTGAGGGAATAAATTAATCTGCTTTTCTGCTTTTTTTAGCCCCAAAGCAAATCCTATAGCAACTTCAGGAGGGACCCTCAGTCCCCACATGTGCTGCCTCTTACACCCTCGCACAGTCAGGAAATGCAGAGCTGCTTGAGAAGCTTTACTGCCTGAACCAACCCTATGTTCAAAATTCTGGCTCCCAGCCTCCCCTCAGCTTCTCACACAGGCGGATGCTTAGGCAAGAAACCCTGAGCTGTACCACCCCTCCAGGCTGCAATAAGCTCCTCTGTACCTCTAAATTGACCTAGGCCAGGAGTTGCCTGTCTGGCATATTGCAGTCCTCATCTACCTGCATCCTCCTCAGCACAAGCACCACAGAGCAGGTCCTGGCCAGACCAGAGCATGGGCACTCCCTTCAAGCCCTCTTTTAAAAGCTGCCACAACAGAGAGTATTCAAGGGCCCAGCTGCAATTCTTCATAGCAGATAGCAGTCACAGCTATTGGTGTGCTTGTGTGCTGGTGGCCCTGAGCAGCGTCATCAGCCTTTTGTGGCTGAGTTTATTGGTTATTGCAGATTGAGTGAGGCCATTGGTGTCCCAAGTTTTCCAGTCCTTGGGAGGATTTCACGTGCTTTCACCTTTCCAGTCTATTACTCAGAGAGGTACAGCATTACCTTATTCTTAGCTGTCACCTGCTGTAGCTCAGGTGTATGACTAATACTGTTGCTAGCCATTTCTGAGGAAGGTAACATGGTTAGGATGATCAAACCCAGTTTCATTCAGGTTTCACTGTAGATATTAATGGCTTGATCTGACCCAAAGCTCTCAGTTTTCCTCCTCCTGCTTTTCCCTATCTTATCTTCTTTCAGGCTGTCTCATAACTTAGCAGTTTGCTCAGAAGTTTGGCCCAAGGTTATGCAGCTGTGCAATATCAGAGCTGGGCTTGGGACGCATGGAGGCAGCTAAACAGCTGTGGGGGACAGTGAAGGGGAGAATTACACTTAGTTGTTTTCATGATCAGTTATAACATTTCTATATAGACTTTTACCATCCTTATCCACTATATATGATTTTTATAGTTTCCTCTTTAAGAAAATGCAAGGTTTAACAGTTAAGTTTTGACTATGAAGTATCCTCCAATACTTAAATATACTGTTTCTTTCCAGTGTTACTTCTACTGTGACTCAGTCATAATAGTTTACAATCCATTACATTTTATCCCCTTTCAGACCTTCACATGCACATGCTTAACCCCCAGTACTCACAAATTTTAACTACTTAGCTACTGACAGCACTTAGTCTCCCATCTGTTTCAATACCTCCTTTCTGTTTCCTTTCTTATTTGAACCCCCTCCTAAATTGCTTAAAATGCCATTACTGAAATCAGCAGTTCAACACTAGGGCTAGCTGCTCTCCTCAAGTTGCTCCTCCTCAGAGGATTGTCCTGTAAATGAATAAAACTACTGAGTTCATTCAGTTATTGTAATTTTAGAGCACTTTTTCCAAAGCTTTAGCTATGATTTCCCAATCTGGGTGGATCCAGATCTTGAGCTGTAACTCTCAATGCTCCCTTAAGAGCTGTAACAATTTTTAATTTGGGGTCTTAAGTTATTACTATTAGATTAAGTAGCTGGAACAAGCTATGCAAGACTAAGGCAGTTAGGTCATAGGTTACCCATCTAGGCATGAAAATCTTATAGGTTACTCCAGGAAAACGGACTAAAATAAGGAAAATAAACCTTTAAATAGGCAAGATGTAACAATGAAGTCTGTACAGTTAATGCACAGCTTATGATTTTGTTAACAATAGCAATGCCATGTTACTGGCCTGCAGGTCGCTGTTTCTTCTCTCCTTTAGTAGTTTCCAGCTCCTGGGTTACTGCCCATGAGTGCAGCAGCATGCTGCAAACCCTGCAGTGATGCCAGGCCCCTGGACAGGACTGAGTAGGGAGCCTCCATGGAGGTGTTTGCTTTCTGATCTGGCCATAAAGGTCTGATGGTGGTTGCCTCTAGTTCTCCAAAGCTCTTCACAGTCATTATCTGCCTTGTTAAAAGTCTAAAATTGATGCAATTTATAAAAAGACCAAAGCTATTAATATGGAATGAAAAAACAAGTTAAAAATCCTTGCAACTGCAGGAGCCCTCAGCTCCTCCGCTTTGCCTCAGAGTTTGCATTGCTGCTCCATCACTCTGTCAGCTGTTGCTTGTTCAAGGAGCTGTAGTAAAATCTGTTGCCCTACGAAAATAGAAAATAAGCAAAACTCAAAGCATAAGCCAGCCCAGTTAGTATGCAAGCACATAAACAGATCTGCTGTCGCCACACAGGAGGTAAACACCACACAGGCTGCGCTCCCTTGCTTTTGAGAGATGAGGTTGCGCTGGGGCATGCTGTAAGTGCGGGGGCTTAGACTGAACAGGCGCCGGAGGTTCCTATTTGGGGCATTTTCTGTGTCTGTGTTCTTGACAAATTAATGACAGATTCCAGAATTTTTTTGCCCTTAGGGGGACATCTGAGAAACATGAACCCATTTGTCTTTACCATTGCCCCCATCTATTTAATATCTTAGAGGACTTATCCTATTAGTAACATAATAGGTCCCTTTCCGTTTTGTCTCTAAGGCTTGTTCCTTTTTATCTGATTTCAAATACATTTCTTGGCCCCTTATTTCATAAGCCATATATAAATTGGATTTGTCCTTTCTCATTTTACCTATTTTTCTCATGTTGCTTCTTCTATTTGAGCCTTGTGTTTTCTTTATCCTACCATAGTATTCTGGGGTGTGGGACAAACAAAATATGATAAGATCATAAGCCAGTCCATAATCTGTTACTGCTTCTTAAAGCTGCTGATATTGAGCTTGACTTTTCAGCCTATAATTCTTTCATATTGTCAAACAATTTTCTTTAGTCTATTTTTAATAGTCTGACTCATTTCTTTCTACCAGTTGGGAGGATTGCAAGTGATAGGATATATGCAGTCCTTGCTTAATTCCCATGTTACTCATTAAGGCTTGAGTTACTTCACTTACAACTCTTCTTGTCATCCTATCTCAGCTGTTGTTCCATACCTATGGGCAATTTTCTTTAACAGCATTTTAACAGTTCCAGCCACTGTACTCCTTTTAGGCAGAACACATCAACCCATCCTGAAAAGATATTCATAGGAACAAATACTGACACCCTTCTTTAGTTTTCAACAATTTATCTGGAGGTATTTGCCAAGGTCCTTGGTTTAGCTGATGCAGTTGTCACCTTTCTTTTACTAGTCCACTTTTACACATCATCGCACAGCTCATGCAGGGGTTTTTCTGTCCTCTTTCTTGCTGCATTTGGAGCCAAATACAAATTCTTTCCAGTCTTTCCAGAGTACCCTGTACTTCTTTATGTAACTTATTACAACAGTCTAAGAGAACTTGCTCTTGTTGGGCCAGCCACGTTATCCATCCCATCTTATCTTTTAGCTGATTCCTGGTTGGAGCTGCAGTAAACAAACTCTGAATCAATTTATCTGTTTGTTCACAAAATTGTTTCTCAGTATTGTGTTCAGTCTTTCCATATACTTTAACTTCCTTTACATATATTTTATTACCACTGTCTCTCTAAGCTTGCAAAATAAACCTCCTGTTTTATTCATGTGTGTCCCATTAAGTGCTTGCCATTGCCTTTCTCCTTATCATTCACCCAGTATTTTATTCTGTTATCAGCATAGTAGCTTTCTGTAGAGATATTGTATGTAGAGGGGTTTGTCTGTTATTGACAGTCTGTAAGCTCTTTGACGTGATCCTTTCTCTAGTTTCCCCACTATTTGTTTACTTATTCCACTAATAGCAGTATCTTGGATTATTTTCCTCCTTGTTCAAATTTAGCACGCCCATGAGTGCACATGGTTTATTACTGTCTTCCTTTAAAAGGATATCCCCATTAAGACCCATTTCTTCTCTTTGTGCTCAAGAGCAGAGTATGAATAGACTGGGGTACAACTGGACTATCGAGGTGAAAGCCTCAAAGACCATCACAGTGCAGACTGACTCTAAGCAGGATTTCTCATAACCAGAGAAATTTTGGTCCAGCCCCGGGAGAGGGGAGAACCCATATGCTACGGGTATCCATTTTCCTTCACTATTTTTTACAACAGCACTGCTCCCACAGAATCAGCTTATGTTGAAATTCTTGCTACAAATAACTTCCCTTTGACTGGGAATTTTAATGCAGGAGCTTTTCAAGCAGCTTCTTTCATGTTAGATAAAGCTTTGTCTTGCTCTTTGCTCCAGCTCCCTTCCTGATTCTTTTTCTGTCATTTCCATAATGCTGCGCTAGTACTAGCAAAGCTGAATATACTACCATGAGACACTAAAACAGTTACAGATATGTTGCCATAAGAAATTGAATCTTCCCAACACTCTTCAGTGTTGGGGCTGATTAGTGTATCTATTTCACAGAAGGCTCAGCCTTGCTATCATCTATCCATCTTCTTGTTTCACCAGTTCCAATTCCCAAACAGTTAACCTGGGGTTGCGTTAATTGTGACATATTCAAATTGATTTTAAATCCCATTTGGTCTATTAATTTTAAAACTTAGCTACTTCCCTCTTGTACCTCTTTCTTCTGTACATGTAGTCCCCCAGATATCATCTACATAAGACAATTTCTTTTCTTTGTCTTCAGGATATCATTATTCAAACACTTTCCTAACACAAGCATGTGCAGCAGGGCAGGTGCTTAGCCCTGTGGGATATGAGTAAAAGTGTTTTGTTTGTCTCTTAATGTGAAAGCAACTCTGTAAACTGCTTCTTCCCCTGCATTTTGCCATATGGGTGTTTGCTGTGAATTGTGGGTGTGATTTTGTGCCGCTAGGTCTCCTAATTCATCCAGTGTCCAAGGAGTCTGACTCAGCCCTGGGGCTGCCAAGGGACAATGGAGATACCTGTGTTCCATTGGAGTGGGTGGCTGGTAAATGGTATAGTATCCTGCTGACATTCAAGCAGCTCCCCATCAGTTCATTAAAGACAGTCCCTCTTCCTCAAGCTTATGGACTGATGCTAATGCTGCCAGATGCATCCTTGTCTTACCATTCTGGGACAATTTGATTAAATGCCCATGATGGCATAATTAAATATTCATCAAGGAGGTGCCCAATGTGCAATGAAGCTGATGGAGGACATGCTTTAAACAATTTACCATGAATCTGCATTTAATCCAAAATCTGTAGCAGTTTCTGTAAGTCCTACATTCTATTGTTGTACTTTCTGTCAGTGGCTTCATATTTGCACCTACCTGGGCAATATTTTTTTTTTCATTTTGAAAACTACAGCAGTTTGATCTGCCATACCTGTCTGCCCTGGGGCAGCACTTGTACTCTTTGTGGGATACGTTGCTATTCTCAACTTCTCGTTCTTCTCCCATTTTCCCATATCATCCTTGAAATCATCTGGCTCCCGATCCAGTTATCTCCACCACTTCCTTCAGCTACAGCAGTTATTTTTAATTTTTGCATCCCAGTCTGCTTTTGCAAGTGTCTAATTTTAGTTTTGCTTTTACTACGATCAGGTCCCTTTTGAGCTCTCCCTTGCTCCAGGGTGAATCACTGCACTATATATGTTAATCCCTCTCCTTACTTCATCTGTTTTTTCCTTCTCATTTTCTAAATTAATCTGATTCTCTAATTGCCATTGCACTTCCTTATTGCCTTTTTGGGCCACTAGATGGTATTCCTTTTCTAAAGAAACTTATTTCCAGTCACTTGATAGGCTCTTTTAAAACACAATTTTCCCTTGAAGCAGCTGATATTATGATGTTGCCCTGACTCAGTCGACACAGATTATTGCTGCTTCCCATACCAGTCCCACTACTTGAGGCACTGTATCCTCAAGTTTCCCTTCATCCACTCTCCCGTATCAGGGAACATTTGGTCTCTATCACCCATCAGTTTCCTGTGGGCTGGAGAGGCGCCCACAGCCCCTGCTGTAATCTCTGATATTGTTGGGATTTCCTGTAGCCCTCCAGTATTCCTGTTTTTCGGCTTTTTCCTCAGTTGTCTTAGATTTTTCCCATGCTTTCAATTTCATCTTAAAGTATCCCCTAAGTATTGTGCACAAAACTGGTCAGATTTGTAGAGTTGCCCTGAATGAGATTGCTCAGAGGAAAAGACTGAGGATCTATCCAGTCACACCCTCCACCAAAAGATGCTATAAATTCCCTTTACCAGACAGTGGAGCAGATTTGTAAGATGTGCCTGCTTAGAGCTAAGCATGAGATCATGTGCTTCGGGTGGGTCATGGGAGCCTTTATGCCATTTCCCTAGACCTCACCAAATGTGGCTGCAAGCTCTATAAAAAGTGACGTGGAGAAAGCCAAGGTGATGGGTCAGCCCAGGTTAAACCCTCCCATAGATGAAGCATGGGCCAGTGAGGGAGGAAGAAAGGAGAAAAGCCTTCCTTGGAGCCAGGCCCCACTGTACCCTCTGGTATCTGTGTGTCCCAGTGCCTCACTGAGCAGTCTCTTGCTGTTGTCACTGCTGCTGCTGTGGGTGGATCTGTCTGTCTGTCTCTCTGTGTAAAGAAATATGAAACAGAATTATTTTTCATTTTGGAATCGTGCTGCTGCTGACATGATGTTAAGAATAAAAAAGATATATTTCTGGTCTAGTATCCTGAGTTTGGCTTCTTGCATCTTTATGCTGTCCAGAATCAAGTCAGCCCGTCTTGCCTGCAGGCAGTACACAAAATCCAACCTGCAGCCTGTTAGAGCAGGAGAACCCTAACTTGCACTCATGCAAAATGTTAACTTTTGGAGGTGGAAAATGGTCTCTTGTTTGCAGATGAGCTGATCTAAGCCTTTCTTTGCCAAGATATTACCAATTGCACAATTATGCATGGAACAGTAGTTGGGAGGTCTCTTTTAAATAGTAACACACCAGGGGGTTTGCCTTTGCTACGTGCTTTCTCTCCCAACATTTCTCACTATTTCTGTTCAGTTCCAGTAATGCTGGCCATGTAGGAACACCGGCGTGTGCACTGTGCCTGGTAACACGGTCTGGTTTGCATGTATCCAGGCTATGTAACCCAAATTCTAAATGTGTTGAATGACCTTCTTGGAGTAACCCTGCTTGCTTAGGCATAAGGACTATTTTATATGACCCAAGGCATCTGCTGCATCCATGTGGGAGTGGTGGATGGCATACAGGATGCACAGGAAGTGGAATGCACCCGAGAAGACCAGAAGAGATGCCCAAGGCCACATAAGTGTTTGATACTCCAGAGTTATCATTATGTTTCAGGGAAGTAATTCCAGTCAGTGTTGCTAACTTGGCTTTTACATGAAAGCCATACTCTTCCTCTGGTTAAATCCCTTCCAGAATCATGGACAGAAGTAGATTAATGAATCGACTACACAGGTCTGGACCATGCATGCAGGCAGCCCAGCACCCTCTGAGAGGGAGTTTCCTAATTTAGGACTTGTACCCATACCCTGTATCTTCACAGTGCTTGTTAAAGTGTTGCAGCTGTAATGAATTCATCTTCATTACATGCTTGGGAAGTAGAGGAGTACTCTTGTCCCTGTAAAAGGCTGACAGATAAAAGAAGGCAGGGAATCAGAGAGACTCAGACCAGGCGCAGAGCCTGAAAAGTAATTACATGCCTAAACAGCTTTGGGAAGAAGCGTCTAAGTGGCAGATCTGGGGCTTGAACCTCTGTCAGCCCCCTCAGGACCAAATCTTTCTTCTTGTGCTGTGATGGTAAGGATCAGAAGAACTCAATTATTTACAAATCCTATAGCCGCAGGTATGTGCACACAGATACACTACACCACCCCACCCCCCACCTGCCCCCCTCGGAAACAGGAATTGATTCGGATAAGGCTGCGGCTGACCTGAGCTGTCATTTGTACTTCTAATCCAGCTCAAATCAGACTTGTTTTTTCCCCCAGGGGCCAGAAAAGGTACTGCTCTTTCCACTGCAAAGAATTTGTTTTCAGTTTTCCTACACTTGTTCATTAAGGTGTTTTGGGAAAATACAGGTTTTCTAGGGAAAAGAGGACCTCTGACATTTTTCTGGCATGGCTGAAAGCAGAAAATATCTGAAATGCCTTGAAAACTGATCGGGGGGGGGGGGGGGGGGGGGGTGTTTTT
>NDXB01021330.1:118373-144455 GCA_002631895.1 Agapornis roseicollis
GGGGGGGGTGTCACAGAAGGCATGCATAGCTGGAACAATGCATGAGTGTTTAGCTGATCACTGCCTAATCACATGAAACCCACAAGGAAGCCCAGCCTGAAAGGAGTGAGCTGAGATTTTTCTGTAGGAAAAGCTTTTCCATCAAGAAACAAGCTCCCCTGTTGGCCTTCTCTCTCAGTTTGCTGCTGACATGGGAGGTTTCCCCTGTAAGAAAAACTTTTCCACAGTTTATATCCGTTTTATATCCATTTATATCACTGACAGCATTTTTCATATTCCAAAGGACCATTTATAGTAGGAAAATACAGTTTCCAATAAATAATCAAAGTGATCGTATTTTTGAAGGGGAAAAAAAAATCATAGTAGGAAACTTCTTTAAGAAAACCCAAAATAGTTCTTGCTAAACTTAGAGCCAGTGTGATATCTTTTTTCCTTACAGTAAATCTTCTGGCTTATTTCTGCACCCAAACTACAGTGAGCCAAAAGGAATTCCTGAACACTTGGGTACAGTCAGCCCTTCCCCTGCTGGGCCATGCTGCAGAAATGCCATGAGCTTTTCAAAGCTAATTCCAGTATTTAGTTAGCCAAGAGTAAGAGAAACAATAGACTTGGTACTTCTAACACAAAATAAAACAGCCATTTTTGTTGTAACAATGAGGTAAGCCCCAGGGAAGGGGGAAGAATAGAAGTGAAGCTGCCCAGAAGGGAGAAGATAGTGGGTAGAAGAGCCTCCTTACAGAGTCCTACTGTTAATAAAACATGAGTTCAGGTGAGCTCAGATAATGTTCAAAAGTCCAAGAAGGGAAACCTTGAAGGACAAATCTCAGTGTGTGATTAACTTGGGAACATCCTGCTCTGGAGCCTTTCCAAGTTCACCACTGGACTGAGGTCTATTGGACCTCATGCAATGTGGTGACCACAGGAAAATGACTGCTATGGATTTCTGTGGGGTGATTCTCTAAGTTGTTCCCTTCATGTGAGATGCTGGGTGGGGGCTCTTTGCTCTGGAGGAAATGTGAATAGCACAAGGCTTTTGCTCCTGTCTTTGACAACCTACTTCAATTGGGGTAAAATGACAGGCTTTATCTTGTGTGGCTGCTAATTCCCCATCTTCTTCTGGTAGGAAGAAGGTCTGAGTAAGTGAATTCCCTGTACTCATATCTTGCTGAAACCCAAGACCCTCTTCATGGGTACACCAATAGGTCATTTAAGTACATCCAATATCTTTTTTGAGGGGGAGACAGAGATAATGTTACACATAGAGCAGAAATGCTATTAACTCCAGTTGAGCATCACAACCTGGATTTATTAGCAGGAGGCCGAAAGACCTACATGCCAGAGGATGTAACAGATAACCTTGCATCTGTTTGAGCAAATGAATCCCCTCACTGTATGCTCATCAGAGATTTAGCACTTTTCATGAGCCTTTTTGCAATCACAATCATTTAGCAAGAATATGATACTTCACACTTAAAGCCATGACGGGGACATATGGGACTTCTTACCTCCTAGATGTTGATGGATGGAGTTGCTTTGGCTACTCGAGAAATCAAGGGTCTGGTTTAAGTCCCAAGGCATTCTGCTGATTTTAGTGAACTTCTAATTTATACTGTGCATGAGGAATCAGGCTTGTACAAAGTTAAACAAGCAACAGCGATAAAGCAGATGAAAATGTCTCCCTTTCAGGGGTGCTGAGCACTTGTAGTCTCAAAATTTAGAGGGGAAGTTTGAAGATTGTTTTATCCCTAGCACCTAAAATGGTTCTTTTCAGGCTGGGAAAACCAAACCCAAACCCAAACCAAAACTACCCACAAAACAAGCTTACTTTAAGCAAAAAAAATGAACAAGCATATTGGTGACAGAAAAGTAAGTCACGGAGATATCAAAAAAATGGGGTAATGTTGTGAAAGAGAGAGAGAGACTTAGATCTGTTGCCAGAACCAGATCTGTGAAAGCAGTGGACCACCCTGGTTCATTGCCTCCTCTTAAAAGTGAACTTACCAGCCAGAATGGAGATAATCAGCTCTCTCCTGGCTTTCACTGGGATTTACCAGAAATGTTTCTTGGTGTTGAAGACACAATTTCAGGCAGAGCTTCAGAAAGAAAAGCTGAGCTCTCACCTGCAAATGGCAGAGACTCAATCTCTGCTCTGCTTAATCCCAAACAGGAATTTGCAGGGGCACCTGGCAGATGAAGGAGGGGACCTGTCTTTCAGTGGGTGGAGGGGGAAAGACATATTTTTTCACATACAAAACTTCAAATGCTCTAACTATGGCACCATGCTGAGCTAATATGAACACCCAAACGTCTCCTGTTAAATGCAGATGTTATTTCTCCCCCAGCCCAAGCTGTGGATGGGTGTCTCTCACTGTGCACCACATGGCTAGTGCGTGGGGCTGCAGATAGCCTCAGCACAATAATGTGTTTTCCTTCTTCTAACATGTGACAGTGGCATGGTCTCACGACAACTTGGTCCCATCGCTGCATACTTTCCAAGGTGATATAAATCAAACAGATTAACATGTTTGCTTTTAATTTTACATTTTAGAAACAGCTGTTGAGCTACCTCAATGCCAGCAGTGCCTATTGCCAGTATTAGTGTCATTAATAATCATTGTGGCTGTAATAGCACCATTATCTCCAACTAAAAGGGTCACTGATGGCTCAGGACAGGGCTTCAGGGAAGCAAAAACAGGTCAGATGTAATGAGATGGAAACTGCAAACTGTTGCTTCTATCTTAACTTACATAAGGATCTGTGGATGCTACATAGAGATAAATTAATGTGCACAAGCAGCAAAAAATTTGGCTAGAGTGTCATTGAGGAGGTGGGGCTCACACAAGCTCTTGTGTTTTTGGGCTAATGTGAAGCATATAAATATGGGAAACAGACAATAGTGATATTAGTACCAACCAACCACTCTTCACCTCTCAGAGAAAACTTCTCTCCATCTCTTGCGGCCACTTCTTCTGGTAAGTCTGATTGCCACCCTTTTAGCTTCTGCCTGTTTCTTATAGCTGTTTCCTTAAGCTGATGTAGCTGTGGTGGTGACAAGTGCTAGCTTGTTAGATCAAGTCTCCTCAGGTCTTTGAGCACATTGGCCTGTTCTTGGGCCATCATCATAAGTAACAGGCCTTTATGACTTGTCAGAGAGGGTTTTTCCTCTGAAGGTCTCTGCTTATCTTGGCTCCCCTGGGCACGTGTCCTACAGGACTTTGTGGGATGGCTTTTCCAGTCCAGTTTGGCCTTTTGGGGAAAAACAGCAGGGAGGACAGGACTAATGTACGTGAGCATGTGGATAGAGGTGGACTTCTGGTTATGATCATTAGTCATTTACTGTGACTTGTAAAGCCTGATGCAGAAAACTTTCCTTTTCCCTCAAACTAGGGCATCTTTATAAGGCCCACTGGCTACTTTGGTCTCATTTTCCTGCCCAAGGAGTTGAAGGACATAATTTGCTTGATGACAACCAATTTCTTCCTCCTAGACCTGCCTGTGCCTTTTCTGCTTCTTAACCTTAGGCATCACCCTGCTAACTATGGCTCTCTGGATCCTATCACTGCCTCTCTTGGCCCTTCTTGCTCTTTCTGGCCCGGGGATCAGCCATGCAGCTGCCACCCAGCACCTCTGCGGCTCCCACTTGGTGGAGGCTCTCTACCTGGTGTGTGGAGAGAGGGGTTTCTTCTACTCCCCCAAAGCCCGACGGGATGTTGAGCAGCCTCTAGGTAAGTGAACACAGTTGTATGCTATGTGATGCAAAATATAACAGCCGCCTATCTTTGACAGTGACACCAGGAATGTCCTTGATGGGGAATGCCAGGAATACCTTTAGCATACCAACAGCATCACACTGCCAATGAAAAGCTCTTTGGGTTAAAAAGACAGATGGGAGGGCAGGCAGGGAAAGATTTATGAGGCAAAAGGAATTGCACCTGAAAGCTCAAACTCATCTATTTCTTTGTGTGGCCATTACACTGGCCGCGGAGCATTCATAGAAAATGAAGGTGGAAGGAACTCAGGGAGCCTGTTTCTACACCAAGACAGGATCAGTTGTCCCCATCCTATTCCTGACCTGTGCTTGTCTGGTGTGATCATGAAAACCTTCAGTGAGAAAGCTTCTACCTTCTGAAACTGCTTGTTCCCATGTTTAACTGACCTTCTTCTTGAGTGTTTCTTCCCAGTATCAACCTGATCATCCCTTGCTGTAAATTGTTTCTTGTCCTCTCCATAGTGGACATGCAGAAGAGTCTACTCATTTCTTCTTTATGACTGCTTTTCAAAATATTTGAAGACGTTCCCATGTCTTGTTTTAACCTGCTTTCAGCTAAATCCCCTCTACACACTCCCACTACCTTCTGAGGTCATATTTTCTAGATTTCTGTCCATGTGAATTGTTCTGCACTTGATCCGCATCCTTACTGACTGGTGATGATGCCTAGAGAAGCACACAGGATTCCAGCTGAGGCCTTGCTATTGCCAAGTAGGGTGAGAAAACTGGAAGAGCAATACTGCATGTTTTTCACACCATATTATTGTCTACATAGGCAGCTTGCTCTTTTTCAAAGCAGCATGACACTGTTGATTGACAGTGATTACTGTCTCCCTTGGGTGCCCTAGCCTGCCTTCAGGTGGATCAGCAGTCCTTGAAGGACAGCTACCACAGCCAAACCTTCATCCTGAATGAGCAACAGAGTCTTCCTGCCTCCTTTAGCATCTTTCCCATCTCCTACTGAACAGCATCCTGTCTTTTCAGTGCTTTTATAGTTTTTAAGCTAATTTTTAGTACTAATCATGCTCTTCAAGAGGCTTGCAGCCCTCACAGCTTTATATCACCTTTTATTTTATGGTGGTGAATGCTGGTGGAGCTGCTTTGGTTCCCCTTTTCAGGACTCCTGGACAACTGACAAGTGTGAGCCAGGAGGCAGGAGGAGATGACAGACATGCCTGTACACCCTGTGGTGCTGGGTCACTGCCTCTGGTTCAGCGCTTTGTGTCTGTGCGGCAACACAGATAGGATGGGGCAGCCCAGAGAGCTCCCCTTCAATAAAGTGTTTGTATCTAAGTGGGGACAGGACCTGTAATGATCCAGCTGTAAAGCAAGGATAATGTCTGTCCTAGAGATGGACACCACAGCTCCTCTCAGCTTTGGCTCCTCTAAGAACCCAACAAGCATAAGGATTTTTCATGATTTGTTCTGAATAGCCAGCTGGGCTGCTAGTTGCTCCCTTCCCTGACTATTTGTTTCTGAAGACCACCACGAGTGGGTTGGAAATTTTGTTATTCAAATTCTCTAAATCCTGTATGAAGAGTTTAATTAAGGCCAACCAGTTTGAAAGCGTTTGAGGACTCTCTGGTTTTGTTTCCAGGACTTTTGACTGAGCCACCACTTCTTTGTCACAGGAGCTGGTTGTGTTTAGTCTGCTCACAACCAGCTTGAAGGACGAAGAGAAGTAAATCACAAAAAATTGTCCAGCTATTTCCTCTTCTACTTAATGTTGGACTAAGTCTTTCCTAAATTTCTCCCCTAGCACACTAGCACAATGATTTCTTGCTACTCTTGTGCCTTATTCATTGCATCACACTTTGGGGGTTTGGGATTTTGCATCTTGCGCTGTACTTTCATACTACCCTAGAAGCCATGTCTCATTCTTGCTTTCCAGGCATATTCTTTTTGTTGTTACGGTGTCTCCTCTCCCTACAGGAAAAATCACTGGTTTATTTGCCATTTTCTATATTTTCGTTGGACAACTAAAACCTGAACAGTTCGGTTCACAAGTTTTCCAGCTCCCACCAGCAAACAAGGCATTTTGTTGAGTTTTGTCTATATCCAGATACCCCAATTCACCATTCCTTCTAAAACCTTGCCCACAGCTGTGAAAATGGATATACGCAAATTCTTTTGCCATCAACTCGAGGCTACATCCAGTCAGCCAGCAGGAGGAGGCTGTTCAGGAGCAGCTGGGAAATGCATCCAGCCCTAGGACTGGCCTGTCCTTGCAATCCCAGGGACATCCTAGTTGTTCGCCTTGGCTCCCAGAAGAGTGGGTAACTGCCTGAGATGGGGATGTAGTCCCAAGCAACTCATGTCTCTGGAGCAGAACTGCCAGTTTTATCATCTTACTTACTTGCCACTTGCCCCAGGGAGGGAGCGGGGTTTCTCTTCTCCACACAGATTCCTCAGTAAAGCCCCTGTATCCCTTTGTACTTCATGCTGCTATCCACTCCGTAGGATTCTGGGCACCATAGGATTATTCTGGGAAAGGAAACACAGAGCCTGAAGGTGCTACAGCAGCATCAACCCCGGGAAACTTTTGCAACTTCACTTTTCCAGCTAACTCTGGCTTAACAATGTGGTGTATTCCAAAGGGGGTGTCTGCAGGACTCAACATCCAGAGATGATGTTGTGTGATGTCCCATGGCTTGCCCTTTTCTTCCCCAGCAGTGAGCGGTCCTTTGCACGGTGAAGCAGGAGAGCTGCCCTTCCGGCCAGAGGAATTTCAGAAAGTGAAGAGAGGGATTGTTGAGCAATGCTGCCACAACACCTGCTCCCTCTACCAACTGGAAAACTACTGCAACTAGCAGCAAGGCCAGCAGCAGGGAGCTTGCAGGCCACAGGTAGAAACATGCACTTATGACACTGCACCTTCAAGGCAATTGAATAAATGTTGTGGATCCATTTGAAGGACTGTGCCAATTCATGTGTCTGGGTCTTGGGGTGGGGGGAACTGATGTTTAATTTAGGGTATTGTCCTCTGTGCTTGGATAAGGCATTTTTAAAAGGTACTGGAGCCACCCATCATTTCACACTATCCTTCTGCCATCCAAATGAACTCCCTGGGAGGAAGGAAAGGAGGAGGGTTACACAGCACATTGGGAGTGGGTACACATTGCACTCAGAACCCCTAATGCTGGGGAGACAAGAAGGAGAGGGAAAAGAGATTTGAATGAGGTTTCTCTTTCCAGGGAAATGTTACAGGGAAATATCTCTGGCAATATCATGCTGATCAACTTCCTGCAGTTCGCAGCCCAAATATAGCCAGGCAGCTGGAAGACCAAACTTCCTCAGCTGCGTAATGGAAACAGTTCAGATTAAGCAAAGAATGAAGTCACCTATTAATTGTACCCAGAAAAATCATGGATGACCGCCATGACCAATTTAGAAAGTGTGTCCAATTCCCCCTTCTGCTTGTGGCAGGCCCAGGCAGACTCCCTGCTGTGGGATGTGCTTGTCATTTGCAAGTATTTGACAAGTCACATGCAGAAAACCAATTTAATCCAAAAGGAGTTTTGAATGTATTGGTCAAGAGCTGGGCACCTCAGGGCAACATCCCTGCTTCTGTTGATGCAAACTTCTTTCAAGTAACTACCCCCAGAAGCTCTGCTTTCTGAGAGGAAAGCTGCCATGGAATGCCACCTGGCTGGGGTGGCAGAGAGTGTGGGGAAGGGTCATGTCCCTTCTGCTAAGGGACTCCTGGGCCAGTGTAGTGGAAGCCATGCAGGGTCCATATGGGATGGGTGCAGTCTGGCAGAGGTGGCAGCAGTGACCAGGGCTGCATTTTGCTGGTGGAAGATTTTGAAAGCTGGTCTGAGAGGAGGCTATGATTTTGACAGCCTCCATTCCCAAGCTACACCTAACTGCCTCTATTGGAGCCGTGCAAATGGAAGCTACCATCTCATCCCTCCCAGGACGCATTGCTTCTGCTCATATTATGAGCACAGAACTAGCAAAACCACTGCAAACTGGAAGAGCTGTTGAGAAGACACATCCATAAAACGGGAAAGAAAGCAGAAAACACCACCAGTGGTGACCCTCCATATGGGCTTCCTTGATTCATTCCAAGGGTGCATGTCTGTGACAAGGGCCCTGTCCTGCAGTGTTGCTCTACCAGTGCTGCTCCCTCTTGACCACCCTTCCACCTCTCTCCATTGTCCCTTCTTTTGGGCCCTGACAAATATTCCCAGCACCACAGCTTGCAACTATGAGAGGCAGCCTTGGGCCAGAATCTTGTGGTTATGAAAGATGGCAAGACACTTGCTGTTTCTGGGGTACTTGGCTCCCTAGAAAAAATTCTCCTACCTGTCCTGGTGCCCCATGAGATCAATGTGTTACTGGTGTCCACCATCATATTCAACATGTAGCAGAGTTCCAGCAGTCCCATACATCTGTCCACTGCAAGGAGATGCCACTCTGATCCCAAAGGCAGAACACCAGGTTCACTTGCATGGCCTGAAGGGAAAGCACATCCAAGAGAAATCCTGCCCTCCACAGCTGAAAACCCAAGGCTTGGAGTCACCCACACTTGTCCTGCCTCACCTAGGACCAAGAACCTGCACGCAGCATTAGGGGTCCATGGAAAGCAAGGGAGCAGAGAAGCTATTCTGAGACGAGACTGAGAGTTTCTAGTGCAAATCTGAGATTTCCATTCATACCTACCTAACAAAATTGTAGAGGTCTGCTGATGAGAAAGGTTGGAAGTATGAATACTGCTTCTACACCAGGAGCAGCCTTACATGCCTGACTGCCAGACTGGTACTAGCACTTCTCTAAGTGCTGCATAGTAGTGATGGAAAAAGCTGCAAGAGGAGGGATATAGCCAAATCTGTGGAGATACCTCTGGCTTTTCCAGGAATGGGGAGCATGGGTCATGACAAGGACAGGCACAGCGTGGAGCTGTCTAGAGCCCTAATTCATAGTATCAGAGCTGCATTTTGTGTTACAGAGGTGGCCTACACATGTTCAACACCAGAGACCAGCACTCACTTGCAGTGAGGTCAAGTTCCCATAGCAGAGCATGGTGGTTCCTGCATCCATGCCAGAGCTGTTTATCTGCTGGCACTCCTGCCCCGGCAGTGATGCTTGGGTGAGGAAAGTGCTTCACAGATGCCCTGTGCATTTCCTGCCCTGTGTCATTGTACGGTTTGCTCATTTGTTTGCTTTTTCTGAATGCTCTCAATTAGGACTGGTTGGGAAATTGTAAATGCCATGTTTTTTTCCTGGAAAATGTTGATTCATCAAAATCAGGACTTCCCACAGGACCAGACTGGTTTCAGCAAGGCAGGATTTGAAGGGATGAAGGGACATGGGAGTTCAGGTGCCTGCTCTGCAGGCATCAGACCAGGGATTTCATCCTTTGTGCCCGATTGCCCAAGACCACATACTAACCACCAGGCTTTGGTCTACCCTGGGGTGGACTCTATTTCTGCTGAAAAATTCCAGTAGGTTTTAGCAAATGCAGAGTGGGAATTGTTTTGAAACCTCAAGATGGGGCAGGACTGTCCTCTTCTACCCAGCTCAAGATGCAGTCCAATATTTTCTTGGCAAATTTGGATGCCAGGTGAGATGGAGGTCTGGACACATCAGTAGCCCAGCTGGTGATTACCGGGGGCTGGAGCAGAAGAGAGGAGCAGAAAAAGGCTCTTATGAACATTAACAACCTGTCTTTGTGCCTCCTGGGAAAAGTAGTCAGCAGGTCCCTTGGTAGAGAAGGGAAGAGGATGTAGTGGTGACCACCTAGGGTCAGGGAGTGAGGCATGAACCCACATCCACTTTGGGGACACAGACAGTCTGATTCTACAAAGCACATGCAGATACCATTGCTCCCTTCCTCCCCAAAGCAAGAGCTCTCCAGGAAGCATAGGGTGAACTACACCACTCTCTGGGAGCTCCAGAAGAAAATACGGCACTGATTTAAAAGCTGTAGGAAACCTAGAAATAATAAGAATAATAATAACAATAATAAAGTCCGTACAAATACACTTTGCTTTCCAGAACTGAAACAACATAAAGGGACAGCTCTTCACTTTCTAAAAGGTGCAGGAAGGTGAAGGCCAAGGGGGAACAAAGGTACGGTTTTCCCTTTTTACTGGGACTCCAGGGAAGGAAGCCTGAAGGCAACCCTGCACTGTCCACACTGGAGCACACAGATCCTCAGTTTGCAAACACGACACTACCAGCTCACTGTCCCTGAGCTGCAGCTGGGAGAGCAGCCTTAGTCCCCTGCCCACCCAACCTGAGGATGGGCAACAGCATAGGATGTCCTTAATGGTAGTCTGGGATGGGCTTTTTTTATAACACCCCCTTCAGACTCCTGTGCCCTCACCCAGGCCATTCTCTGGTCTCAGATATGCTTGGGAGATTCCAGATCTTATGAATTCCTTCAGAAGTGACTCACAGACAGGGAATGCTGCATCCATTGACCTCCCTCCCCACTCCTCCTCCTGCCGGGCTTTGCATTGTGATCTTTGGGAAGCAAATGCATCCAGTCCCCTTCTGACTCAGCAGTTGCTTTGAAGTGATCTTCGTGGTAGCGGTGGGGCATCATGCCTGGCTAAAATATCTTGGCTCTGCTACTCTTGCAACAAACTTCCAAAGGTTTCATGCTAGTGGTGGAGGGCAATTTGAAGAAAATGCAAATAAAGGTTTCAGTTCATTCATGCTGCTTGAATAGAGAATAGGAATCTGAGCCACAGAGGAGTTTGCAAGACAAATTCTTTGGACTGATGAGTTGTTAACGCTGCCTAGAAAAGAAAGGACCAAAGTTGCCCATTTCCTGTGTGCGTGAACGCTTACCCAAAAGGGCTCCACTTCAGTTTTGAGGAAAAGGGAGTGACAAGCACAGAAACGGGAATGGAGGGGAGACACTGTGGAGCACCTACCAGCAGGGTCACTGGTGGTTGAGTGACAGATCCTGTCCTCCAGGTTGCTGGATGGGCTGTGCTGCTCCAGCTTATCTGAAGAGGAAGGGAAGTCTTCCACTTTCCCAGAGCTAATCTGACTCTATTATTTCCTTTTCCTGGAAGCCACAGATAGGAGAATGCTGTCTATTACCCTGGGAACACACAGATTCACTTTATGTAAGATATAGCCAGACTATACTCTGAGTTGTGGGGGTTTCTTTTGTTAGTTTGGTTTGGTTTGGTTTGGTTTTTTTTAACCATCTTATGAGCTTTTTAGGAAATTCAAAACCNACAGATAGGACTGTCTATTACCCTGGGAACACACAGATTCACTTTATGTAAGATATAGCCAGACTATACTCTGAGTTGTGGGGGTTTCTTTTGTTAGTTTGGTTTGGTTTGGTTTGGTTTGGTTTTTTTTAACCATCTTATGAGCTTTTTAGGAAATTCAAAACCTGCTTACGGCCCCTCTCTTTGTCTGCAGCGTGATTCCTTAAAAACTGGCTTGCAGCAATGACTTGACTTGGAAAGCATGCACTGAGCACATTCAGTGTTAACAACCCAAATTCCCTCTGATTTAGACTGACCTCACCAAAGACACCTATTTTGAACAAAAAATAGCCTTTCCTCCTTCTCCTTTCACCCTGGGCAGGAAGAAAGCTTTAAGTCAGGCTATAAATTGATCTGGAAAGTCACTGCCAGCACATTGTCTCTGGGTAAATTATTCCTGTGTGCCGCGGGGAGGAAGGAGGCTGTTTTTTTTCCGAGCCCAATGCCAGGCTGGCTTTAGCTTTCCCCCCTGGTCCTGTTGGGCAGAGAGGGTGGGAGCAGGTCTGGGACAATAACGGGAAGCAAAGCAAGCCTGTAGGAGCACACAAGGAAATGATCTGAGCCTCAATCCTTTCCCTCCATCCCCAGCCGACTTCAGGAGCAGCAGTGGGAGGTGAACAAACCATTTGGGCTCCTCTAAGCTCCTTTCTGTTGTAGAAGGAACTGGCCAAAATATGGCCTTTTTTTTCTGCTTGGTAAATGCCAGGATTTCCGGGATGTGCATATTTCTTCACACTGAAATTTCCCATTACATGTTTTCAGATTTTGGAAGAAAATGAATAACATATATATATTTGGCTTTTGATTTCCAGGTTGTTGTTGTTTGGGCTTTGTAATGCTGGGTTTTAGGGATGTACAGAACTGCCAACTTCTGAAATGTAACCTTTCATCAGAAAATAACACAGCTTCCTCTTTTCTAATCATAAAATGGAAAATCAAATACAAATGACACCCCCAGCCCTGCACTGATGATAAACCATTCTGTGGATGTTTCTACTTTTTTTTCCCACTTATCAGAAACCTCCAGATTGGAGTCTGGGACCCAGCAGGGTCCTGGCTCTGCAGACATGCTTGTCAGCAGACTCAAGTTTCCAGCTTTTCCTACCTGGTATGGGAACATTTGGGGGATTTTAAGACTTATCCTTAACAAATTGTCTCTTGGCCCCTGGGCTTCTGCTGATTTCAGTGGCAAGAGAGAAAATCATGGTGAAACATCTCAAGACCTGACCAAGGATGCAAACTGCAGTCTGCTCCTCTCCTGCCTTTGAAATCGCTTTTTCAGTAACTTTTTAAACATCTGCAACCTAAAACTGGCCACATTTTAACAAATGCTGGCATCCTGTCATGAAACAATGAATTGCCACCTCAAACGAGGAAAAAACCTGACCTCACAAAATTCCAAAGAAATGTAGAGAGTTATTTTTCAGTCGTAGTCCCAGCACAGGTATTACAAGGCAGGTGTCCGAAGTGCATCTGTGTGCACCCAGGTGCATTATGGCTGACCGAAGCACCTGTCTTTGTCAGTGGTGAGGAGCCAGTGGCAGGTAGCCAGGGTGGGGAGGGGGCACCTGGCTCAGCCAGGCTTATGCCAAGGAGGTGGGAAGTTTGCCAAAGGCTGAAGCGTCTCTCAGAAAGTATTCCTGCAGTCGCTCCTTTGCTCCTGAAAGATTACGTATCTCATCATGGGGACATTGAACAGCACCGAGCACTGACGTCTTGCCTGGTTTTCCTTTGTGGTTTTGACTATACAGTCTCAATGTCATTCTCAAGATGCTTGACCTTAATCTTCACCCCGTGGAGCTGTTGCTTTGACTACCCTGTTTCTCTGTGCATCCCATTTAAGAACATAGGACAGGGGGTGACTTTCAAGCCATTCACCTTGGCCCTCGCTAACCTCGCATCACTGTGACTTCTTCATCTCCAAAAAGGCTTTTTACATCCTGATTTCTTCCTTTAGCCTGTCTGCAGTTTTAGTTTCTGTAACCTTTCCTGAGGAATTCATCCTCTCCTGTTGGGCTTCACAGTCTCTCCACCCAGTGTTACCACTGGTGCTCAGATCCTTACTTCTGCCCAGCTCACAGGGCATTTCATGGGATCATGGTCCTCCTCCTCAGCCGTGACGCAGCTCTGATCTGCTCTTCTGCTGGTTGGGATAGGCATTACCCCTGCCAGTGCCTCTCCCGAGTGGGGATGAGGCCCTAATGAGGGGTAATGAAATCATGAACTGATGCTGTAGCCAGCAGAGGGAGCTCAGAGTTTCAGCCGATCACTGGGACAGCTTGGATAGCGCTGGGACAACGTGTTAAACCCTGGCTGGAGCGCGAAGCTGAAACAACGGTTTAACCGAGCTCAGCCATCTGCTTGGTGATGCTCAGTTGTGAAAGGATGAGGGAATGGATCTGCCACAAATTCCCCTGGAGACCCAGAAATAAGGATCCCCAGCGAGGGATATGCTCGAGACTCTTCAGTCATTTTGCAGTGCCTGCTCCAAGCTGCCAAGTGAAATTCCCCCATTAATTCAGTTCTGGCTTTGAGTTCTCACAATTGCTTTCCAACAGAAGGTGTTGCTGCAAATCAATTATCAGAGGATTATTCCTATAACATTTTATTTCCAAAGGCATCATACCTCCATTCTAACACCAGCTCAGTCCTTGTGCCTCATGTTGGCGTCAGAGCCAGGAGGGATGCAATGAGCTGGCAGTTGCAGGAAGCCTGGGCTCAGCTCTACCCACCACCAGAGTGTTTTAGGTAGTGGGGTTTTTTTTTGCTCTGTTTTAGGCCAAACAGAGCAACACACAGCTGATTTGTATTACTTTAGTGACTTAAATACTTCACACCTGCAGCCTCTGTAACAGCCCCTTATCTTAGGAAAAGGGTCTAAATTATTCTTCATGAAACGCCTCAGTGGTGGTGGGACCTGTCCACTCACATACAGTAATAGAAATACAATTAGTTACCCAAGTGCACATTGGCAAAGACTTGTGCGCAGTCCCCTTCTAACTGTGGGGATCCCCCTGGTTTTTAAATGAAGACTCATCAAGCACCAATGGGCATTTTCTCAACTTGTCTCTAAGCTGATCAGTAATGTAACAAAGTCAGGTGTCTCTAGGATTGAGTCAGGACAAGCCCGGGAGGGAATCCTGATGTGGATGAGATAAACATGTCAGTAAATCACTTGCAGAGGAAAAGCAGAGTGTTGGGAAGATGTTATGTATAGTGAGCACAACCACGGGATGATTAACACCCCTTGTGAAGCTCATTGCAAGCCTGATAAAAGACAATGGGCCACATTTTCACTGCTAAATACATCAGGGATGAAAGGGAGCTAGGGAAAGAAACAGAAAAGAGCAGTGGGAGTGACCTGACCTGACTAAAACCTCCCTTTCTTCTGGAGAGCAAACAAGCTCATTCTACTTAGCAAAAAAAAGGTTGAGAGAGACTTTGCCACAACCAAGATGGTTAGGTTTGAGAAGAGTCCTCATGGTGCACAGTGGCCAAATGCCTTGCAGCATTAAATGTCTGGAAGGTGAAGTTAAGCCCATTTTGATTTGAATAGTGTTTGGTGGGCAAGAGGCAACTACTCAGTGGGTAGATGTCCACGTGAAAGATTTGTACTCCTTGACTCAATGGAAGATGAAGCTTGTTCAGTGGAAACTGGTTGCTCACCCCAGCATCAGGTCCTTGCTCTGGGAGCAGCTGGGTACAATCTTCTGGCCACAGCATGTGGGAAATCCTCCTTTCTCCACTCTAAAACCTGATGTTACTATTGTTCCCTTTCCTTAGCCGGGATCAAATGAGGAGAATAAACCCCAGAAAGGAAAAGTTCCCTTCTCCCTTCACTTACTTTCCAATCAATCTTCCTCCTGCTTCAGGAGAAATCTCACACAGCTCTGCAGCAGAAGACACTCTGCCTTACCAACTATATTGTGTGCTGGTCCCAGCTTTTAGGTGGTGATGCTTTGACCTAGGACAGCCTGATATTTCCAGTTTATAGTTACTCATGAAATCTGAGACGAGAGCCAGCACTTGCTTGTGATATGGGTGAACTTCTTCAAAACCTGAGCCTGTCTTACAGCAAACAGGGACTGGGAGGCCTTCAGAAACATGGTACGGCAAAAGCTGTAATGGGTTCAGTAAAGAAATAGAGAAAAAAAAATCAGAGCAATAAGGCTCAAGCAGTGATTTGTTTGGACTTTTGTTACAGTTAGCTTCAAATCAGCAAGCACAACCAAATTGTTAGCAAATCCATTTTAGATATGAGCAACCCTCCAAAATCAGCCCTGCTCTATAGTATCCTCCACATGTGCTAATACACATTCCCTTTTTGACAACACCCAATGCCTGGTAGGAGCTCCTACCTACAACACCTACCTCCTGATAGGAGAAGACTTCATCTCCCAGGACTGCAGGAGCCAGATGATGCCTTTTCCCTTGGCTACCACATAGTGCCCCTGTAACAAAACCTGTGCTGCAAACCACTCTATCCAACTACTTCTGATCACCAAATTGTGTACCCTCTGGGCAGCCCAGTGGAGATATGGGCACCGTGCCTGGGCACTGACCAGGGCACAGCGAGTTTTAACACTCCAGCAAAGGTCCTGTAGGAAACCTCTTTCCAAAGCTGCAGGTCCCCTGACTTTGTCTGAGAGATGGGGATGTAGAGATGCTGCTGTCTGCAAGGGAGCTCCAGGCTCCCTCTGGGCTAAAGAGGTCACAATGATCTCCCTATAGCACATGGTCTTTTGAAAGTATCACAGGATCAATCCTGGTGCTGGAAACTGGTAGGCAGAGTGAGCTAGGTCAAAGGGTATGGCATGTTTGGTACCCAGATGCCATGTGTCAGTGGCAGGAGGAAGCCTAGAAGGTGGGAACCACCACCAAAACCCTCCGAACATGGTGGAAGTCACTTCTTTTGTCCCAGGCTTCTGCAGTGGCCTTGTGCTTTCAAACTATTTATGTTCCCTGGCTCTTGCCTCCCCATGAATTACCTATCAGCCAGGGCAGACCCTCCAAAGCAAATAGGAAGCTCAAGGGCTGGTTTCCCATTTTATTGTGGGAATCTGGGGCTATTTTGACTTCCAAGACCACAACCTGTCTCCAGCCATTGCTATCCTGGCAGAATTGTGCCCAGAAAAGCATGCTTAGTTTAAAAGCCAAGTGCCAACATCCCAAGCCAGTTGTTTGGACTAAATGAAAGGTTTTCATAAAAAAAATCAGTCTGACTTAAATTCCACCCCACTTCCCCAGGAGATTGCTCCCTATCTGGTTGCCTTCTGAAGGTGGGAGCAAAGGCTTCACAGTGAGTCATCTTTTACTTTGTATACCCCAGCAGTGCTATTACTGCTTTCATGTGGGTCTCCAGGAACCATGAGGGTGGTTGTGGGTTGGAAAAGAGGCTGTGAAAAAGGCATCAGCCACGTGGAGGGGTTTTATGACGATTGCATTGCTGGGAGGCGGGATGACACACCAATGAGGCATCTCCAGATATATTGCCTTCTCCAAGATGGCTCTGACTTGGGGCTCTACCTGCACAAGTGAGGTCTCCACCAGGGATTAGGGTGGGAGCTCTTGAAGTACCGCAGTGACTCAGGGAAATGGGAGATGATGCTCAGGCAAGTCAGTTAGGGAGCAACAGCAGTACTCAGCCTGCCCAATTGAGCCTGAAGCCCTTGCGCTGACTCCCTGGAAACTGAGGTTCACCCAGAAAGGGACAGTGAAATGGTTTTAAGAAACAGCAGTTGCAGGCACTCATCACCTCTGGTGACAGGAGCCCTGAAGTGGGACCCAGCAAGTCTGGCCTGAAATAATTCCCCAATTCCAACACTAAGGTTTCTTGGAAGGAAAGCAGCTTTCCTCTAAACGTCCCTTTTAGGGATGTCTGCTGTTCATTGTTAGATTTTTCTCTCTCCTTATATCAGACAGTCTATCTATGGAAAACATCTTTTTCTTTTTCATTTTTTTCCCCCTTTGGATTAGGTTAGTGGAGTAGAGGTTGCTCCAGTCTGGCATCTCTTGTGGTTACTGTGCTTGTTTTGACTAAAAAACACCTGTGTGATCTGTACATATTTGAAATGGTTGCCTTTAATACAAGTAAAAATAAAAGAAATCTAAACAAAAATCTACTCACTGTACTTCCAAGCAAAAAAACCAAGCAAAAAAACCAAGCAAACAAACAAACCCCAAAACTACCTTCTTCTGCCTGAAAAAGATCTACCTGGTAGACCGAGATGTCTCAGCAAGAGACCCACCTGGAAAAATAAAAGGAGGACTGGCAGGCAGATTTGAGCCAGGGATGCAATTTCCATTGCTGTAGTTACACTTACTAATCATCAATCATGTCCAGGTATTTGTGTAGCTACAGAGGCTCACTGCAGCCACCTCTCATGACAAGGGATGCCCTAAACTGGGGCCTTCCAAGATCAAGAGCATTATTTCCACTCATTTTTATGTTGTCTCATCAAACATTTGTTCATTTAGGTGATTTAACTACTCTCTGGCTACCATGGCATAAGCACCATGTCCTTGCACTCAGCCCAGATACAGGCAGAGGGTCTGTTGCAGGGTGAGGAAGGGCCATGCATTGCACATGCGCAATGTCACAGGAATGGAGGAGCCACCTTCAGCTCGTATGGGTCAAGGCATTAGGGGGTTGATTGTATGGGCTGCACCCCGTGAGCTTCACCAGGGGTGGCTGATGGTGTGTATATCCACCTATGGATTATGCAGGGAAAGGTTCGTGGGGGGTCTCCCTTGGCTGTAGCGATATCTTGCTTTGCAGATTTCTTTAAACTGTGGGGAAGTTGAATTAGGTGAGGAATTCCACAATTTCTTAGCTTTTCAAATAACATGTCCACGATATCACCCAGTCTGACTCGCGCTCCCACCTGCCTTGGGAATTCAGTTAACCCCTTGCCTCTTGACTTCGGGGCTTGCATGGAGGCTTCATGGAGGTCCTGTTTGGAGCTTGTTATCTACAGCTGATGAACAGGCAGGGACTCAAGTGGCACCACCAAAGTGGTGCCAGAAATAGGGGGTAGCATCTGAATCACCTGCCATTTGGCTCTACCTACTTAGCCAAGCACTCTCTTCCCCCTCAGCACAAAAATACATGTGTACACACACACGCCTGCACATGCTATGCAGGCATACCACCTGCTGTTTTGAAAAGATACATGCATTTCTTTTGGTGGGGGTTACCTTCCTAGTAATTAGTCATTAGCTTAGCAGTCCAAAGGATCCTCTCCTGTCATGTCTCCTGCTTCAGGGGCACTGGGATCTCTACAAAACCTTTGCTTCTCCTACCAGACCCTCTCTCCTCACCCTACCCCCAAACTGCACTATACCTGCTTGCCCTGCAGCACTACTTGGAGATGCCAACCCCATCTATACACCTGTCCTTGGAGGTTAAATAGCTCCCATGGCCAACAGGAGACATAGAGATGAGGCGTGTGTGATCCCAGGTGGAACCACAGGCAAGCAGGAAGCCCAAAGCAGTCCCCATGCACTTTCCCCCAACCCTCCACCCACTGTCCCCATGTGAGAAACCCTGGAAGCCTTCTGCCAGGAAGCCTTCTTCCAGGCCCAAGCCCACTCTGGCTGTGGCCTGGCTTGGGGCGCAGTCCCCACCTCGGCTGCCTGTGCTCTGCCAGCACCACACCACACTATCACCACACTCGGTGGATTTTTCAGCAGTGCAGTATAAACATTTCTAGTGAAGTGCACTTAATGTAAGTTGCTTTGCCAAGTGCTGTTGCCTCCCTTCCTTCATTATGATTACAAGAGTGTTTTGTTTAAGCAAGAAAACAAATTGCCCACACATCCTACCTCCCCGTGGGCATCCATCACCCATGGCAAGAACATGGTCTGGAGGGGATGCTGGCAGCACTGGTAGGCACAGTGTGTCCCTGTGTCACCTGCTTCAGGAACGGGAAAGACCAGAGGGTGCAAACACTGGGGACATTATTGCAGACTCCTGTACACGCACTGCCAGCCATAGGTATTGAAAGTCCCAGCCCCTAAGGGAATGAAGCAACAGTGGACAGAGCTGTCCTGAGCTGATGATGGGGATGCAAACCAGAGAGAAATTAAGATGATATATGGATGCAGTGGCAGAAAAAGGCTACACCTGGGGTATGGAAGCCCTGTGTGAGTCCACACTGCCCCTTCTCTGCACATCCATAGCCACTTTCCCTTGGGACCACAGCCCCTTTGAGGTCTTCACTGCTCAGCTCAGACTGCTGAGCACCAGTGGCTGGGCCTGGTAGCCCATTCATCCTGCCCAAAAACCTTCTGGACTGAAGGAATGAAGGGGTGACCCCCACCACTGCAGGCAACCAGAGGTGAAGACAGGGGTCCTGATAAGGGGTGAAGCACTGGCCTGGGGTAGATGCTGCCACCTAACCTTCTGGCCAAAGACAATGAGAGCTGTGAACAAAGACCTGCACTGAAGCACAGCAGTAATGCAAAAAGAAGAAGAAGAAGAAGAAAAAAAAAACAGAGGAAGAAATGCCTGAAAGATACATAGCTGGGATTCCTGAACCCCTCAGAGGTATTTGGGCTTAGCCAACAGGCTCGGGTTTTTTTTCAAAGCCATTAATTTCACAACAGAGATGTATCTACACCACTCCACCTCTCCACAGCAAATAATGGCCCCGTGTATATTCCCTAAAATGCATCATGCTCTGTGCTCAGTGCCATTGCTCTCTCAGGCTCTTGGAAAAATAGCCCATCACAAGGTGGTATTTCCAGCTGGCTCTTCCATCTGATTTTCTGCAGTCTTGAATAGGTGCTCAAAATGTGCACCTCCAAGGGGTGCATCTGAAATACATGAGCTGCATCAGTAGCAAATGCTAGAGGACACAGCAGAGGGTTGGAAATACCATCCTGCACACCTGGGCAGCTTTGCTGAGTGAGCCAACTGCATGATGAGGCAGTCATAAGGGGAAGCTCTCCAAGAGTCTTTACCAAGTTATAATCAGTGCAAGGACTGCATCCATTCCCAGCATGACCCATCACAGGCATTTCCACCAGCCATTCAGTGATGGCTGCTCTGTTGAAGCTGCTGGAGAGGACCTCAGCAACAACTGCTGTATCTCTTTTTTGTTTTTGAGGAAGAAGAATTTATTAAGAGCTCACCTGCTTTTGCTTTTGAATCCAGCATCACGCAACCAGACTGACTGGTTCATACTGATGCTCCTGGGAGCAAGATTAAACAGTTTTAAGAGTGAACTCTGAGTTTTCCAAGTGAGGGCAGAGCAAAGCAGTATGTGAGGGTGGTGGTGGGAGTGAGCGGCTGAGTGGTACTTAGTTGCCAGCTGGGATTAAACTCTAACAAAGTGCCATGCTACCCTTAGCGGGCATGGTGTGCTTCCACTCAGAGGCGAGTGGCATCCCTGCAGCCCACCTTTCCACTGCTCAGCTCCTCGCTGGGAGACATGATGATGCCTGCTAACACTGCCATACTAGAGCATACTCATTAGGCTGTCCTTGCAGGAGGACAGCTATGCAGCACAGCCTTCACCCCAAATTGATTCTAGTCAGAAAGGTTTCCCACTGCCTCCTGCAGTGCATTTCATTCACAAGCTGTTTTGGCTCAGAGCTTGCTCCGTAGACAGACCCATATTTGTACAATGCTATAAAGAACTAAATTCATCTCCTGGTGCTTGGAAGAACTAATTGTACCTGCTGGAGATCTTATTGGTCCTTAAACAAGCTTGGACCTCTTCTTCCCCATGACATTCCAATAAGTGTTTTCATGGAAATGCTTCTAAAAAAATAACAAAAACAGGAAATGGTGATGTACTTAGCTGTTAATATAGGCACAGACCCATCTTCCTTCTCTGCTACTGTATTTGTTGCACATTTCTGACACAAAAAATCAGACAAAACTTGGAGACTTCCAGGCTCCCTCTGCAATGAGAAGAAGCTGGGAGGAGGGCGGGCATTCCTCCTTATCTACCCTATTCCACCTTTCTCCAAAAACCCTTCTGGGAAGCTGTTAGCTGAGCAGGAGTAAACTTTGGCAATCAGGGATGACCCAGAGTTGTTTGCTGTTGAACAGGTCATGGGGAGAAAGGTAATACTTCCCTCCCTTTCTGGGATCATCTGACCCTGGGACCCCTTGGCCTGCTTCTTTTGTGCCATGCTGCAGACAGCATCCCAACAAGCAGACTCACTACATTTCACTTGCTGAATGTCATTTTTACTTGCGCAATTCTTACCTCACACTTGGACACCATGACACCACCCTACCTCTTGAGCCTCTTGAGTCAAGTGAGACTGCTCAGGCTGGAGCTTTTCTCTGATTGCTGGGGAGGTTGAATTTTAAAAGATGCTACAAGAATACCAAGTCTGTCTAGCCCACAAAAATGCATAGTTTGTCTTCCACATAAACAGGGGTGAAAACACCCGTGCCTTTTACCGCTGTCACAAATTCCTCTGGCATGGTGTAATAACTTACCTTGGAATAACTTCATTTGTGCTATGCTCAGCACCTGCCAGGTCCTCAGGATGCATCTGCCAACACCCCTCCTGAACTCCGAAGTCCAACAAGTGCTCCAAGGAATTGTTAAACCTGGGCAGGAGTTGCTACAAGAATCCCTTTTTCACTCTGAACATCCTCTGCTGATACATAAGGGCATCCTGCTTTTCCACTGCCCTTATAACAATCCTGCAGCAGAGACCCTCTGGGTTACAAGTGTGGCCCCAAAATGCTCTCCCGACCCAGGGGTGACAGAAGCCCTGAGCAGACCTGCCCAGACTTTGATCTTGTTTGCTCCTTGTTGACTAGGGGCCCAGGTGAATTATTTCTCCCACACTTAGTTCTCTGACTTCAATTTCACACAGGGACCTTCTATATATCACATCCCCTTTTGCCAATGAATCTCTCCTGTTCCAACAGTTTAGTGTGCCCAGAATCAATATATTTTAGCAGCATGCAAGGACACAGTGTTATTGCCAGGCTCCTGAGTTGTACAAAACAAAAGGTATCGCTTTCTTAATGCCACTGAAAAATCCTCTGGGCCAAGTACAATTGTTCCTCTGCCATTAAACAGCTGTATATAGGACTCCGGCTAACCACTCTCCATTCTCACTAGGGATGACTTTTTCTCCTGGTCTTCAATGACAGGAGACCCAAACCCAGGGACCACCCTCACCCTCCTTTTGTTTGCTCTTTGACATCAACCTGAAGTGTCCGGATCTGTTGAGCACACCAGGAAAGCAGTCTAATTTCTCCTGACTGTCCTCACTCTTGACATATGAGACAATAAGGTGCTTTACAAACTGGGGTACCTTTGTAATACTGTAGGTACCTGAACCAAGGACCTCAAAGCTCCATTCAGCTCATCCTGACATCTGTGGCATAATTGTGAAATAAGCCAAACGAGCATCATGGGGTGTCTTGGTTGAGCTGGGATTAGGTGACCTCTTCCCTCTTTGGATTATAGGTGGAGAGAAAAGAAACAGTCATGTAAATGTCCCCATCCCTGAAGGCATCTGCCTGGCTCAGCTCCCCAGCAGCATTGCTAACATCCACCCTGGCCCACAACCACTGCAGTTCTGCAGCTATTTACATTCCTCTGCCTTTGCTGAAGCTCACATCCTTGCCTACAAGGTCCGGGCTGGCTCAAGCCTTCCTGTTCTTCCCCCTTTCCCTGGAAAGCTTTCCGGCTCACTGCCTTGTGTTGGTGGCCACCCACGATCCTCTTTGATCAGCTCAGACGGGCAGTGCCATCAGGGACCTTTGCAGTCTGTCTGGACACTTCCACAGCCGCTGCAGCAGCAGAAGCTTTCTCTCGAAGTCGCAGGCATCCCCTGGTTGGTTTAGGGCACCTTTCAGATGTTGCTTTTATTCCAGCTCCTGCTTATGTTCCATTTAGTTTCAGCTTGCTTTGGCTGACTTTGCTTTGTGAATGCTGTCCTTGCTCCTTGTGAATTTAATGGGAACCCACAACCATTGTTTCTCTACAATTTCTCTCCCAAACTGTGCTGATGATCATGGAGGTCTGACAACTGCAAGACATGGTGGGCTATTTTTACTGCATTTCCAATGTTTTCAGGTGATGCTTTGCTACAGCCCATCTACTTTCAAACCAAAATGCTTCCCGGGGTGATGTGTTTTGGCAAGCCCCTGGTGGTCAGTGCTGTGATCCAGAAGCCTTGCTCTCCCTCTTTCTGACTTCCTGTCCTTAGGTTAGCCACGTCCTTGGCTTTATTGGTACTCCTGATTTCCTTCACAAGTCCTCCTTGCAGGCAGTGCCAGGGGCTGGAGTTTGGGGTGGAGGCAGCTATTGTTCCAGCTATCTGCAGTGTAATGTTCCTTATGACTGTATTAAATGAAGGGCGGAGGTCACACATCCCTAGCTTAAATTAGGTTTAGGCTGACCTTTAACAATATTACTCTCGTGGATCCTCTCATAACTCACCGAATAAACTCCCAGAGGGTTTTACCACCTCCCTCTTCCTACTGTAAGGATGCCCGAGGCTTAATGTGCTTCTCTCTAATTTCACTTTGATTTCTAATCCTACCCCCTTCTCACCCTTCTCCCTGCCAAATACAGATATATTCACTCCTTTAAAGGTGGGGGAAAAGAACCTGTTCCTTTTCTCTTCTGGGCCACAGATCTTTCTTTTGTGTCTCTTTCTTCCCTTCCCCGCCCCCCTCCTCTTTCTTGACACAATGCACTATTTATTTGCACTGAAGGATAACTAAGAAGCAATTAAAAGATCAAAAGGCACAAACACAAGTAGATCCAGTGGCAACTTGTGGGGTTTATTTTGCTGCTGCTGTTGCTGCAGCAGCTTCACCAAACTGCTGCCTTGTTTTTCGCCGAGACACCTCTCTTGTTGGGTTGCTTCTTCCTCCAAGGCGACTTTTTTATGATCGCTATTTTTCACCCCCATTGTTTGCTATTGCAGTTGTTTACTGGAAAATCAGTTGTTTTTCTCAGGGAGATTAACCCTCCAAGCTTTCTTTTGTCTACTCTTAGGAGGTCCTTGTGGTGAGCTGGGGGAAGGGAAAGGAGCTGGGCTCCTTAGCCATTAACAGTAGCTTACAGCCCTGCTTACCCCCCTGACAAGGTTGGGTCCTTCCCTTTGATAGAGTTTTGCTTTTGCACTGAGGAAAGGTGGTTAATCTTTGCTAAGGAGACCAGCTCTGCTGAGCGGTTTGAGGACCCACCATCAGGGTTTACTAAGTGTGGGCATCTAGGAGAAACTCCTAAAGCCCAAGGTAAGCATTGATGGAGATGCCTCTTTTCAGGAGAAGTCTAGAGCTTCGGCACTTGCCAACAGATGCTCAGTCTCCTTAATGGCCAGGCCACTTCTTTACATACTTAAATATCAGTGTAGGAACTGAGACTCGATGCCTGTTTGAGTGTGGTGTGCACAGAACCGTTTCTTCAGCATCACCTCTCTCTCCCGGGTGTGCCGATGTTTCAGTCAAAGCCAGCAGCCGTGATACCAGGTCTGCTGGGTATGATACCCAGTGGCACAGCCTGGAGAAGCACAGCCCAGAGGACAGCTCAGAGAACAGAAGGATGTCCAAAGCCTAGTGAGAAAGGTCATGTCCTGCACACATTTTCTTGGGCATGTTTAGGGCAATTCATGTTTGGACATGTTCAGAGATGCACCAAGCCCCCATCCTTGACAGAAAAAAGGGCAAACTTGGAAAAAGGAGAAAAAAATGTTTTGCTTATTGCACTGGCTGCTGTACCCTTGCCCTTTCACGCCGCTAATTATGGCAAGTGCTGCCCAAGGTGGACCAACCTGCTGATCAGTTTCAGGCAGCTTCACCCCTCTCAACACAAGGATGGTGTATGCCCCTGCAGAGGAGCACCACCAAGTAGTAGTGAAGCTGTGGGCACTGGGGTGCTGGCAAGAGCTGTAAGTGGGGTCCCTTCCCTTGGAACAGCTGCTTATCCAGTGGGGCAGATTGGAGGGCAGGTCTTTGGGAGAAGGTGAGTTTTGCTTAATGCAGCACAATGTGATTGCTATGCAGCACGGGCAGAGAGCAGCGGGAGCGCGTTCAGCCCGCGCGCTGCTGTACACGCACGGTGAAGTCTGGGAAAAGTCCCCTTGCCTTAAAGGCAACTGTGCTCGCTTGCAGAAGCCCGCGGGAAGCAGAGGTGAACAGGAACCTCTCCCGCTAAGGTGCTCTGAGGGGTGCAAACCCGAGCGCTGCTGCCCTGCGGAGGGGCAGTGTCCATGCTGTCCGCACGGACACAAACGGGTGGATGCAGGGGCTCGCTGCTGCCGCTGCCTTCCTGCACTGGGACACTTAGCGCGGGACAGGCGTGCACGCCCAGGAGAGCCCTGCGGCCGGCACCCCTGAATGGCTGTGCGTTCACCGGGAAGCCCTTCGGAGCAGCTCGGGGCCAGTACGGGGCAGGACGGAGGGTGCGGACACCTGTGACCTCTGCGCACCTAGAGAGTCCTGGGAGCGGGACGGGCAGAGCAGTCCCCCGCTGTACCCTCTCATCTTCCTCCCCCCCCCCGGGCTTGGGGCTCACTAGAGGCGGCTCTTGGTCAGCGAGAGGCTCTCAGAGTGTGCCCCTCAGCATCTGGGGCATGGGCTAGGAGCGCAGCCCCCACCTCCTCCCCTCACCTGTGGGGATGGCGGGGGATGCTCTTAGCCTCCCCTTCCCCTCCACCCTCCGGGACCAGCCGGAGTGGGTCGAAGCCCCCACCCGGGAGCAACCCGCGGAGAAACCGTGCGGCAGAAACTTTCTGTCCCTTCTTCCCTCCCCGAGCTGGACTCCGGAGGGTTACGAGGGAGAAGGAGGGAAGAAAGGAAGGGAGGGAGGGAAGAGAGGGGGTTAGACCGCTCTGCAACATTATTGGCTGCGTGGCCGGGCTGGTGCTCGCTGGGGACGATAGAGCATGCCCATTGGGGGGGTATAAAAAGGGGGCAGACGGAGCGCCCTGCCTGTCTCCTCGCTCGTGGGGCAGCCAGCCGGGAGCAGCGGGCAGTTAGACAGCCAGGCCCTCCGCCCCAGCCAGGGGGACGTAGCCAGTAAACACAAAAGTGAGAGCCACCCAAGGGGCAGCCGAGGCAGGAAGAGAGAAAGAGAAGGG
>NDXB01021330.1:163413-179986 GCA_002631895.1 Agapornis roseicollis
GGAGGGGAGTGGGTGGGGAAGGCAGAAAAAAACAGCGCAATTGCAAATGATTGACTTTACTTTTTTTTCCCTTTTCATGTGTCTTTTTTTAAAAGAAACCTAGTTTTTATTTTTTAAAAAGAGAAGTAAAAGCTTTCCTGGATGCTTTGTACCAAAAAAGAAAAAAAAAATAAAAAAGAAAGAAAATCTGTTTAAGCAAATAAATATCCATCCAGAATATGAAGCCTGACTTTTTCTTTTGCTTTTCATTTATTTTTGCTGCTGGGGTGAGAGCTGGGTGGGAAGAAGGCCACGCTGAGTGCTGCTCTTTGTGGAGGAGCAGAGTGTGTGGCAGCTTCTCTTTTTCAGGGCTCAAACCTGCAACAGAGGGTGATGTGCCCTTAAAAACAGCCATGAAATCTCAATCCCATAGCAGATGTCCCGCTGAACCCACTGAGATAAATAAGTGCTCGGTGACTCTTGGTCAGATTTCGGGGGTGTTTCCCAGTAGTTGTTGGTATTTGCTTAGCTTTTACTGGTTTGGGCTGTTCCCAGATACCCTAAAACTGGACAGGAGCTGAAGATGTGCCAAAGACAAATAGAACAAAAAAAATGTATCTAGTTGGGTTTCATAGTAGAGAGCGCTTCTCTGGTTTCTTGGGGTTGATATAAGCCTCTCTTAAGTTTTCAGTGACGCTCGTGCTGCTTTTTATCATATGGAACCATCATGCACAAATGGGAGGTAAAATACTACAGTTCCAAGCTGTTAGTAGAAAAACCAATGGGCAAAACAGTGCCCAAGCATCCCTAATCCCCCAGATCAGGACAGTCCATCTGGTGTGACCAAGACCTCAAGTGTCACTGTGGGGTAAGGGACATGAGTAAGGACTTCACGAAGCCCAACCTCCTGCCCCAGATGACTTTTCCACCTCAAAAGTGGAGTTGCTGACTTAGGCACTTAAAAATAAATGTTTTACACCAGTTTCCTTTAAAAACATCGCAATAAGCAAAACAATCTTTTTTTCTCAGAATCTGGAATTTTTGTGGTTGGTCAGGAGATGCAGGGCTGGCTTCTGCCTTTGGACATGTGTTTCATTGCAGGTGGAGAAAGGATGTGTCTGCTTTCCTGTCCCTGTCCTGTCACCTACTGCAGATCTTTGGTTTTCTTTGTGCTGAAAGATGTCCCTGTGAAGGGTGAGGACCGAATTCATCGCAGCTTCTGGTAGCCACTGCTGGAAATTTTGCCTTTGGAGGCTTTCTTTGCTGTGTAAACCGCTATCATGGGGGACATTTAGAGATGATAAAACCAAAACTAAATCTCTTGCCTGCATACCCCAAGGAACAAAGCAGCAATGCTGGAAGCACCATAAGGATGATGATGCTGTTTCCAAGCACAGCTCATCTTTAACACTGTTTTCTGTCTTATCCTGTTGTGGGTCACTATGGGGCCAGATCAGAGCAGTTCATTTCTTTTTTGATACCAGGAGACTGTTCGAAATATGCCATCCTGCCTTTTGGCTTGGCAGGGACTGCCTTCACTTGCAACGAAAGACTCAAGCAGCCACAGGGACCGCTGAGCCTGGTCCTGGCCAGTGGGTGGAAAATGGGGTGAAACCGGACCTTGGCTTCAGCTCAAGTTTATCCTGTTGCCTGCAAAACCTCTTTGCATGTTAGCAGATAAATCATAGTCTTAGCCTGAAAATCTCAGACTGCAGGCTTGAGAACAAACCCAAGATACCATGTTTGCTCAGATGGCTGGGCAGAATTGACTCTGATCTTTGTTATGATGCCTCTACACACAGATACAGCTCCAGCTGCTTAGCTGCTGCATTGCAGAAGCATGGGAAGCTGCAGTAGCTTCCAGCATTAACCCCTGGGGATGGACACCTGGAAGGTCTGGACACTCAACAAACTTCCACATTCAGCCTAGCTGGTCCAAGAACTTCCACATGCTGCTCTGCTGATATACAAGAAGATGGGGAGGCAAAGGAAAATTTCAGCAGAGAAGTCCTAAAATGACACCTAAGAGTCCCAGAAAAGACTGTGAAAGTCAGCCCCTCGCCCTAGCCCAGCCCTAGATCTGGCCCCTGGGTCTCAGTATTGGCATGTAGCTCTGCAGGGAGCAAAGGCCAAATTTTTTGTCATAAAGCATCTCTTCAGAGATGATGCACACAAGGATACTGGGAAAGAGGGAAAGTGCAACTTGCTGTAATGAAGTGGACAGAGTCTTTTCAAGATCTGTAGATCAGTGTCTCTGGATAGGGGCAGATACAGGGGGAAAAACCCCACAAACCAATGCACACTTTTCCCTTCTTTTTGCCTTCTACAGCATTTTTTAGCATTATTTTATTTTATTTTATTTATCTTTTATTCCAGAAAGTAGCTGAGTGTTTTCCCAGATTTCAGTGAGTCATACTAGTGCCATGAAGATGGACTGAGCCTCCAAATTGGTTCCTGTATCTTGGTATCTCATAGCAGCTTCATCCCTTTCATTCCGCCTGCTCTCAAAACATTGTTTTTTCAGTGATGTACCTGCACTAAATGAAGGGAAGAGCCATGTTTGTTGTTTTTTAAAATATACCTGATTTCCCTGTTGCATGTATTATTGTCCACTGATGTTTACATGGCTGTGGGGAGGCCTGGGAAAGGTATTAATGTATCTGAGGTTATTTCATTTGTGTACACTCAACAGTAGGTAAGACTCAGATGGTTTTTGCATGTATTGCACTTCTCATTTGTAATGCAGTATCTGTCAATAAAACAAAGCAGCTATAACAACCTTCTGGCATCTGGTATCTTTTTTTTTTTTTCCTCACTTTAAGAGCAAGAGAGCTGTAAAACACCTTGAGGCTGGGATAGCACAGCAATTCCACAGCTCCCAGTGCAGGCAATGGGGGACCCCCAGTTTGCAAAGACAGACACACCCTGTGTCCTATCTGTCATTGCCACTGAGGGACAGGGAGTAGCTCTTACGCCTTCAGGGCACTGAGAGTGCTCTGGCTGTCAGGGGGCAGTGTGTTGTGGGAGACACAACTTCAACCTTGCAGAAAGGCAGAGGTCCTCGCAGGAATCTTGGCCCACTTCACTGCTACACGCCCAGCTCCACATGTCCCAAGGAATGTTCATTCAAATCATGTCAGCATTTGCAGAAAGCCCTGCCAGAGTCTCTTTCCTTGTCTTCTTCTTCTATCTTCCATCCAACAGTGGACTGAAAGCTGAGGTTTCCAACCTGCCAGGCTCTGGCTCAGCAGCAAGCAATAGCCTGGAGGCAGGAAATTTCTGAACTAGAGCGGTTTTTGGCTTGGGCAGCATGGGAGGTCAAACTTGACACTCCAAATGGGCTGGTTTTGTCTTAATCTGGCTGTTTGCAGCCCTGGGTTTGGGTTTCCGGGACAGGCAGAGCGTGCAGCAGTGATTGGAGGTGGGCAATCCACTGTAGAGCATCCATTCCCATGTGTGTTCTCCAAAGAGCAACATGGCAAGCAGCATTGGCTGGAAAGAAGCATATCATGGTTTCAGATGGAAAAAAAATACTATTCAAAATACCTGAGTAATTGACAGATAGCAGGAAGAGACAAGTGCTGAACTTACACTTTGTCACCGGCAATAGATCATCTCTTTCACTTTACAAAATTACTAGAGATAAATTTGGCTTGTACTGATTTTCAGAGCCCTCACATCTATTTCATGAACGTGTTTGTGCTTCATTGCTGGCCAGCTTTAGGAAGAGCAGAGCTCACAATTTGGGACAGTGAGATGAAATCATAAAGCAAAGTATTTTCATGCTTTTCCTTGGGAGAAGTGCTGGGACAATCTCTGTGCCTCCCTGTCCTCCTGCCAGTTTGTTTAGATGAAGTCCATGCTGTAAAAGACCACAAGCTTCAGCTGTGTCAGACTTGAAAGGAACTCATTTAGGAGGGCAGTCAGGACCTGGGGATCTCGCTATAAAGCTTGTTATTGGAAACAAAGATTATTAAAGAAATTAATAATGTATTAATAGAGATCTCCCCCAAAGCACACAGGTTTCTTGTCTCATTGACTCTACTGGAAGGCCAATGGTGTCTTATCACATTTAGTGGCTACAAACCATCTCCTGATGACCAGATGAAGCCGTCCTGATATCTGTTCTAATGTCAGCCCTGTCTTTTGTGTTCTATTCATAGGTGAAGGAACCATTTCCTTCATTTCACCAAGGTGCTATTCCAAGCTCGGCCAGCATTTTGGATACAATTTTCTTAAGCTCCATGTGAGAAGAACAGGGGCCTCTAATGGTGCCCCTCCAACTTCTGGGACAAAATATCCCTCATCCCCCCCTCACAAAAAAAAATAAAAAAAATTTAAAAATCACGAGGAACAGGAATTTTGGGTGCTTGGGTTTCCCATCTCAAGCCAGAAGGGCACACTGATAATGGTAATCTTTGTTTTCTTCACAGCTGGGGCATTGCTGCAAAGGGAGGGAGGCAATTAAGAGAATATTAAGACTTCATCTTCCAAGACATTGTTGCTTCTGTTCCTCCTCCCGCTCCCCTCTGTTCCCCATGCTTAGCAAAGTAAGTGGCAGGAGTATTATTTCTCAAGGCCTACACTGACGTCAATACGCAGGGTATTTATTTATGAAATTGAATCTAACAGTGGGGGAGAGAGGAGCGGAGGAAGATGGACGCGCAGACCTAGCAGCTGCCAAGTTATAATAGAGCAGCAACCTCCCAGTATTTTTCTACCTTCTTTCTGGGGGAGGGATGCAGTGCCCAGAGCTTCAGAGGCCCAGGGAAAGCGAGACAGACAGAAAAGGCAGGCTAGCATTGAGAGCAAAGGTATGGTAAGGGGAGAACCTAAACAAGATAAATAGCCTGTTTCTGGTTCTGGGATATTTAGGTTCAGTGCTTGTGCAGAGAGGTTAGCACTGCAGACACTTGCCTTCAGGCAGACTCTTGAAGCTCTTTCCTCTCAACCTCATTGGTATTTACAAATTGGTATTTAAAAACCAGAGGGAAATTCCAGCCAAACAAATCATTTCTCCTTTTGTTGACCCATTCTTGCTCCCTGTTTCACACTCAGGCAGCAAAACAGCTGTCTGGGAAGCCCTGTACTGAAGTTAACATGAAGATTAAATTATCCCATGCAGTCAACGAGAAACAGTTTGTCCATTGATGTTACCATATGCAGAAGCATAGAAAGATGAAGCTCAGAAGAATAGTTTCTTTTCTTTCCCAAGAAGATTACAAGCCCCAGTGAGAGCACCCAAACTGGGGAGGAAATCCTGAGGAGCCTGAGGAGCACAGATGACCATAACAACATAATGCCTTGCAGGTTCTCACAGGTGTTGGAAGAAAGTGCCTTTGGGCAGTCCTCACCATCCTGGAAGTCATGTATGCATATGCACTCCTTCAGGGATGGAGGCTGAGGAGGACAACTTTTGACTTTGCCTCACCAGCTTGTAAACATAGGTAGGTCTGGGCAGGGGCAGGAGGCACAGTGAATATGGAAATCAAATTCCCTCTCTTTAACCCTCTGGGCCCCTCCAGGCTTATTGCTGGGAAGCCTTCTCTGCACAGCTCCTCTCCCAGCTGGAGGAAAGCCTATTACACAGCATGATGTGCAGCTGAAGGAGCCCAAGTTTGTTGTCTCTGCCTTTCCTGGGATTCCCTTGCTGACTTCCCATTACCATGCACAAAGAGGAGGTGATGCCCTGGGTGAATTCCTCCCTGCAAAGGCTCTGTTCATACCCTTGAAAACAGTGTCAAGGTGTCAGCCAGCTCAAAGCTTATTGTTTCTTCAAAATAAGGGAAGAAAGACATGTTCTGGAGATCTGTTTACAAGTCAGACTATCTCCAGTTATATAATGGCACAAGCCTGACTGCCAGCAAATTGTTGTTCTGAGCCAGGGAAGACAATCGGATTGCCTTTCAGGGCAGCCAGCATGCACAATGCAGGCTTTGTGCCACCCTGCCACCAGCCCCAGCATGTGCAAGCAAGCCTGGCTCACCCATCGTCTTTGGAGGAAGATGCGTAGAGAGAAAGGAAAAGCCACTGGCTGCACTCACACTTCAGTGGGTACCCCCACATGCAGGCAGGGATCTCTGTAGAGGGCTGGGGCCGCCACAGATGGAGACTGTCTGCAAGCACTTTCCTGTCCCAGCAGTGAAGGGATGATGGTAAATTGGTCATTACGCTGCAGGGCAGAGACAGCGCTGACCCCTCTGCTGAAAAAGGGATGGGAAGTTTCGGTGTCTGGCTTCCTGCGCTTCCTGGTGCGCTGACAGATTTAGGCTCTTGCTGAAAGTCCTGGCACTGCCTGCAGAGTCAGTGGAAAATATGTGGTATCTAGAGATGGGAAATACCAAACCCGCTCAGAAATGTGCGGGTGGAAAGGGAAAGGTGGTTTCCGGGTGAACTTGCATTCCTGTCCTCAATGGATATGGATGGGAGCAGGGCTTTGGAAAATTCAGAGTCTGGACTGCTGCAACTCAACTGTTGATGAATGATAGCTGGGTCCTGCTCAGAAACACACCTGAGCCACAATATGCTTCTAATAGGGTTATGCTACCAGAACTATACCTCTGGCTAATGGGGAGGGACCTGCCACTGCTGTCCCATTGACATGGTGGGGCCAGGACATGCCACGGAGCTGCATTTAGAAGGCATCCCTCAGCTCTCCTACACGCAACAGCGGCCTTAGTTTCAGCAGGCAATAATGCATGGAGAGAAAAGATGGTCTGAAATAAAATATCTGATGTCATCAACAGACACAGATTAATTCAGTGAAATTGCTAGTTGCTGTGAGGAGTTAGTGAAAGAAAAACACTGGGAAAAGAACGGCTATCTCTCTGATGAGTAAGGGTACACATAGCTGCATTTCACAGGGGAAGTGTTGATAAACATCACTAAACTCTCATGCTTCAGAGGAGCTGAGTGCTGATAGCCCTGGGGCAAAGGAGACTTCTGCTTGCAGCTTGCTAGGGCACTGCAGCCCACACTGAGCACTTTTACCTTGTCTGAAATGTTGCCACTGGTTTCCTGGGAAGTGGAGTGTTTAATTAAATGCACCACTGCTCTCAACCAGTCAAGAGGTTACTACTTGCCTGAACAAAGGTGCCCATAGACTTTTTTCTGTCAAGAGCATGGCAAGCATCCTTATGGTAGTTACACTGGTTGCAAAAGCTATGTGTAAATATCCACACTGCAGAAATACAGGTGCATCCCCTGCTTGAAGAGCTCCTTCAGTGTTCATGAGGTACACCCGCTCTGAATGTCCAACATACCATTTACTGGATGCTCAACCCATTCATATGTATGTCAGTAAAACCCCAATGGCAATCATGTACTTGCCTAACATACAACACCACCCTCGGCCCAGTCCAGCACAAACAGTTCCCTCTGGAAGTGAGTCACATTTCTTCATCTTTAGAACCACTTCAAGCAATTTATCTTGCAGACTTTCTGACTACATTTACATAAAGTGCATCCTTCCTCCCTTTCTATTCCTGGTTCCATGCATGGGGTTATTTTAGATGGCGTGCTCAGAGATCACTGTGACACACAGACACAGAGCAGAGAGTATGCTATGCTTTTGGTACTTACTCAGCTATGTTTATGCAGGTAGCAGGCCCTTGGTTTCCTTGAGCACTTACAATAGATTTACATGCCAGCACAATGAGAGAAAAGGCTAAGATGCTGGTCACTGCCAGAAACTCTGTAAATTTGTCTACAAAGTGTAGCTTGTATGCATGAATAACATCACAAGACCCCTGGAAGTAAATCTGGGAACATAGGTTACTGGCAAAGCTGGGGAGGTGTAAGAGAGGTTGGGAGAGTGAAGATGCTTCTAGTAATGGCTCATGCACCCGTACAGAACAGTTAGGAACTGTTCCTCCCTGGAATTTAGTTCAGGCTATTAATTATATCCCCATAGCTCTGCCAACGTGTGACACTTACAGCATTAGAGCTGGAACTCAAGCTCTGAGCAAACTGGAGGTTTTCATTCACAACTGCAAGATGCAACAAGATCCTTTGGATTCTGAGGACAAGTGAGGCCATTTATAAAAATAGCCCAAGTCCTTCACAAATTCCACCTTACGGTTTAGTTTTCTTACCAACTCAAACACGTATCTTCAGGTAAAAAAAGCAATGACTGGAAGGTATATGAGAGAGGTTTCTGAACTTGTGGGTGACATGGGAGCCAGAATGGGGTAGGCTGTCTTCCTGTACAAGGGCAGGCAGATTTACATGAAGTTAGAAGGAGGCAAGCTGAAAAACAAACAGAAGGAGGTGGCTCTTCATGCAACAGGTAGAAGATCTGTGGATCTTCTTACCAAAGGATGTTGTGGATATAAGAAGTTTATATGGATTCAAGGAGAGTTCACAGAGAAATCCATTGAGAGTTACTAAATACATAAAAACTGTATCTGGCTCAGGAAGTTCCTGAACTGAAAATAGTTGGAGGCTGGGAGAGCACTGAGGGGAAGTATTGTATAAGTTTGCCCTTGTTGTCACTTCTTCCTAGGCTTCCACTCATGGGCTCTGTTGGGGTCCGGATGTTAGGTTAGACAGACCTCTGGACTGACCTGGTGGAGCCTTTTTTATGTCTTTATGTACCTACATATTAATGAGGGATGGCTTTATCATGTTGCATGGTTACTTCCCAAAGGTCACTATCTTCAAGCATCTTCATCTACTCTACATTTACTGCAGTTCAGGCACCACACACACCTTTTTCCAGGTCGCAGTTGACAGAGCAGCTTATAAGATCGCGCCTGCTGGTAGGCAAATCTGTTGAATAACTGAAGGTTTTTGATGCCTGCCATATGTATCATCCCCAAGAAGGCCATCACTCTGGGGTTTGATGTTATCAAGTGTTTGGCAATAATATTTATCTTGGACACTGCTACCCCTCTTTCCTCCTTGTTGTTCCATTTGTCCCTATCTCAGCAAACAATGTCGAAACTGCTGTGAACTCAGCAGTTTGCAGTAAATTATAATTTTGCTCTGGTCACCAGTTTGCCCACTTTGTTCTGAGTTTGGCTATGGAATTAAGTCCTTTTTGGCATCTGTGTTAAAACACACTGAAGCTGTTGACACAGTGCATGTCTTAGATGAACTGCTTTGGGAATTTATTCATCCTACTTGGGGTATGTTTTGAAGGCTTTATTTGTAGTTACAACAGTCAGAGCCTTTCCCACCCTTCTCTTCCCTGAAAAATAGTATTTGAAAGATAAGTCTTGAATAAAAACTGAGCAGCCTTGTTAGCCTTCCCTTCACATCTTCCCAGTTGCTCCTTTGAGGCTTTCTGTCCTAGGTCTCTTTGAGAAACTGCTGCAAACCAGGAGCAATCAGGATGGCAGGGACCCCTGACAAGGCATTAGGAGAAAATGGTTTGGAAAACAAAAATAAACCCAACAAACCAATCAAAGAAACCAAAACCAAAACCAAAACCAAACCAAAACAACAGCAGGAAAACAACCAAAAAAAAAAAAGGAGAAAAGGTGTACACCTGGAGCCCATAGACCCTGTCCTTTCTTTCAAACAACTAGGAGGCAAAGCAAGCTACACTGAAAGCTATCTTCTGAGATAAATACATCAGTTCAAGATTTTGGGGGCTTCATAGCAAGCCATCTGTTGTGGAAACAGAAAATCTAGCTCTATCGCAGTTCAAAACTTGCTGGGGTTGATGATATCTGATTGTCAGCATGTTTGCAGTACTGCAGGGATTACATGATGCACATCAATTGCCCTAACTTTGCTACCCCTTTTGTCATACCAACTGTGGATCCCACTTGAGGGAGCTTCAAAATTAGCCAAGTGCCACCCAGAGATCTCCAGTAGTGAATTGCTGTTGTGATGGGCAGAGTGGGATTTCTGCCTCCGGTAGCATTCACATTGTTCATATGCTTTTTACTTTTTGCTGCTGCTCACATAATAGGAGGAGCTATTCTTAGCCATAGGGAGCCTAATCTTTAAGAAAATAAAAATCCAAACAACCAAAACACCCTTCTGTGAGCCATTTCCACAACAATAACTTGTAGCAGGGAGGAAAGAGGGTAGGCCAAAATATGTAGCCCTCTTCACCAAATAAGGACCCTTGTAAAGGCAGCCCTGAGTGCTTCAGGGCTTTAGGAAGGACAGGGAGGGCTTTGGAGTGGAAGAGTGAATCAGCATGGCCATCAGGTCACACCCACATGAATAATACCTCTCACTTCCCTTGAATTGTACATCGTGATAAAAAACTAGCTGCCTTTTTTGGTATTCCAGGGTCTGCCTAAGAGCCCGAGAGAAATTAGGTTTCCTGTACCTTAATAGATTAATTTAGTTTGAACTAAAAATGAGGGCATGAGTACTGTCGGGAGCCAAGGGGCCTCAAATGACATGTCTCCCTTTTAGTCTTTTTTTCTGTGTGTGTTTGGTGAGTCTAAACATTGAATAAAATGTGTTTTCTCCGAAATTTTTAAAGTTTACCATTACAAGCAACCCCACTGATTGCATGCAAGTGCATGCATCCCCAAGGTGATGTCTATGCTGCCATCTGCTCAGCTTCTTGAGACCCCATAAAGGCATTTCTGTACCACTGGAGAAATATTAACTCTTTCATTTGTCGTCCTTGAAGTTTTCTGCCTGCTGGTGCCATCAACTCTCCTGACTTCCCTCTGAGCATCTGAAGGAGAACACCCTGGCTCATGTTACCCTTTTATTGTGCCTCATGGCAGGAAAGATGCAGACCCTACACCTTATCTACTAATGGATATTATAGCAGAGATCCTGTGTGAGAACAGGCAAATGAAGCCAGGACAAAACTGTACTTCCAGTAGGGAATCACAAAATCCTCATGTTGGAATGTTATGTTTTTCTTCAGAGACCCATAACAAGTTTCCCTCTCACAGAGGCAATGTGGGTGGGATTTCCATGGTGCCTATGAAGACTACATCTTTATCAGAAGGTAACTCAAGATAAACTTGAGTTTTGGAAAAGTTTTCCATGCCACCTGGTGAGGGCTGCTAAGCATCTTGGGCAATCTGACTGATCTTCCTTACACTTTTAAGCTCTGTCCTGATGAAAGACGTGTTTGCAGTTTTACCATGAGATTAGCTCTGTCCCTTTAGTTTTACAGATATAGGACTGGCAGAAGACTAAAGCGCCCAGTTAAAAATGAACATGTATTATTGCTTGCTTCATTCAGAGGATACTAATTTGAACTTGTAGCACTCAATATAATGAGAAAAAGATGAAAGAAATGTATAGATAATAGGGTTGTCAGAATAAAGTGGTGGTGTCAAAATCATCTTCAGGTCCACCTTAAGATTGACTTCACATCTTAAAAGCAACCAGTTTTAGAAAATTTTCAGTCAAAATTGGTGCCAACTCTGATTCATAGACAAGACTCTACTGCATGAGATCTTTCTGTAGTTTCGACATCTCAAAGGATATAGAAACTGGTAGTCTGACAATATCCTCAAATACCAGAAGGAGTCATAAGGTTTTTCACCATTTTTTTCCTGCCATCTTCTTTTTCACCTGTAAACCCCTGCCATATTCAGCAACTCAGTAATATGTCTGGGAGTGGACAGAAGTCTGTTTTCCTGCCAACCAGAGTCTTAAAATCTTATAAATAAAACCTCATTTTTTGGGTGTGGGATAAACCTCAGTTTTCCCACCAGCTCTGTATTTTGGGATGTGGCACTGGTTAACCTACTGGCTTTATGGCACGGATTTTTCTGTGTTGGTTCTCTTGTTGCTGTTATAAAAATTCCAGTAAGCCGCTCCTGTTATGATTAGTGCCACCAGTCACCCAGTACCACCTGTGAATGACAGAGCACCAGCTAAAGGCTCACCCCAAGTCTTCTCTCAGGTCTGTGTTGTATAGTTATGTATTGACATTGTCTTCTGAGACTAACAAACTCAAACTTTATTCTTAATAAAGTGTTATCTTGTGCTGTTAAGAAATGCACCTTCCCCAGTGCACTGCTATGCTGCATCAACTTACTGCTTTACCCTGTCATAATAAAAGATAAAAACTCCTAGCTTTTGTGCTGCTCCACTAGTTTCCTTGCTTCTGGCCAATATGTTTTTGTGGCCACCCACAGGCTCAGCTGCTAAACCCACAGAGGAAAGGTCCTTCTAAAAGACTTAAGCCCTGGGTCCACAGCAGGAGCCCCTCTGTTGTACCATACTCATTGCCACCACCTCCTCCTCCCAGCCGGCTGGAAGGAGTCCAGAGTTTCTAACTCTCCTGTCCTTCCTTTTTAAAGTGGAATTTCAAGGAACCGTGTCAAGCCAACAGTTTGGGCCAAAAAAAACCCAAAAAACCCAACCAACCAACCAAGAAAACAAAAGAACAAAACAAAACAAAAAACCCCCAACAAAACCACAACACACAAAAACAATACCCAAAAAAACAACCCACAGAAAAAACAACCATCAGGAACATCCTGGAATTTCCTAGTGATTGCTGATGGCAGATGAAAGTCAATGAAGATCAGCATCAATGATTACGATGCTTAATGTCTCTTTCTATATGAATACTACCAAAGGAGGAGAGTTGTGTGCCTTGAGAGAGCAGCATTCCTTTGTCTTGCTGATCTGCCCCTCACACAGACCTTACTCTGTGGTTTTAAATCTTAAAAATGGCACATAAAAAGGTAAGTCCTCCTAGCCTTGCAGGTTGTGTTGCTACTCTAAGCCTGTCCTCTACAGGCTGGTCAAAATTAAACCAACAATATTTTGGGTCCTTTCCCTCCCCTTTATTCCCCTTTCTGCTAAGAGGACCCATTTTAATTATTATTTAGGAAAAGACAGCTGCTTCCTGTTGGTATCATTAATTTATTTTGTTTCCTGAAGGGAAGTTTTGGTGAAAAGAATCTGTGGATAGCTGGAACGTCTCACAGAATATCACTGGCTGCATGGGCCAAGGTTAAATACAATAGCTAGGTTTATTTTTAAATGATCATTATTTTTTTAAGTCCATGCCAAAGCAGAGACTAAAATTCTAGCACACATAACTAAGCTTTTACAGTAAATTCTGCCTTTCCTACATAACTCCTCAGAAGGGAGACAGGCATTCTTAGTTACAACAAAAGCTAAAACACCAGTTTCCCTCCAACTATTATGAAAACCAAGGCTGGAGGGAGAAGAGGTGCGGTTCCCTTTCTCTAATTTCTCAAAACCTCATGCTCTGGTAAATCTGACATCCTGAAATCATGCCTGGCCATTGTGATAGCCTTCTACGATAAGATGTGGATGAGGGGTGTGCAGTGGGTGTTGTTTATGCCAGTTTTAATGAGGCTTTAGGCACTGTCTCCTAAAACATCCTTATATAGACAAACTGATGAAATATGGATGACATAAATGACCAGTGAGGTAGCTTGAAAGCTGGCTGAACTGTCAGGATTGTGACCAGTAGCATGATGCCCCTCTGGAGACCAGTCGCTAGTAGTGCACCCAAGGGCCAGCACTGTTTAACATCTTCATCAATGACCTGGGAGATAGGACTGAGGACACCCTTGACAAGTATGCAGGTGATACAGAAATAGGAGGAATGATTGATAGAGCAGATGGTTGTGGTGCCATCCAGAGGGATTTCAAGGGGCTGGAGATAGGGTTCATCAGGAATCTCACACCGTTCATAGGGAAATGGGTAGGGGAATAACCTCACAGACCAATAAGAACTGGGGGCTGACCAGCTAGCTGGAAAGCACCTCTTCAGAAAATGACCTTAAGGTCCTGATGTGTAATAAGCTGACCATGAAACAGTCAATATGGCCTCATGGCAAAGATGCTGAGATCATCCTGGGCTGCATTAGAAAGAACACTGCCAGCAAGTCAAGGGAGATGTTCCACCATTCATAAGCTGAATTCAGTTCTGGGTGCCCCAATACAAACCATGGATGTACTGGAACAAGTCCAACAAAGAGCCTCAAAGATGATCACAGTACCTGTCTGTCCTGGGTTCAGCAGTTGCAGTCAGTTTTTCTTCTCTTTAGTAGCTGGTGTTTTGACTTAGCCTGGGAACAAGGCTGATAAGGCCGATGTTTTTAGTTGTTGCTGAGCGATGTTTGCCCTGACCAAGGACTTTGTGAGCCTCATGCTCTGCCGGGGAGAAGGGGGGCCAGGAGAAAGGAGGGACAGAACCCAAACTGACCAAAGAGGTATTCCATACCATAGCACGTCATGCCCAGATTCCACATTCTCAATATACTATCACTCTTATCTCAGGGTACTCTTAAATTAGTGCATGGACCAGTCCCTGTAAAGCTACTGAGTCCATCTGGTCCATGATACTGTCATATAAGGAGGGGCAGAGAGAGCTGGGAGTGCTCAGCTTGAAAAAGAGAAGACTCAAGGGGGATCTTATCACCATGTATAAATATCTGATGGGGGAAAAGAAAGATGGAGAGAGACTCCTCCCAGTGATGCCCAGTGCACACAAGCTGAAAGTAGGGAACATGAAATTTGAACATGAAATCTATTTTTTCTTTAGCTTTGAGGGTAGTTGTACACTAGCACGTGTTGTCCAGAGAGGTTGTGGAGTCTTCATTCTTGGAGATACTCAAGCCCTGACTGGTCAGGGTTTTGGGCCTACTCTAGATGACCCTGCTTGAGCTGGGCACTTGGAGTATATGATCTCATGAGATACCTTCCAATCTCAGCTACTCTGTGATTATGTGAACCCAAGACTAACAAGAGTACCAGGAGCAAATGAGGTGCTAGATCTCGTCCAGACCAGTAGTGAGACACGAGTCATACCCCTGATGCCACCACTGATTATGTGAGGAGCTTGGAGCTCCACCTTGCCTCTAGTCAGTTCTGTTACAACATTTATAAAGGCTATTAACACCATTCATTTCCAAGCCCTCCACTCAGTCCCTGTTCAATATCTCATTGTTTCGGCAGCCTCATCCTTTCCATTCATTTCAGCTCAGAGGTGCCCACTGGCCCCAGCAACCTCACTGCTGCCCAGTCTTCCTGCTGCGAGGAGTTATTTGGCACCAGTACTATTGACCTTTTCACAAGACCAAAAATTATGGGAGGTTTTATTTATTGCACATGAAGTAACCCCTTGCCCCTGCCCTGTTTTTCCTGGTTTTCTTTCTTATGGTTTGTTCTCTCCTTCACTAGGAGCTTTCACATGCCACGTGGTTTTGATGGAAACCATTAAACTTGAGAAAGAAAAATTGTACAAGACTTCTACTCACTCTTCTTATACTAAATACTGCTTAAAATTAAATAATAAGCACTTGTTTCCTTAGAAGAGTATTTGCACTACAAATTCAGCCATGAGAAGTAGGATATGCTAAAATATACTCCAAAGAACAGGGTTGTAATGACTTAACAACAAACTGGGCAAGATTTTATATGTAGGGAAAGCTGCACATTACTCCTTGCACATCCGATGACCAAAATGCCTGACAGTTTGCTGCATCATTCTCTTGGAAAATAACTTCATTTTGAAGTAAATTAGTTTGGCAAAGTTAGAAACTGCTAAAAAGCAGACTTTAAACAAAAGTACCAGATAACTTTTGGTCTAAGCTAACATTGCTGACAGCAAACTGCTGCAGGATTTTCAGCAAAAAGTGATTCCTGCACATCATGGGGCTTGTATAGAGAGAGAACGATAGGATGAGCAATGTGCTTGAGAAGGCATGTCCTCCCACACCACAGAAGCGTGGCACCCTTCAGCTGCAGATGATCAGCAGGATGAATGAATGAGCACTGCAACAGCACACAGGATTAATTTCTGTCACATCCCAGGAAATGCAGGAAATGGTTCTTTTCCCGGGAAATAAATAATATTGCAATGTGTGTTAATGAGCACTCAATGCAGGCAGGCAAGAACTGTTGTTTAAAGTTGTGACTGAATTTGAGGTTCGCCCCTCCCGGGGCTAACTGCAACCAGTTGAGATGGTTTCCAGCTTTGTCTGCAGCAGGCACTGGGTCACGGCTTGTGCCCCACCAGTTAACACATGCAGTGCTGCTAAGCCGTTTCCCAGCAGTGCCTGTCGGAGGCTGGGCTCCCACTTCACTTCCGCAGCTGGGTGAGGTAGAGCCCTGGAATTGTAAGAAACTTGAACTTCCTTTTTATCTGGTAGATGGGAGGGAGTCTTTTGATGGTACTATTTCCTGCTGGAGGGACAGAATTAAGAAGAAAAATAGAACTTTAACCTCTTCACTCAGCTATGGAGGAGACAGTCTCACCATTGGGCAAGGTTTATTCTGCTGGGAAGCTCAGACTATTCCCATCCTGGGTATAACACAAGGTCAACAGCAGCAGTCTCCAGGAATATTAATCTTTCACCCCTCAGACCGTGCCATGGGTAATTAATCACTTGATTGCATAACTTCTTGTAAGACAGGAAAAATAAGCTGCTTTTGCCAGCTTTTTGGACAAGCTATTTCACATACATTTGAACTTTCTTCCAGTACTTGTTGGGTTTTGATTGCAATGAATGAATCGCATCCAAACCCCTTCCCAGCCACAGAGGAGCCAGACAGCATGGAGGCGTGTGACGTCCCAGTGCAACACTGGGGAGTGGGTCACTGCACTCTTTTGGGGGGATCCCTCTGGCCTCCCAATGGGGGGGGGGGGGGGGGGGGGCAACCCCTACGG
>NDXB01021330.1:180093-212259 GCA_002631895.1 Agapornis roseicollis
GGGGGGCCCCGGCCCCCGGGGGGGGGGGGGGGGGGAAGGCACAGCATCCAGTGGAGCAGCTCAGGCCAGAGGGGGAAAGCAGAGCACTGCGTTAGCCTGTGTTTTACATCTGTATGTAATTGAAAGAAGGATCTGGCCAAGTTGCTGTTGACTCCAGAGAGCTGAAGCTTGCTTAAGAGCAAGGAAATCCTGGAGCTTAATCCTAGAAAGTGAGGTTTTGTTTTGCTATGATCACCTGGGATATAGTGCTAAAATGGGCCCAGCTGCAGGAGACCCTGACGCCCCAGAGGTCACGTAAAGCTGTGAGGGGTGTTGAGCCAAGCTCATTGCTGGAGTGGCTATCAGCTAACCCCATCTCCCCAACATGCTGCTGGACTCGCTCTTCCTTTCTGCAGCTTTATTAAATGGCAGTGAAATACACAAGGTTCTCTTTAAAAACATTTTCTGTCATATGTTAATGAAATGGGAAACAGCGCCCAGAGGCTACCTCATGCTTCATGTTCCCATGGACACTAACCAGCCTGCTTCCAACCCTGTCTCCAACTTTGTCTGGAAGAGAAGGCATCCCTTTGTGCCTCAGCACTGGGGCACCCCAAGCATCTCACCACCCAACTGCTGCCTCCCAAAGCAGGTGGTGGCTGTCCTTTGGCTCTTAAGGTTGCCCTAGCTAAATATTTAGTGAAGCTTAACCCTCACCTCTGAGTGGCTCAGACCTCTTTCTTCCTGCTCAGCCAGACACTAATGATGACACAAAGGGGTTAAACCATGGAAGAAGTGATGGAGTTAAGTGTCCCCCTCAGTTCTAAAGTGGAGAGACCTCAATGGTGCACTGAGATGGAAGCTGAAAAGATTTTATTGGCCACAAGAATCAGAACTAAATCCAACTGATGGATGAAAGTGCTATTCTTTAACAGCTCCTGGAAAAGCAGTCAGGAAGCTTGGTTTGAAAGCATTCCTGTGAAGATCACTTTATCCTTTGGCTCTAGGTAGCTGTTTGGTAAAAACTGAGAGAAATATTTCCCTGTATTAAGTATTTTGAGATCCTTGCAGGAAAGATTCTAACAAAGTGTATGGCTTAGCAATTACGGCTTACTGTATGCTACAAGAGTTATGGGTGACGTGGGGAATTGGCACAGTGAAAAGCAGTTTTTCAAAGCCACAGTGAGTGGGATATCCCATGCAGGCTTGCTGAACCCACTGCTGTAAAGGGTTGTTCTTCCACATCATCTGCTTAACCCAAGGCTTCTTGGTGCCTCCCACCCCCCACCCCACTGTCCCAAAATATCTCTGGAAGGATGGAGGCAGAGAAAAGGTGTTCACCTATCCTGGGCACTGGATACCTCCAAGAAACACCCTACACCTTTTTATCTGGTTGTTCTGGCTTATGTTTTGTGGAGTAAACCCATCTATCAAATGAGCTGTGATGAGAGCTCTGACGTCTTCCCAGCAGTGCATGCTAAGATATTCTCCTCACCATGCAATGTGTGGCCACAAGCGGCTCATGCTCCATCTGGCCATAGTTAAAGGGCTATCAAGAATAGGTCATCTGCATGAATTCCTTCCAAATCTGGTATTGCACCAATGTAATGACATGATGCTGCTGAAATACAGACAAATTAAAACCAAGGCCAGGCGCAGCTATTCCCCAGGTACCATTCATATGAATAAACAAGATAAAGCCTGGGAAGAAGAGAACAGGAAATGGTTCTATTTACAGCTTGATCACACATCTTCCAAAAGCAACTGAGCCAGCTGGACAACTTACTATCTTCAACCACTCTCCTGCTGCAGGATACTGCCCCTCCAGATTGGTTGGCAGAACACTGAAAGTAGCTTAGAATGCAACCACCCAGGCAGTTCAGACAGCATATCAAAAAAGATAATAACTTCTAACAGATGATGGTGAGATGCAGGTAATGACAGAATAGAGGGGCTGATGTCTTCAGCCAGAAAGTGAGTAACACAGCAGGCAACTAGATGATTTTGAGGCAGCAGCAGAAGAACCAGTAGGAACCAGTTCACCCAAATATCTCACAGCTCATGGACCATGAAGCATTCCAGTTTCCATCTGTGGAAACCCTGCTGCTTGTTCAGCTTCCTGAAAGGAGAACCTGCTTAAACTAAGGTTTAGCTATTCCCATGACAGACACTGAAGAACCAGCTTAGATCAGAACTTGGGAGGCTCAAAGCAGCTGTAAAATTTCTTGAAAAATAATATTTCATGTTTGCTTTATCAGTGCAAGAAAGCTTTACCCATTGTTTTCCACACTTTCTCTACAACTCCTGGAGAAGGAAAGAAGAGCTGCATAGTCTAATCAGCTGGGGGATTGCTTTATCATGACCAGCTACAGAGGCTTTGGGAGAACAGTATGCCATAGATGGGTACACATCAGTTAAGCTATGTTAAAAATAATTTTCAGCAGAGTGAATGAGGAAACAGCCATTTCAGTTCACACAGTTGCAGCAGTTGCACTTGGAGCATTCAAGCTGAGTAAGCCAATAGTTGTTTTCTTGAGCAGAATTCAAATAGACAGCTGAATGTGTGATCACTGGTCACTGCTGAGTGGCACCTTACCTTGACTCTTGTCCAGTGGTGGACAAAGGTGGCTTTGAGCAAGGTGTCCAGCAGCACCAGGTCCCTGTTCCTCTTCTCCAAGATGCCAAATGTCAAAGTCCTATGATCTGGATTTGAAGGAATTGCATTGCTAAGGTCAGGAATTACTTTTTTTTTTTTTTTGGCTGATTGCAAATCTAATGTTTAGTTTTGATAAAGGTTAAATCACTCTCGATTTTTCACATGTTTGTATGAGTGTGGGGATGTGTGAGCATAGGCCGAAATTGCTGAAGACAGCATAATTAGGAAAGCTTCAGGTTGCATAACGTCTGGAGTCCGTGAGTTAATATGGCACTGTTGCTGCTTCATGCATTGCAAATTTTCCTGAGCAACTTTGCAAAGCATTGGTGGGATAGGGGAAGGTTGTCCTTTTCTTATTTATAGAATAGTTTAGCCAATAAGGCAAGTGAATCAATGGCTTTGGTGGGACACCAGCTGCCCATAGTGGTGTCTCAGAAATAAAAATATCTCTGGGGTCCATTTTGGAAGTGAGAAGAAAGAGCTGTGAGTGCACTGTAATGCTTGTGGCTGAAGATGATGATACAATACCAACTTTACTGATTGCTTTATCTTCTCCCACCTCTTCCCTCCAAGTTGGTTGCAAAGAAATTCCAAACTCCTTATGTTATTAATGTCTAAATACCTGCCAAACATTTTCATTGCTACCTGTTTACTAGGAACTGGAGAAAAAAACAATTCAAGCTTATTTCCAACTCAGACAACATAAAGTTGGGTATCCGCTATGGAGGACACTGATTAGTTGGGTCAACAGATTATCTTCAGCTCTTCCTTGTTTGCTTTGTTTGAACTTCTAACAAGCTTTTTCCCCCTTCTCCTAGAATTTTTCTGTCTACATGAAGGTTTTGACACAGAAACCAGGAAGGATGTGAAGACTTACCATCAATCTTTTAGTACTAGACTGTATGGCATTATAAAGGTTCTCCTGTCCCATGGTTTGCACAAGTGAAGAAAGGCCTTATGTGGCTGGACAATGAAGACTTTAAGAACGTGAATGTCCCCATCAAACCAACATGCATATCATTTAAAAGAGCAAAATAAATAGTTACTTAAACAAGACTATACTAGCAAAAGGGTATGTGGGTCGTGAATTGTCACTGCTAGCTTCCTTTCTTCAGGCAAAACTTGCTGCTAGCAATGGAATTCATGAAGGTAAAAGAGGATTTCCAGGAACATATGTATGTTTCCAGGGATACCTACTAATTATCTTACCTCCTATATATTCGAGGCCAGACAGTTGAAAATAATAAAACAAACCCTCAAGGAACTTTGCTCAAAATGAGCCAGTTGCTTTAAAGACGTCAATGCACTGGGCTGGGTGGGTGATCTGTGAATTTGGCTGTAGAAGTTCAGTAACCAAGAAGAAACAATATTTTGGTTGGGAAATATTCAAGTCTCTGGTTTGGTTGGAAACACTAGACATCCAGTTTTTCTGCGAGGTGCCATTAACTCTCACCCTCCACACCCCAGTCTATGCTCATTTGAACTGGAGGACCAGTCTGTAAGTTGGATGAGACACAGCTGTGCAACAGCATGATGGGTTGGCCAGGGTGGAAAGCCCCCTGCTAGCTTGGCTGTGTGGTCACTGTTTGGGTGTCTCAAGGTCTTTAAGTAACTCCAATGGCTTTAGTGGCATGGTATTCTGCAAAAGAAAAGGTATTCAGCCCACCAATCTGATCTTTATGGAACAGCTGCTTCCCGTCTCCACAGGTGTCTGCTCACTAATGGGCTCCAAAATGAAAAAAAACCAACGTACCTGTCTCTTAGCCTGGAGCTTTGGGTAGTCATAAGACAAAATCATAAAACTGTTGTGATGCCAATTGAGGGGAGCCTAGGATCTAACCATAATCTTGGCACCGTGATCACTCTGTAATATCCCCCACCACTCCAGGGTGCGGTGCCTTTGCTTCCAGCCCTTCATGTGCCAGGAAAAATGGAGGCAAGAAGGGTAAAAATAGGCATTAAGCATCGGACATTTGCCATTGCATGATAGCAATCTTGCCTCCCTGCTGCTTTGGAGATGGCGCACGGAGGAGACTTGGGCTGTCCCACAGCCTTTCTTGGATCAGTTTGTAGGTGGAGTGATACACATGCTTTTTCAAGGAAAGAGTTTTTGTTTGCCAAAATGCTTTTGGAGCCTGTGTAAATCTTCCTGTCAACCTAAGCGCTCCCATACATGCTCACATTGCTATTCATGTCACCTTGCAGTCAACACAGCACCAAGGAGAACTTGGTCTGACAAGCTTTCAACCATGAAACTCGTAAGTGGCCTGTCTGACAGCAGTTCATCTTTGACACAAACAAGCATGGGTTGTCCTAATTCAGCCAGTCATCCCGTTATCCTCTGGCCATCGGAGCACAATCAATATATCTGCAACCATACATGAAAAGAAGACGCTCTTAATTCTTTTTGGCACCCACAAAGGTCTGAAAAGTGACCAGTGAAAGAAGAATATTCCACTTGGTCGGTATTTTCTTTTCCTTTTTTTTTTTTTTTTTTTTTTGCAAACCATGTGTCAAAAACGCTTTCCTGCCCAAGGAGGCTTCATGAGAGGGAAAAGTAAAGCTAAGTTACAACTTCTTAAAAATAGGAATAGCATTTGATAATTCTTTCCCTTCCCCCCATTACTGTGCAAAGCCACTCCACCCACATGAAACTACTGTCTGACTCACCCTTGTGAGAGAAAGGCTTCCCCCCCAAGGGGGGCACCTGGTCAAGAACATGACATTCAGGGTGGTGTTAGCTCTTTGAACTTTGAATCTTTTCAAATAGCTTTATATCTATGACTACAGGGACCTTCACACAGACATAAGCATTACCAGTGGAAGAGACATGTTGTCATTCCTTGCAGTAAGTAAAGAGATCAGATCTTCTGGAAAATTAGTCTTCTTGGGCCAAGCTGACTCAATGGCTTGGACAATAAGACATCTCTTCTGTGTCAGCTCATTTTCAGTGTTACGCTGCTCAAGCAGCGAGTCCTCTCTACTATTCTGGGAATGCACATTTGACCTCTGTTACAGGGTTTATTGTCAACATGTGTCCACTGGGAGCCTCAGCAACTTCTCCCATTGTCTATTGTCTTATAAACAGGCTTATAAAAGCACTGCAGGAAAGCCAGTAACTCACCAAAGTGGAAATCACTTGTAACTCAAAAGTTTAACTTTCAACTTCTACATCTTGCAGTGGCTAGGATAGGTGAGGCAAGGGAGAGGAGCTAGCAGCTTGCTTTCCGTGGTGTTCCTGTGCTGTCACATGTAGCTAAGTTGCGATGCAGATATGCCATGCTGCTGCAAGCTTGCTTTATGCACGTCAATGAGGAGAGCACTGACTCCAAAAGTACAGTGTGAAGTGGGTTTACTGGTCTCTAACAACTTCAAGGGGATAAAACTGAAAGAAGGGAGAAAAGCTGGTGGCAAAGTAACTTTGCTGGCTGATTCGAACGCAAAGTGCAATTTCTTCTTTACCAAAACTCACAGTTTGTGGTTGGGCTATTGTAGTAAGCACAGAAAAAATGGTTTTTTTTACAGTTAACAATACTTAAGTGACTCAGCTTAATGCATGAATGAAAGAAACCCTGGAGATCATGCTCACCCAAGGGAAGGCAGCACCCTTAGGAAATGTCCCAGTGAGATCACTTTAGTCATCTTCAGTTTCATAACATTCAACCTCCAAACTGTGATGTGCAGAGGCAGAATCCCCTCTGAGTTTTGAGGTGGTTTCACCACTTCTAATTTGCTCTGTGGCCAGCCAAACAAAGGACATTTGCAGGCATTTTCAAGAAAGAGAGCAAAGTTTCTTCCCATGCAGAGCAGCACCCAGCACTCAAGCAACAAGTATGGTTGTGCAAACAGCTAAGTGCTTTTGCTGGGCTACCAGACCTGACAGAGGCAACAGGAAAGGAGAAAATGGGAAAATTAAAGGCCTATATTGGCATTGCTACTAGAGGTATCCTATCCCTTCTAGAGTCAGGGAAGAGATCACTGCATCCTTCCACAGCCATCAGTAGGTTCCAGGGCTAAGTAGGTGCCAGATGTTGGGATACACTGTAATGCTCAACCAGGGCAAAGGGAAGCACTCAACAGAGCTATACAAGCATGAAAAGAACAGAATTAAAAAAAAAATAAATTAAAAATAGTCACTTAACAAAGAGGGAAACAGATGGGAAACACCAAAGCGACAGACAAGCTGCTGTAGGCTCCGCTGCCCATCCCTGACACATCTCTTCCTACATGCCACCAATGATGGTGAGGTCAAGGAAATGTTTTGAGCCCTCCTTTGTATTTAAATGTGCCTGATGCTCTCCTGCCCTTTGTGAAACCTTTCCCTTCCTTTGAGTGCTGTCAATGTCAACACCATCTGATGCTGCACTTACACCCTCTTTGGGTACACCCCTGAACCAGGCTCAGTGATGCCATGGTTTGCAGAGTAGGACTGAGGTGCAGCCCTGGGCAGCCCTCCCACCTGCACTGTGCCCTCACCACTGTCTCTGAGCTGTTTACAGCCCATCGTCATGCCTCTTTCTCCAGGAAAGCAAAGGCTTCCATCCCAAGAGGGACCATTTAAAAGTTTCACAAGAGTTTGCAAAGGTTACATTTCCTTGCTTTCTGAAGGCAAAGCAGTTTTATCTGGAGAGAAAAAAAGAAAACCACCCAACAGCAGCAGCAACAACAAAAAAGGAACAACCCATGGTGTTTGTTTACAAGAGCACATTCACTAGTGTGCACACCGGCAGTCTCAGTATTACANAGTTTGCAAAGGTTACATTTCCTTGCTTTCTGAAGGCAAAGCAGTTTTATCTGGAGAGAAAAAAAGAAAACCACCCAACAGCAGCAGCAACAACAAAAAAGGAACAACCCATGGTGTTTGTTTACAAGAGCACATTCACTAGTGTCTGGAGGGTTGACTCAGCCTAAAATGAAAAGGGGTAGCACCAGGCAAGCTGTGCTGATAAACAAGACCACCTCACCAGGCAGCCCCAAAATCCTCCTTCAATGGATCCTTCCCACTGTGAACCCCTGGGGGAGCACGGCTTTGAGATATTGATGGGCAAGCAGCTGCCACCCTTCACTGGGCTTCCTTCCACAGGTTGCAGAAGGGTCTTGGCATGAAGGGCTGGGCTTGGTGTCTGCTTGGGCATCCCCATGGAGGAAACAGGGGGCCTCACACCCCTGTCCACTCTGCTCTGCAGGGCTGTGATCCACCTTGATGCCTTGCATGCCTGATTGCATGGAGGAGACCTAAGGTAAGCTTACTTGGCATGGAGCAGAGCAGAAACTCCCACAAACATGCTAGACCTCATCCAGCTCAGTCTTCAGCCATTTCACCATCTGGAACTGTATAGGCAAGACAGAAAGGTTGTGTTTTGCCTGCTCCTGGTGTGTAAGGCATCATCACATCCTGGTTCAGAGATCAAAGGGGCATGGAAATACCACCAGGACATGTGCCAAGATGGGTACAGCATCTGTATAAGGAATGGCTAAATAAAAGCTTGTGGGGGCTCTTGAAGTCTCAGAAATAACATCTGTAATTGGTTGTCCATCCCAATATACAGTTGTACTTAAGTACAACTCACACAGCTTATGTACAAGTACTTCTACATTGAAAACACCTCCAAAAGAGTAACAACCAGTTAACAACCAGGCACTTTCTAAAGTGTCTCTTTTAGTTGTGATTAATCACTGAATTTTGCTAATGACTTCTTTACCTGTCAAAATACTATGCTGCTCCTTAAAAGTAGGGTCAGCTTCTTTAATTGCGGATTGGACCTCAACAGAGCAAAGAAACACTTTTAGTCACAGAGCTATAATGTTGCAAAAAAAGAAAAATAAGAAAAAAAAGATCGACTCTTTAGAGCCATTAGTATGTTCACACCTCACTGTACCTACAAAGAGAGAGGAGAGTCCATTTTCACCCTAAGGCCCGGCAGTGAGAGCATATCTTGTTGATATGCCTTCCTCTAGAAAAGTGTCTTCCTCACACCCAATAGAAATTGTGTCAATGCCATAACACAGGTGGGGACAAGGGCTGCAGGCTTTTGGAGGGGAGATAATGACTGGCTTCAGGACTATCCCCATCTTCATGACTACAGTATCAACCCCTAGAAAGCAGGTATCCATTTTTCATCCTACAGCTGCATTATTCAGCTGATCCTCTCAGCTCTGATTTAATTTCTCCTTAAAACTGCTTTGCTATTAAACTATGAAAGCAAAGCAGCTGTTCGGACCTTAAGACTTAAAACCTCAAGTCACATATCTTCCATTTATGCTTTTCTTATGTGGTCCAGACACATTTTCCAGGCTTGTAGCATTGCCTGAACCCTATTTTCCTTTATTTTTCCTCTGAAATTGGAACTGAAGTCTGTTTGCACTATGTAATCAAAAAGTATATTTGTCGCCACAGCACTACATCTTGCATGGAAAATGGTTTCTCTCATTTCTTCCCTCTGTAATTCTCTGAGTAGCTTGTTACTCTTAGGGACAGGTGCTTAAGAAATGCTCATATATGGCAATTTTATATTATTGCATGAAGCTGAAACTTGTTTCCAATACTGATATAACAGAGGACCACTACTGTGCTTCAACTAAACCTTGGATTTATTAACAGCAATGGGCTGGGAACATGAATGGCTGGCAAACCTGTATCCTCCAGCATATGTAGAAAGACATTATGAATTAGAAACCCCTTATTCCATTAAGAAATGATTTTAGAAATCCAGAGCACAAGTGGCGAGTGCTGGTTAGCTGTTGGCGTTGTCAGACTCATGTCAGTAGTATTACTTAATGGGTTTTCCTTGTCTTTATTCATAAGTTCCATTTCATGCAGCCATTGCCCCAGAGGGTAATTATTACACTTTTTGGGTGGTTTTGCTCTTTTAGCCTTTGGCCTCATGCCTCAGAAAACCACCCAGGGTACCTGGTCTCATAGGAAGGCTTTGTGGCCAGTTGTGCTTTCTGGAATAAGAACTTCCCTCCCCTCCTCCCCCAAGTTAAATAAGCTATGTAAACCCTTCAAAATATCTTTGGTTTCCATCAGTTCTACGACGTCATTGCTCACCCCAATGAAGAGCTACACCCTGTGTCTCTGGCCAGCTGAGGAAAACAGCTCCAGTAGGATGCTCATTTTTCTCAAAGGAGAATAATAGATATGAGAGCATGTTTTATGCAAAAGGACATTTTAGAGCAACTGTTTTACTTAATGTTGTATATTTACACAATTCTAGTGTCTTCAAACATATGACGCAGTTAGGAGCCTCAGAGTTGGTATTTACCTGTCTTAATACATCTCAGTATATACTTGGGAATTTACTTTGAAGTTGAGTGACAAGACTCTTTCCCCATGCACTTTCAGTTTGCTTCAGATTTGAAGCTGATTTTTATACCATATTATAACCATATTTATTTAAGTTCCCACATTCTGTCAAAGTCTGTTTACACAAAGAACATTTGTTTTCACTACTGCTTGTGAGGAATGAATATAGTAAGTGCCAGGGGATTTTAAGAAGTTGAGAGAATTAGTATTTGGAAACAATACATTTGGCTATTTGTTAGGGGAAGATTCATGGAGCACAGACACATTCTCCACTAAATCTATCAGGATGTAGTTCTCATGGAGACAAAGCATATCCAATCCCTTCTCCAGTTTCAAACTTTTTATAAAAATCAAGGGATTTTCTGGAAAAAACAAAGTGGTGGGGTTTTGGGTTTTTTGTTGTTTGTTTGGTTTTTTTTTTTTTCTTTTTCTGCAGAGAAAAATGGATAAAGTAGGTTTGCATTATTTTGCATGTTGAAATCAAACTTAGTCGGACACTAAAAACTGCTGCCNAAAAAACAAAGTGGTGGGGTTTTGGGTTTTTTGTTGTTTGTTTGGTTTTTTTTTTTTCTTTTTCTGCAGAGAAAAATGGATAAAGTAGGTTTGCATTATTTTGCATGTTGAAATCAAACTTAGTCGGACACTAAAAACTGCTGCCCAACAGCACCCCTTTCCAATTGCACTGTTTTGCCATGACGTGTGTTAAACTGAGAGTTATGACCAAATTATTTGTCAGAGGTTGTTTGTCACAGCTTTAACGCACCATGGTAGATTTCAGCATGTACTAGAATGGGTAATTCAGATTTTTAGACTATCATAAAGGATATTTTATCTCACTAAATACTGCTTGCAGCTTTGAACATGTGGGGATTTGCTTCAACATTTCTGTATCTCAGAGGCTGATGTTACAAAATATCAGGGGTAATCTTGAAGCTTTGGTTTGCAAATAAGGAAAGGTAAAAAAGAGGGGTCTATGCTTTATTTTGTGGTATTATTTATAAAATGAGCAGAGCACCTGCTTGTAAGGCAATATTCATCACATCTGCTGTTGAGGTGCAGATTGAATAATGGCTCCCCAAAAATCAGCATTAGCATTACCAGTTGCAAATGCTGACACATCATCAAAATTCATGTCACTTGATTTTAGGTATTATAATACCCTTTACATTTCAAATATTCCTAGGAGATTTCCACTGCTATCTGGAAAATAATGAAGTATGTAATGGGTTATTCCCTCCATGGCTGCGCCCTAACAAGCTAGGAATATGGGAATACTTCCATTGAAATATTACAAAAAATAGAAAAAAAAAAATTACTAGTCTTTTTTGCCAAGCCTTCAATTTTCTAGATTTATTCTGATGTAAATACACAGCTGAACTGAGGTGTTGTATTTAAACTATGTGTGAATGCCGGACAATATGCCTGTATTCTGTATTTTATATTAATTTCTTTCAACATGATTGCATTGTACTTTGACCCATTCACATACCTTCTGTAGAATAGATCTTGTTTATTTTTCCTTTTAAAATCCCTAAGCACCAACCAACCAAAAGCTCTTTCTGGAGGTTTGTTGTTGCAGGCTAAGCTAGAATATATTTACAATCCATTTTGTTTCCCCGTTGCATTAAACCTTGCCATCCATCATGAGCCAACAACATTTTCCTGCAGAAAAAGCAGGTTTTCTTTACTGCTCAATAACAAATGGTTTATGTATTTACCTCAAGTCCCACAGCTCTCTCCTGATTCTTACCACCCCATCCAGTGCCAAGTTCCCTACTACAAACCCTTTTAGCTTGAACTGCATTGACTGTAAAGTACAAGAGGTTGCAGGAGGCAGGCAATGCCTCCCAGTGAAAGCACTTGCAGAAGGCTAAATGATTATATTTTATCCACAGCCTTTCTTGGTCGAAGAAGCAATGTGACTCATCTCCTGCTTTTCCCAGAGCAACTCCCAAACACCTGTAATTACTGTCAGTCTTTACCCACATTAAAATGAAAGACATCCCCACTGTGTAGTCTGCAGGAACATAGGCATCGCAAAGGATGCTTGCAATGTAAGATGGCAACAAGAGAGCTCAGTGGCCCAGACAAAGTCACCAGAGGGAGAGCGAAGTCTCCAAATCTTCCTATTTGAGGTGTGCAATGATGCTCGACATCATATTAAATATTCAGCGATCATTTCTATTGCTGGAGGACAGTTTCTTTCTGCACTCTCTGCGCTCAAGACTTGGCCTCTCTCTTAATCAAATCTGCTCAGGCAATAAATTAGTGACAGCGTATGTGTCCTATATTTTTAATATATAAAGAACATAGAAATTCAAAGTGTTTCCTCCTTGAGTTGCAGAGTAAGAAGCCAGTTAGATACTGCTAACACTTTGGCCAGGGTGTTTTACGAAGCTTGGAGAAAAGCTCACTCCATCTCAGCTATGCTCATGCCCTTCTTATCCCGTCTTTTGGTGTGCAGCTTATTTGTTCCTAATTTCTGGAAATTGTCTCCTAAGAGGCCTGTGCAGGTATCTCTGATAATTTCTGCCACATATTTAGCACAAGACCCATGAGGCAGGAAGACTTTTGAGATTATAGATGATGCACAGAAAAATAATGCAACTGTCACAAAGCATCAGCTGAATTGAAATTTGCAGGGTCACAGTCCCTAACCAAAAGTGCCCACCACAGCTCAGAAAGCCAGAGGAGAACCCTGCCATTTGAGTCACACAGCATATTTGTCTCATTACTAGATTGACATGAGCCCAATTCAGGGATGTTTTTCCAGGCCACAAGCTGGTACAGAGCAAATTTAATTGTTCTACGAACAGTCTCCTGCATTTGTTTAGGGTTTGTCATTTCCACAGGCCTCTCATTAATAAATGAGTATGCAGGAATATTCACGTAACACTAATAGCCAGAGGGCATTTGCTGGAAGATTTGAAGTTGCCAGTCACAGAGAAATCATGTGAAGCCTTCCCATGGGTTAAGCAATGAGCCTGCTAGCTCCGTGAAGCTGCTGTAGGTTGCTTTGCTGTTGTGCAGGTTTGCAGAGAGGTTGCACTGTCTGGCAGTGCCTTGTACTGAAAACCAACAGCAGCGCTCAACCACAAGAGCCTTGGCAATAGAGCTGTGTGGATGCTACATGGCTTCCTTATGGTCCTGGCCCCAGGGATAATACTCTGGGAGGTTGCATTAGGAAAGTGTCCAGCACCAGGCAAGGCTCCTGCCACCTTCTTCTAGCCCTGTCCACCAATCCCTGTCCTCCCTGATAGCTGTAGCCCACTCTCAGCTGCTGTTTATTTATCCTAGCTGTAGTGTAAAAGCTATGGAATAAATAGACCAGGTAGGGGGGGAAATGAAGCACCAAGCTAAAATAAAAAAAAAAACAACCTAGTCTCAATGAGGAAGGGAGAGAGGCAGACTTCTGCAGCTAATAATTCTCAGCATGGCCTAGAATAAGCTAAATCAGGGCTGTTGTGAGACATCCCTGGAGGTCTGCACTGCCTGGCTCTCCAGGTGCGAAGAGAGGCAGGAGGAGCAGCCAAAGAGTTAGTCTAGCTGGGCAAATCCTATCCCTCGCTTTGTTAAAGGGCACAACTCTCACTGCCCATAGTTCTGCATTAAAGAAGGGAAGGAGATATGGGAAATCCTCTGGTGGTGTGCGCTCAAACCCTTTAGAGTCCACTTCACTGCAGCACCAACTCTGGGACTTCTGGCAACCTGAAGCAGGGCAGCCACAGAGGAGATGCACATTTCCCTGGGTTCACCATCCCTACCCCTACCTGTCACCTTCCAGGAGCTGCAGCCTTCCCCCCTGAGATGTCTGTCTCTGCAGCAGTCAATCCCAGTTGCAATCCCTTGGGTTATTCAGGTAGAAAGTGAAAAAAATGACATTAGTGCTGGAGGTAGCGTGGAGGTTACCAGGGAAAAAGCATGCTGGAACAGGAGCCGCTCATGACACTAGTGTTCCTCGAAATTGGAAGCAGCCACACCTCTTCCCGTATGCGGCTGAACCCTGGGGCGGGCTTCCTGTTATTAGAAAACCTCGGGATGCTCTCGCAAGAGGCAAGCTTGTTAGCAAGTGAGTCAGGAGAAAAGAAAAGAGCCTTACCCTGTGCAGCCCTGACAGCAGTGCAGTGGGCTGGGACCACCCAGTTCGTATCAGCTGTGGGCTCATGCCCAGGGATCATGGAAGAGTGGAGAGAGAGCAGCAGCGCAGTGCTGGAACCACCACAGCCAAGCATGGTGAATATCTAGCTACACAAATCTATCTGAAATTCCCAAGAATAATAGGAAATCCAGATGCTAATCTTCTGTCTTGCTTGCTTTGGGGCATGCACACACCCCACAAGGCCCATTGCTGAGGACCCCAGCAGAGTCTTGGGGTGGGGACACTCAGGCGAGATATTCATGCACTCCTAGGTTGTGAGAGAAGAAAATAATAATGAACATTAAAAACAAGGAGCGGTGCCCTAGCAAACAATAGTGGGGATGCTGAGCACCCACACAGCTGCCATGGGGAGGGATGACCCCAGTCCTGCTCCCCCTGAGTGGGCACCTCAGCTGCTGCCGCGCTCACTCATCACACACTCACTGTGCTTGCTTCTCCCTGCGGCCGCGCATTATCATCATTTATTCATTCTGTGACCTTGAAATCCCTCTCTCTTACCAGAAAAACAACGAATCCCCATCAGAAAAGTGGGCTTTACAAAAGAGAGGGAAAAAGAGAAGAGAAGAGAAAAAAAACACTAAAAAAAATCATGCAACCTCCCATGTTGCTTGTATTAGGTCAGATGGGAGAACTTATTTANCCCTCTCTCTTACCAGAAAAACAACGAATCCCCATCAGAAAAGTGGGCTTTACAAAAGAGAGGGAAAAAGAGAAGAGAAAAAAAACACTAAAAAAAATCATGCAACCTCCCATGTTGCTTGTATTAGGTCAGATGGGAGAACTTATTTAATTAGTGACTTTTATAGGGCTTTATTTTTCGATGCCCAGTGGAGTAGTTAAGATTGGTAATAAGAAAGAAGTCTGGTCCTGTGCCAGCCCTCCTAAGACAATGGTACTGGGAGGAAAGAGCTGAGCAAGATATTTAAATGTTTTCAATGCCTTGGGTGTTTGGTGTTTTTAAACTTTACTTTTCAGCGCCATATCCTAAAACCATTTGAAGGATGTACATGGAGGGCATGGGAAGGAAATTGTTCAGGGTGGCCCAAGGGGAGGGTAATGATGAATAATGGAATGAACACCGGGAAACTGCTTCTTTCTCTGGTTTCTCCATGGCCAGTGAAATTTCCCCCAAGTGAGACCTGCTCCAGCACAGAAAGAGGATAGCTGGAGGTTGGCCAAGCACCAGATTTTCAGTGTAGATGAAGGTGGAAGGGACAGGTGCATAATCACAATGATAAGTGGGAGGAGGGGGCATAAGAAAAGTGCCAATTCCTACTCTGTTCATGCTACCATCCCTTCTCACAACTCTTTTCTCCCACTCATTCTTATCAGAAAAAATACTGTGGGATGTTATCCCCTGTACTTTCCAATGAAGCAATAGGGAAGGAGGGTTCAGATTTACGAGTTTCCCATTGCAGGACTGTGCATTTCTCAGCATGCAGGATGGGCATGACGATCTCCCTGCAAATGCTGAGGAGCAGGGTACCTTCCCCAACAGCTTGGACCATTCAGCACATATCCTGAGCATCCTGGAGCCACTCTCATGGGGTGAAATACAGCACATATAGAGTACAAATCAAACCAGAAGCTTTGTTAGAGATTTTATGGTAGCAGGGTTTTGCTCTCTTCAGTCCCAAGAGGTGTGCTACCCACTTACAGCCCATTGACAGGGGAACTTGCAGAGGCAGACTGCAAAGCTCTTCAATGCCAAGTGTTTGAAGGATGTTCACGGGCCACCATGTAAGACAGTAGCCTCACCAGTGGCCAAAAAGCCCCATGTAGCTTGATTGCTCAGGAGCCAAACTTTGCTACTTGGGAGGGGAGTCAGCCTATTTCCTGACAGCAAGAAGAATAATGAAGCAGTGTTGAATAAATTCCTAGCAAATGCAATAAGAAAAAAAAAAAAAAAAAACCAGAAAAGAAAAAAACCCATAAAGTCCTGTTGAGCTTTGTCCTTTGCAAAATGAAAAATATGGTTGTTTTGCTCCACAGGAGGAACAGCGGAATCAGCTCTAAAATCGACAGCGGATTTGGCCAGATGCCACAGCAATTTTGGCTTCAGCTTCCTTCCAATAGTCATCTCTCTGCCAATTTGGAGTGCACAGGACACAGCTACACACCTGATGATACGCTGAGTAATGGCCTTGGCTTGCAGCTATCTGGTCCATGCAGCAGGGAAGTGGGAGGGTGGCCATTTATCAAAGGCATTCATCTAAGCTGTCGTGGCTTCCCCCGGGCCACAGCTCCCTGGTGTGGGGGACGGCACTGGACCACACTGGCAGGGATGTAACTGTTGGTACGCAAAGGATGTATCCCTTGGGTTCAGCAGGTGACTGGCTGCAAAGACACAAGCTCACATATCACCGATGCTCTTCCGTCATCTTACAACTTCAAAGGAAATCAAATTAGACATCCTGGCATTTAAAAGTTAGGTGAATTTTTACTGTAGGGATGGTGTTTGGAGGGCATTCAGGAGTTCATCCTTCTTCTGGACCTGTCCATGTTGTAGGTGCTTGCATCATTATGTGCTCCTGGGCTGCTTGCTGTACTATGCTGACATCCTGCTATTAATAGGTTTCTTTCCTTACCACATTAGGGATCCTGCTTCAATATTGGGTAGTTTAGGGTTTCCTCTCACAAAGTGCATGCAGCATGAGGGTCACTTCAGCGCAAGTGCCACAGGGTGCTTGTGCTCCCTCCCAGCACCCAGCCTGCCTCTCACTGGTGCTTTACAAACCCTTGTCTTCTCATACCTGCCTCTCCTTCCTTGCTCAACAATCACAGCACCATTGCAAAGCGGCACTCTCAATGCCATTTTCTGGTCCACAGGGGAAGGATTTGCTTGGGAGAGACATAGGAAAGTCAAGAGCACTGCACTGACATAGCAGCTGAGAGGCAGAAGTGCTCTTGTGCAACGATAGAAACTTTAGGAGCATGTCCTGGTATCTATATGCTTATTTGTATCAGAGCGCTGACAAGAAGGTGCTTTCAGCATCACAGCTTGAGTGATAATATTTCTTTCCTCATTATCCCTGCCTTGACATCAGCAAGAGAGTCAGGGCTCCACAAGGGCATCATAAGACAGAAAAGACAATTAGAAGTTAGAAATGGAAAAGGACATGTCATGAAAGTAATTATTAAGCTTTCTCTTTATTGCCTCCACATTCTTCATGGGGAAAAATGTTCCCTCTGCAAAAAAGAAATTTGGAAAATTTCTGCCTATTCTACTGGCTTCATCCATGAGAGTATTTCTGCCTCTGGCAATAGCTTCTGCTCAAGCCTCACTGTGCCGATGAGACATACGGCTCTGATGTATGGCTCCAGTATCTTTCTTGTGCAAGGACTGCTGTGAGCAATACAGCAAGAGGTGCTACAAATAGGCAAAAACTTTTGCAAAAACATGGAGTGGGAAGAGTGTGCTGCTGCAGCTGAAGCCTGTGCTTGCTACATCTAATGCAAACAGTCCTCTGCTTCCAAAGTTGCAGAAAGCTGGCAGCTGAAGTAATTGCTTTTTGACCTTTTTATCTTCTCCAATCTCTCTGAGCCTTGCTGTTCTCCTCTTGCCTGCCCCAGCCACCTGCCTTTGTCATTAACAATAATCAGCAGCAATAAATAGGCGACATTTCATTGCTGCGGAAGGAGCCTGAGATATTTTGGGCCAAGGCAGCCAGGCTGGAGCTAGCAGAGCCTGCTGGCCAGCAAGAAAAGACACCACTAGAGTCACCTTGCCACCCATTCTGGTCTGCTGAGAGCAACATGCCTGTGTACAGCAGCTGGGAGGTTTGGGGATGTCCCACTGGAAGTTGGCTGTAACTGAGAGGAGTTACTACCCTGAGGAGACTTGTGGATCAGCAAAGAAAGGAAGGAGGGAAAACCAGCTGCAGCATGGCTGGGAGCAAAAAACCAAGTATGAAGCAGCTCTGGTGGAACTGGTGAAAGGGTAGTGAGGGGATCTCTGCTGGGGAATAGATATTTGACAGTGGTCTATGCAGGTCCCTGCTGGACTTGCAGAAGAGGCAACCTGTTGGGCATCCGGCAGGACTGACATGACTGAGAGCAGAGGGGACCTCAGACCAGCAGGGAGGATGGGTCACCAGGGCAGTGGGATGGTGGTGCTCAGCTCTTCTAGGTGCCCTGCTCTAGAGGATCTATTTGCAGAGATACCTTTAAGGCTCTGGGCCTCACGTGCTCCAGTCATATTTTAAAAATAGGATGGGAGTCTTCTACATCACTAAGGTATTTTGGAAAATTTTACTCAGCCTTTCTGCAGCTCCTGTCAATCCTTTTCAACACTGTGCCGAGATGCATACATGGCAAGTACATGAATAGCACTCTTCCCTAATTTCCTCAGCCATGGCTGGAGACACTTCAAAGGACTTTACCAGTACTTCTCCATACCTCAGCAAGGACTGGGAGGGACAATACCTCTCTCTCCTGGCATCAGTGCCTCCATGTCCCCATGGTGTCAAATGGGACAGCAAAAAGCCTGCACCACTGCAGCATCAGGACATAGGGCATCTCAGCAAGGAGATGCTTTTACCTTCAGGGTAAAGGCAATGCTCAGGTGCCACCTCCTCCAGGCTTCCAGGGACATTCCCACCATGGCAGGCACTAACTCAGCACAGAGCTGCCAAGGTCTTTACTGCAACCCAGCATAAAGATGACAGCACCTAACATGGTGTGGGTCCTTTCACCTGCCCTGTGGTCACTGCTGGACAAGAACATCAATGTGTGATCACAAAGAAGCTGAGCAGGGCAAGTATACTGCCCGTATACTTGGTATACATATGCCACGGGATACTGCCAACCACAGGGAGTTACCAGTGGAGAAGAATGTTTCCTATTTGGGCTTTACAGATCAGAAAACTCTGTGAAGTTCAGCTAAGACAGTCCTACCCGGATTGTAGGGACTGTTTGTTCCCAGTTTTGGCAGGGTCATGAATGATGCATGAATAACAGCATCCTTTAATTAGTGTAATATGCTGTACCAGGTTAGAAAGCACTCTGCTTTTGTTTTTTCTCCACACATGTGTGTGTATATTCCTCTTTAAAGGAGAAGGGAATGAACAGAAAACATTGTAGTTGTGTTTTTGTTGATTGGGGCACCGATTAACCCTGTTCCAATTGGGCTGGTTATGAATCACTGGAGAGATACATCCACACGAAACAGAGCTGCAGCCAACCTAATGTCTGCTTGGCAGTTGTACTGAGCAAAAGCTTCTTAATTATTGGTTTTGTTGTCTGAATCTTGGTGTAATAAAGAGGAAAAATACCCAGTCACCTTTAACTTGATGAAACTGTGTGCATAGAAGGGTGTGTGTCTGTGTGCACCTGCATGCATGCACATGTAGTTTGCTTTGACACTTGGGATAAAGCAGAAAAACTCCATCATGGTTTTTATTTTGCTTCGTCTATCTGACTCTCTTTCTTCCCTCCCTTGGCTGTTTTTGTTTGAGGCATTTTCAATGTGCCCATCACATCCCAAACATCAGGAATGATGTTTTCATTACTGTGACCACAAAGGACATTGCCTGCCCTCTCACCCGTCCTCCTGCAGAGCATTCCCCCAGCACAGCTGTACCCAGGAGCAGCTCTACCAGCCCCCAGCCAATGTGTCTGCCTGCTCTCTGGAAAGGGACCCTTCACCCACATGCCACTGGTGCCTGTCTCCACCCCGAGTATCTCTCCTGCACCCAAGACACGAGGTGGGCTGCTACCCACCCCAAAATCCTGGGCTTAGCCCCTTCTCCTCTGACTCATGCTTCCTCCAGGAAGGGGAGCCTTGAAATCTCCCTCCTTTTTCTCCTTTTCTCCAGGATGTTCCAGAGCCACCAGAAAGGTGCTACTGGATGATGTTGAGCCTCAGCTTGGGTTGCACCATAGCTACTTCTTCCCTCAGGACCCCCTCTGCCTTGCACAGGGAATGGGATGGCAAGGGGAAATTGCAGGCACCAAGGGCTGTAGAGCAGAGCGGCATTGGGATCTCGTACCGGTACAGAAAGAGAAAGCTCTCTCCCACTGGGTAACCCGGCAGCAACTGCTATTTCAGTAAACATAATCATTTTGTGCTCAGTAAACACACATTCCAGAGGAATGCTCTCATTGTTGTTTTGCTCTGTAATGCATTAATGAAGAAATAAAGTTTAGGTTGTGTAATGGTGACAGCTTGAAGTCATTTTGCCTAGTGTTATTTCTCAGCAAAGGCTCAGCTCTCCCTGGAACGGGAGGAAGAAAAGACCAGATTTTGCTTCAAACTCACCAACATGTGCAAAAGAATAATCAAAACACAACAGCAATTAACTCCCTTCCACATGACCCAATAAAACTACCTCTCTTGCTCACTCTGAGCTTTGTCATGTATGGGGCTGTTTATGGAGGAGACAATACAAAGTGGGTTTATACAAGGCTCTTGTTTTAATTTTTGTTTTATATCCACTGGAACCCTCAAGTAGTGAATTCATTTCCTGATATAGTAAACATTTCTGATGGCCAGGATTCTTTCTCTTTTCCCAAATGAACACAAACCCCTGGTCTAACTCACCAGCAATGCAGTCCATACAAACAGACCCATCAGCTACATTTTCGAAGAATGCATCTTAAGCACGCAGCTAGGAAAATAAACAAACAGCAATGCCTTCACTAGAGCCCAGCAGACCCTGCTGCAGGAAGGAAGCTTTTTTCCCCCAAATTTACTTGAGCCCTCAGTTGCATGTGGAAAAACTATCAGCTTTTCCCCATATTCCAGAAAACAATCTTGTTCTTGCAGTTGCACACCGATGGCTGCCTGCTTGCTGCTAAATGATCTATGCAGTCCCTCTGATTTGTGACCCTATTTGCACTATGCAAATGTCTTCTGACAGCTCTCTTTTCCTGTCATTAAAACAAACAATGGCCCCTGAAACCAAAAAGGAAATCAGTAACAGGCGAAAGCTGTTCTCTCTTTTTCTTTGCCTTTTTATTTTTTTTTTCTTCTGGTTCTGGAGCTAACTGCTAGTAATTACCCTGAAATATTCACAAACCTTTTCCTTTCCCAAACTGTTCTACTCATCCCAGTGGCCAACCCAACATGTCTAATATAACTGCTCTTCCAAAAGATCTAAAAATGAACACACACACACACACACACACACCCCACCTGCAGTGATCAACCAGATAAAAACCACCTCCCGTCTTTTTTTTGGATATACGTATCTCTCTATCCATACACATATAAACAAGAACAAAAAGCTGATTTGAGAAGCTTTTAAAATAGTTCCTATTCTGCCAGGAATAATTTCAATATTGTTCTAAAAATGGAGAAACAAGAAGGTATCTGTGGTTGGGAGAGGATGTGCATAGGAAGAAACACCTTACCAGTCCCATCTCCATTCTCTAGAGCATCCATCCTGTCACATCAAGCCCAAAAAAGTGCAGTGTTGGCGGCTATGCCTTCCAAGTGGCAGTTAAGGGACACCTGATTCTAGCCCCTCCCAGTGCACAGATGGTCTGGCTTTAATTTTGGTGGGAAAAGGGCTGAGTTCAGAGACTTCAGGGTACTTGCACACTCCTGGGACTTGCTTCTTTGTCTTTTAAATAATATGGTATACATAATGTTAAACTGGGACAGTTTTCCAACCCATCACACAAGCTTTGTGCCTGTAGGGCTCAGCTGAACTCAATGGTGTTAATGTTGACATAAGATTGTGATGACCATGTGGGAAATTAGTCCCGTAACACTTGATTTTCTTTTGCAAAGATTTTCTAAATGGTCTTAATGGTTTTGTTTGTGGTACGTGTTGCTCACTCCTGATTGTACATCTGCCAAGTTGTACTCTTAAAGTAAACACTGGCCTCTCAGAAAATCTGAAGTAAAGCAAACAAAAAAAGATGTTCAAAATAATGTTATAACCTAATTTAATTTATCCCTTGGTAATTGCATTTGTAGGAAATGAACACCACAAACAAAACAGAACCCAAGCCTTTCCAGCCATTGCAATTGCTTTCATATGCAAACACATCAGTCACAGCCAGCATACAGTTAAGTCTCCAACCGCATCAGGAGAAATGTTTGTGCAAAGTGACACCTGCCTTGGGTCCCTGCTCTAAGGGGACTCAACAACAGCCCCTCTGATAGACAGCTCAGTCAGCTCTCCTGTTGCTCTTCCTTTTCCTGCAATTCCCATTAATTCTTCCAATACCAATCGATCTGCTTCATGCATTGATCCCAGAGGAAATATAGCTGGACGACTACTTGCCAAACTCAATCAACCACGCAACTGCAGTCTTGTCTTCTGGCCCTGTTCCAGTAAGATATTTACACGCTTGCCTAATTTTAATTGTATGAACTGCTCCAAGTAAATCCTGTTGAACTCAGGCCTCTGTTTGCAAAGGCTGCAGGAACTTTACAGATGTGTTTGACACGCTGTTCTTACGTGAATGGTTTCTCTGGCCATTTCTCTGTCTCTGGGTTGCTTGTAAACTCTGCAGCCTGACTGCAGTTCAACTATTTTTTATATGCCCTATTTTTTTCATTTGTGCTTTCCTTGGTGAGTTTATGCGTGTGTCCCTGTTTACCTCCGTCACATTACAGAGCTTCTCCGCTTTGACTCCAGGAGTCTTGAACCCACAAGCAGCTCTCAAAACCAGTTATGCAAACCCCTCTCTGTACAGACCCGTGTGAACACAGATTTGCACAAGTGTTTGCTCAATGATCAGTATTTACACAAGTAGCTGCAACATGCCCCGATCCTCTGAATATTTCAGCAAGTGTTGTTGTACCTGCCTGATCACTTGCCAAAAGCAATCACTAGGAAAATCACTGTCAGTGCCAAAATAAACACATGGTTTTTATTTGAGGGAGGACTTGTAAATAGTATTTTTCTAGCGTTCATCCAGTTCTCTGTGAAACTCCCTCTGTGATGAATGCTGTTTACAGCGCAGCTCTGTTTGTTGTGAAACAGGGAAAAAAGGCAGTTTCTTGCACTTGCAGGCAGCATGCCAATGCGGTGGAGGAAGGTACATCCTTTCCTGCTGTCACTCTTGCACAAAAAGCCGATGCCCCAATTCTTGCTCTGCTTCACACTAAAAGCCCACACGGATACACAGGATTTTCATGCTCTCAGAGTGGCATATTTTCAGAAAGATGAATGGGAAGGTCCTAAACTGGGTAGAGAATTTTTGACATTTTCTCTACAAATCTTGCCATGCCTTTACCGCTCAAAAAGCCATAAATGGAAGGACATTTTGCACTCTGTAAGGAATTATGTGTCACATAAATTAGTAGATTTAAAGGCAAGGAAAGCTCATCACCAAGTAGGGGAAATAAAGTTAGCAGGTAAATTTCTGTAAAGCAGCTCTTCCTGGACCAGCATAAAGCTGTGGGGCATGAGAGGATCAAGAGTGGGGCAGGACCTGGTGCAGCACAGCAGGAAGGTGGACCAGAGAGCCAGAAATACCATCTCCACCACTTTGTCTTTCCAGGTAATTGTAGCTTCTCCTGTGTGCCCAAGAAACCCACACTTCACAATGATGAAATCACACTTTTCTCCCACAAGGGAAAAGGGAGTATTTTTCTTTTTGCCTTTTCCTATTTTCACTGTGTTCAGAGTGAAAGGGAACTCTCTTTACAGATGGAGCGTAGGAATGGGAGTGTTGCAGTGTCTTTGCAAATGCCACATAGTCCTTCTGAAAGCCTGCATCTTCAACCATTCAAGAACTGCCATTTTCCTCTCCATACTACCCTTAGGGAGGAGAAACATCTGAAAGCTATAGGTGGCTCCGGGATGCTTTGGAAAGCTACATGGAGGATCAGGCAGGAGCACTAGCTCAGTTAAAGCAAACACTGTTGAAACTGAGTGTGACTCTGGTGGTGTGAATAGCTTCACTCCCGATTTCTGAGACCTGAAGCTGCTTTTGGTCCTGCTTTTGGCACAGTCCCAAGGTCTGGTCACTTCTCCCTCAGTGCTCATGTCTTAAATCAGAGCTGGGTGCAAGCTTCTTACTGCTCCAGGAGTCCTTTGGTCAGCAGGCTGGAAAGCAATTGCTACCTTTAGAGACATTTTAACCCTCTTTTTCCATGTGAGTCGTGTCCTCTCTTCACCTTTATTTTTTTGCCTTTGTTTTTTTTTTTTAATCCCCATATTTAAAACTTACTACTTTGCCTGCTGCATTAGACATTCACCTGTTCCTGTGACTGAGGAATGGCTTAAACACTCTTTTGAGACAGTCCCTTGAAAATGGGTTGCTCCACTGCAGTCAATGAACATAGCGTGGGAAAAATGCATTAATACTTTCACTGGTAACACTGAGGGTGGCTATATATAAACCCTTCATTACAGTATTTATATATTATTACATCATATAGCCACTTAAACCAGAGAGCAATTGGAAGTGTTAAATAATGTAAGGATAATCGCTTCCACATTAGTTCCACTGTCATTGGCATTATGTACTTCTTGGTGATATTGCCATCCTCGTTGCTTCACCCAGTGTTGCGTGACATTGGTGGTGACTTTAGAGTATCAACGGGCCCTCTGAAAATGACATACAGTACTTTGCACGACACATGTAGTCTGGTATTATATAATAAGGGTGCTTCATTAGAGAATTTTGGCAGCACATGCTTTTTCTCTGAGAGTTTCATTCAAGTGACATTTTAATTTCTTGAAGGTTTTCTTCAAAGCAGCCATCTAAACATGCCCATCCTCATGCATGGAGAAGGGAGATTTGCATCACAGTGACCAACCATCCATCTTAGGAATCACCCCACATTGTGCTGATGAGGCACATTAGGTTCCAGCTGGCTCCCACCTGCTCCTATCCCTTCTCCAGCCAAATACATAGCTGAAGGAGATGATAAAGGACAGGAAACTGAGATGCTCAGAGCTTGGCAAGAAGGCATTTCAGTGGTGAGACTCAAATTTTGGTCACCTGATTCCAGTTACAGGGCATACAGAAGATTTCCTCCCAAAACAAGTGAGATTAACAAGTGCTATTAAAACATTCAAAAGTATCACAATTCTTTTGTTTGGTGGTTTAGTTGTTGGTTTTTTAATGTAGTTGTTGTTGTTGCTGCTCTTATTTTTTCAGAGGAGGGAAGTGAGTGGATATGTGCTTGGTGTGATTGTCCTTCAACCATGGCTGAGGAGCTCTCTTGCTGACTATGCCTTTCAATTTGCTAAGTTTTGACAAGCTTCCCCTTAAGGAAGTCCAACAAAACAAATGCTCTTTCTCTGGACTTGGATGTCTCACTGCTGGTTTTCATGGCAGGGATGCCCACCTCAATTACACTGTGGTCAACAGTGTTCAGTGCCACATTGATCATCACTTCTCAAACGAGCTCCTGTATGGCATCGAGGTCCAAGTCCGGAGGAGGATCTCCACCACAGTGTTTGGAAGGGGCTGCTCCAAAAAGCAATCATTTCAGATGTTGAGAAATAGCTTCTCTGAACCTTGTCCTTATATGACATATGACCAATTTCTGCACAAAGATCTGCAGTTGACTTTTATTACAGCTCCAATTTAGCTGCTTCTTTGATTTATCGCAACAATGCACATTCAGTATCTTTCTTCTGATCTGGAGGCCAGAAATATAACTCTACTCATATGTTTGTATTCTTAGGACTTGGGATTTCACAGATTCAGAAACTCATTCATAGATTTACAGGGTTTAAGGCCAGAAGGAACCATGAGAACATCTGGTGTGACTTCCTATATTTCAAAGCCATTCAGTTGCAGCCGATTAGCCCAGTACTGAGCCCAGTAGCTTTGCTGCATCTTCCAGAAAAGCATCCAGCTCCAGACACACCAAGATATGAGAATGTGAACACATCGGAAGTTGGAGATTCACCACCTTGATTCTGAAATGTGAATTAAAAAACGTGCTTTGTTTCTAATCTGCATTTGTTTGGCTTCACATCTAGCTATCTGTTTTGCACCTTTCCCTGCCTTGTAAGTAAGCAGTATTGCCTGGCAAGCTACATTTTTCAAACTTTGGAGTTCGTTTTTATTTGCCTGACATCTGGATAAAATGCTGATGTATCATAAGTATTTGTGACTCAACTTTACTGCAGTTTTGGCTATTAAAAAAACATTTTGCACTGTTGCTAGCAGTATTATTTGTTATTAATTAATACAGAGAATACTAATTTGGAATATTTTAAAAATATTTTTCAAAATGTTTTCATTTAGAAGAATGTACAGAAATTGAACTTGCTGATGCAAAACCAGAACCATGTTTTTTGCTGAAACAACGGTCATGTCCAGCCTTGCCAAAGGACTTCTGAACACCTCACCCATCCCCCTGAATAGATGTGCATTATTACTCTCTCTCCATCCCCTTTTCACATGGAGATGGAGATAAACCTGTCTCTCGCACCGCCAGGTCATATTTGCCAGCGTTGAAACTGGTTGTGCAATCTTACTCTGCACCCTTTCTGTTTTTCAGTAGGTATACCATTCACTGGGACTCCTGATCCCCAAGGGCTTGATCATTCTTGCACTTTGTCAGACGCATACTCTTCTCATCAGTGCCAGTTTACATGAGAAGTTATAAAGTTGATGGTTTTTTTTTTCAGTATAATCTTTCCTTCTACTTTCTGAGTGGACAGAAATTTCAATGCTACGTGAATGGCCTTCTGAAAAAGGCTCATTTCAATTTCAATTTCATTTTCTGAACTCTATGACTTTCTGCCCTCCAAATGTCATTGGCTTTCACTATTTTTAGTATACTTAATAAATACCAGTGTAAGTGCTTGGAAGAATCAGATTATTATTGTCTCATATTGATATTTTTCTATCTTTTGCAGTACATGATGTTCAACAAAAAAAACCTGCTGTACTCTGGTAGACAGAAATACTGGTGACACTAGTGGCAGGAATGTGGGTACCACCTAGCTGTCGTGTTTCTGCTCCTAGATTTTACCTCTGGGCCTGAAGAACCATGTCATCCATTTAACTGGGAGTCATGCTTTGTACTTGTTTTGGAGAGCTGGTGCGTGATTGTAGCTAAGGAATGTGGTGTAAAAGCATCCAGGCTGGCACAGGAGGGACTGCTGGCTTCCCAAGAACTAGAGTGTGCAATGAGAAGAAAATCATTAATATTAATAGCACCAGCCTTGAAGGATCACCCTAGGGCTCCACCAGTGAGCATGACCCCAGCACACTAGGCATGGAGCAAACAGCACTGTCCTTTTGCTCAAGGACAATCGTAAAACAGATGTACCTGAATACTGCAGGCACAGTCAGTTACTGCATGTTCATAGGCTTATGGAAATGAGCTATCACCAGGCCCTTCTGCAGGTTCATTTCATCAACTGGGGTATCCAAATACAAGGCTATGAAAACAGTCTTTGCTGGTAGGAGGAAAGCATTCAGGCAGAGGGAGCCTGCCTGCTTGTAAAAAAAAAAAAAATAAAAAAAGGATGTAAAGTCTGTGGCAAATCCTGTCATTTCTGGAAAATTCTGATTTCCTTCTTTCTGGGTATTCCTACAGATCCATCACTTATGAAATAGTTCTACATCCTATGCTGTCAATATATGATCCCCACATAGCTCCTACCAGTTTTACAGGTGAGGAGCTGAGTGACAGAAGAAAATGAGAGGAGCTGAAAGATTGAGTCACAGGGGAACCCTCTGCTGAAGGAAAGAGTTAGCCTGCTTTCCCCCTTACTTACTCTCTTCCCCCCCACACTTACTCTCTTCCAGTCTTGCAACAGCCATAGGAGAGAAATAACCAAGCTGGGCCAAGCTGCGACCTGCTCCTGTGGATCCAGGCTCAGAGGTCTCCAAACGGCGAGACCATTCTGGTGCGGGTGTGCAGGCTCAAACTCTTCTTCACCAAAAAAAGAAAAAGAAAAAAAAAATATAAAACTGCTGTGGGGGAGTCAAAGGGGATTTTTATTTTTTTCTTGGCCCTCTTGCTACTTCTGTGGGAACCCAGCAGTATTGTTTCCAGGAGGCTTGGTCTCTGTCACCCAAGTCTTTGCCATGTTTGGGGACACCCTTTACTACTTCCCTTTCCTTCCCTGCAGAAGAGTCCAACTCAGCTTTGACCGCAAAGCCCAGGAGGCCTTGGAGTTTGTCTGAAACAAAAGAAAAAGATTGCGAAAGGCAGTGGTGTCAAATAATGCTTCCATTTAGTAGGAATTTTGCTCCCCTTGCATTCCCAGGCAGCACCTGCTGTGTGAGGCTCTTGGCCAGCTCCTCTGAGCCTCTGTGGTAAAACAAACAAAAACAGCAGGAAAAAAAATTCCTCTTTATAACGCCTATTATCCTCAGGCTACCTTCCAACACCGCCTTGCCTCCCCATGTTGACGGCACTCTCCAGGGAAACAAGCTACTATGGGGCCAGAAAGCCTTGTGCAAATGGGCAGTTGAGCAATGGAGGAAGAGATCCTGTCTTATTGAAAACAAGGCTGTTTTCTTTCTCTTCCTTCATGTCTAAATGCAAAAGGGTCCTTATTGATGTCCCAACCAGGAAAAAAAGAAAAGGGTGTGGGGGGGAAAGATATATTGTTACTTCCATAGCAAAAGCTATTAGGAATTACTTTGCTTTAAGAGAAAATAGAGTTGGGAAGGAAAGGGATGGGTGGTCTGGCTGTCTGCAGGGTGTGGGGGACATGGTCTTTGGAGATGACTATAACCCTCTGCTCAGCCCTTGTTACCCACTGCTCCTTTTCACATGTTTTACAATTTCAGGTTAGTTTTGAAGCCGTTTTGAAGCCATTTTGTGGGTTTGAGTGTAATGGAGCCTTTATCTAGTGTCTGGCCCAAATGGCCCACCCGCCTTTTATCTGCTCAGTCACTGGTGCTTCTGCACCACCAGTGGTGCTGGTGAGGACTTGTGCAGCCTTCAGAAAACTGACTACCTTCTCACAGGGGCTTAACAGCATTTTTCTACCCTGACACACATGTCTGCAATCTGTGCCTGCTCTACCATGCTCAATTGAGGAAGAGAAGTCTTTCAGGACTTTGTTTTTGATCCTACATTTAGGCAACACCTTCCAGGTAGCTCTCCCTAGGCTGACTAGCCCTGTGTTTGATACAGACAGACTCACAGCCTCTTATGATAACTGGCCTGACCTTTGTAGTACAGGCTATTGAATAACTGCTGGCATCCAAAGCAGATACAAGCAGCTTGTAACCCTTGCTCTGTTCACCCATACTGCCTTGATCTCACCTCAGATAGAGCTCCAAGTCAAATGTTCTCAGCAAACCTTTGGATCTACACTTTGACTAGTCTCCCTCTCTTCCTTCCCTCTTACTACATATCAGATTGAGGATAAAGAGATGAGCAAAGATGCAGGAAGATGGGTTTGTGGAAATGATGGACATCCCACTCTCCTCCTCATCAGAGCTTTCCCAAAGCTGGGCCAACACCTGTGTACAACCCACCAGGGATCATGTTCAGAAGAGACAGCTCAGCTCCTCATTTCATTGGAAAGAACATTTTAGCTCTGTAGGATGCTGGAGAGGGACTGTAGTTACAGGACAAAGGGTAAGGGTTTAAACTTCAACAACTGAAGTTCAGATTAGATATAAGGAAGAAGTTCTTTACTGTGAGGGTGCTGAGGCACTGAACAGGTTGCCTAAAGAAGTGGTAAATGTTCCATCCCTGGCAGTGTTCAAGGCCAGGTTGGACAGAGCCTTGAGTGACATGGTTTAGTGTGAGGTATCCCTGCTCCATGGCAGAGGGGTTGGAATTGGATGATCTTAAGGTCCTTTCCAACCCTAACTATTCCATGATTCTGAGCATGTGCTGATTAAAACAGTATGTGTTGGGTCTGGTAGCAACAGTGTAGCTCTGTCTTGCTCTTGTGACATCCATAGAAATTCCAGATGCCACATAGTCTCCATAGCTCTAGTGTAGCCACAAGCTGGCAATTAGATGCCCAGATGATGCCTGTTGAGTCAGAGAACTTTGAAATATTAACTATGTAGTTAAAGTAAACAGACAGAGATCATTGGTATCTGGAATTTGATTTTAAGAACATGTGTTTATATAGGATATTAAAACCAATTTGCTTGATGGAGGATTTTCCCATTTAGTTTAGTGTGAGGTGTCCCTGCCCATGGCAGGAGGTTGGAACTAGATGATTTTAAGGTCCTTTCCAACACTAACTATTCTATGATTTGATGTTTCTATGTATCTGCCAAGACATCTCTGCACCCTTCAAATGGAAGATATTTTACAAATGGCTCCCGTTCCTCCTATGGACTCCTGTTCTCAGCAGCTGTGCTTGTTGTCCAATGTGCATGTCCTTGTTTTTGAATGTGCTACTAAAAATGTCACAGAAGAAATTCAGATGCTACCTGGAGACCCCCCCAATGCCCAGGAGTGAGGTCTTGTTTCATTGTCCAACAGACTCTGCCTCAGGAGATAGCTTCTGTTTCTGAACACAGCCCTGTACATACAATGTAAGACATAGCTCTTGTTTTGGTCATATTTAACAGTGGTGATGACAGAGCCACAGCCTCTCAGCTGTTATTTTCCATAAAGCTGTGGGACAGTTCCTCCAAACAGGTGTAGGTGTCCACTTTAGGATGACATCAAACACTGCAAACTTCTCTGTGTTGACTAGACCACACATGACTATAACGTGAGACAGCTGAAGTGAGGCGGGATGAATAGAGGATGCCTGATGTTGTGTCCCCCAGTTCTGGACCATAATCATAGTGGGAATGAGTTCAAAACCAGCAGTGAACTGCAGCCATAAGTCTTATAATTGGCAAGAACATCAGTAAGAACCACCTGTGTGAATCCAGAATCAAACAGGTTGATTTGCCTTAAGCAATTGTGACATTATTTCTGTGATTTTTTTCCTGATACTATTTGCTCACATCCTCTTGAAACTCTCTTGCCTTGTTAGCACAACCCTAGTGATTTTAGTGCATGTTGCATTGTTGACTTGGGAGCTTTAGGTATCACTTCATTTTCTGTAGCAGAAAGTTTAACACTAGCATTAACACTGGAATTACCACAAATGCCAGTGCTGAAGAAGGTCCCAAGCTACCTGCCATAGTCCATTGCTCATGCTCACAGAAGCAAACGTCCCATAGTAGTGTATGTCCTCCAGCGCAGGGATCTCCTCTAGTCAACCACCTCCTGGTTATGATTCCTTCTCCTAACCCCCTTCCTCCCTCTACACCCCTAAACCCAGCCACAGCACATTGGCTTTGCTTGGCGGCTTTGTGATTTCAGGCTAGAGTTAGCATTTAACTAGTCAGAGTGGTGCAAGGAGCCTGTATAATTACTGCTGGAATTGTGCTGCATAGGCCCCATATAACAAACTCGCCTCAAATAACCCAGCTTGAATGTCAGAGCCCGTGCTGTATTGTGTTTCACATTCTGGCTGTGGGAGCGCTTCCCCAGCAGGAATCAGGGTAGCAAATCCCTTGCTCTCGCAGGAGGGCCCCATAAAATGAATGATTCTGGATCTCACACTCCTGAGGAGGTCCCAGTTACTCCAGCAATCACTGCTTGTAGCGGGAGTGACTGTAGGGGATGGAAGGAGGGAAGGGTTGGTTTGGCAGGCTTTGTTGTATCATCACCCCTGTGCTAGAGTGGGAAGGAGCACCAGGACTCTGCTCTCCCTTCCAATATATACTTTTGCATAGATTTTAAATTTAAAAGAAGCCAAAAAACCAGAAAGTGGATAAACCCTGAGGGTGAGATTGAATCAAATACATCCGCTTGAATTCCTGCTTGGCCACTGGTGATGGAAGGCTCCTGATTCCTCCCAGCTCAGACTTCCCTGAGACTAGCACCAATGTCAGCACACTTATGGGGTGGCAAAAAATCAAGACTATCTTCCCCCTTGCTCCACATGTGCTGGGGCCAAAACCCTCCACCCCCTCATGGAGTAGCTCACGGTATGCCCTCCAAGTCCTGTAGCTCGGCAGCCAGCGCAGCTGCCTCTCCATCCATGTCAGAAACCTGAACTCCCCCACCTCTCCTTGAGAGAGGGAGGTTGTTCCCTAAACTATCTCCAGTCTCTTGTTATCTTTCTTTCCTTGTCAGCCAGTGAACTGTGAAGCAGCAGCGGAGAGAAAAATGAACTCTGACCTCTTTTCCCCCCCCCCCCCCCC